>OY812999.1:114202268-114677268 GCA_963681545.1 Germaria angustata | reverse complement strand
ATGCGAGAAATATCAACACTTTATTTAAATATAACTGAATTGAAATCAGCGGGCTTAGAATCTAACGTATGTAAATCGTAGGATTTAGTATTTCTGAGTGGATTAAGTTTTCAAAAGAAAATTTTAGATTTCATTGTCTTGTTCAAGGCCCCCCCAGGGGGCACGGTCAATGCATCTTGTCTTGGTGGCTTGGTGTTGTGCTTCCTGGGGTATAGGGTTATCAGGTTTCCGGACCTAGGCCTTTTTGCTGATAACCCCTAAAAACTTGTATGTTGCTACCCAATCCCTGAAACAACAGGGTAACGGGCGCGCATGCAAGTAAACTAAAGGTGAAAGTGGGTTCGCTCGCTCGTCCGGTAAGTGGGTAATCTGGTTTTTCCAGACCTTGACCTTTGGCCAATTACCCCTTGAACTTATATGTCACTACCCTATCCCTGGACATAACAAAGCAACGGTCGTGCATATATTTAATTTAAGGAAGTAGCTCTGCCTATGCTTGTCTGGGTAGAGGTGCTACCGATACCTCAGGTTTGCAGGGACCTAAAATCGGAGGTGTTTTTAACACGCGGCTGACCAGAGTCCTATCTGGTGCCACGGGAACCAGTAGCCCCTAGGACGTGTCCTAGACTGGTTGTTGGTGAGGCCCCTTCGGGGATCACGTGGTGGCTGTGGTTAAAACCCAAAGATACGCGGGAAGAGTTATGGGTCAGACGAGTGTGTCTGCAAGAGGTGCTAGTGACTGATTATAGATGCTCTCTTCAGGCCGTATATCTCTAGGTGTTGTTGCTATTCGACAAAGCTACTCTGATGTTTTGCGGTGGGCGAAGCCTCAGGTAAGATGGGGGCACTATTTTGCTGCCGGGCCATCGGGGTAGTAGGAGGTTAGATAGCTCCAACACTTCAGCAAAGTGTCTGTACATGGTTCTGCAGCCTGTACAGAATTTGCTACCAAGTTGTCCCTCGTAGGCGCACATGTCGTTCCTCAGCCCGGCATGTGCCCCTGGGAGGGGTGACGGGACGGTGGTGAACGGCATTATTCACCCAGTGCGAAGAGCACCGTCAGGTAAGGCCTTCGGGCAGGTACTGACGTAAAATCTTTGACATATTTGTCTTGTTCAAGGCGAATTGAGTACTATGTGGCCTTATTACTACTACAATACAAAAAACAAACGCAGTTTGCTCTACCACAACTTCACCAGTCAAAAAAAATGTACATTATACAACAAAATTTTTATAATATTTAATAGATTTTTGTTAAAAACGACATATATATATATATGACCTCAATATTAAAAATAAAAAAAGGAAATTTTTTTTTGACGGGTTTGAACAGTGCAATTTTCATTAGAACAGCTGATAATCACTTGCTCTAATGAGGCCACTTGTTTTCAATTCGCCTTGACTTTGATAAAAACTAATGTTGAAAACTTTATATTATGCTTGAATTGCTAGAATCGCTTATTTAGTAAACGCTAAACACAGAAACTAATACTTTAATTGACATCACAGCTTGAAACGGAGGGGGTAAGAAATTACATGACGTTTAATTACTGACAGCATAAACCATATAAAGCACAGAATATATAGAATATAATAAAAAGCATCGAGACTTCCTAGTGGTGGATAAGCTGAGGAACTTCTGGTACCAATCCAGTCCTTTTTGAAAGTGTTCATTGTTTGTCGAAATATTCCATTGGTAGAAGTATCAAGTTATATGATAAGAGAAAAAAGAATTAACATTTTTAATAACAACGGAGATGTCACCCACAACACATATTCTAAACAGGAATATGCCCTACCTGAAACAACAATTTTCTGCTTTACTGCGTAATACTTCTCCAGTTATAACGCTTATATGTTTGGTAACAACCGTAGGATATTTGTTTTCGTTTAGTGAGACAGCCGTGATGTATTTAACGGTAACACCTGGCTACATTTTGCCAAATGCAGAATTTTGGATATGGACTGCGTTCACATTCTGCTTCATAGAACTCCATTGGTGGGAGGTTTTAGTGGATGTTGTCACGGTGGGCTTGTGTGGAAAAATGATAGAACCTCTGTGGGGTCAAATGGAAATGTTTAAATTTTTCGCTCTAAGTAATTTTGGTGTATCGATATTAACCACGATATACTACTTGTTCTATTATATGATTACTAAAAATCCACAAATTCTATTTGACGTTCATATACACGGTTTGGCTGGTTACGTTGCGGGAATTTCTGTTGCTGTACGGCAAATAATGCCGGATCATTTAATATTCAAGACACGGTGGGGTCGATTGACTAATCGCAACGTTCCTCTAACTGTTTTGATTTGGTCGATATTATTATGGGCTTTAAACTTGTTAGATGGTACATATCCAGCGATGTTTGCATCGGGTCTACTAGTTTCTTGGGTCTACTTGCGATTCTATCAACGCCACCCTAATGGTCGAGGTGACAGTTCCGAAAGTTTCACTTTTGCTAGTTTCTTTCCCAATATAATGCAGCCAGCCATCGGTATCCTTGTGAATCCAATTTATGTATGCTGTTTAAAGATTGGTGTAGTTAAGCCGCCAGCACCTCTAAGAGTAGCATCTGCAGCCTGTTTATCTTCCGTATCAATTTCGATGCCAGGTGTTGATCCACATGATGTTGAAAGAAGACGGTAATAAAAAAAAAGTTAATTTGTTTGATATTTAATAAATGTGCATCTTTTTAGGCAAATTGCTTTAAAGGCTTTAAGTGAACGTCTCAAATCTACTGAGACATCACGTCACACGCAACTACCCAAGTCATATCCGACGGTGGCTGGTCAGCACCAACATAAACATCATAGTCACCATAGCGGTCATAGCCACCACCATAGCTCCCATACTCATGTCAGTCACAGTAATTCCGGACACAGCCATTCTCATGGTAACATAGGAGGACACGCTGAAGCGCAAACTCCCCCTTTCTTAGCGCAGTCAAGTATCAACTCTGCCGTTTCTTCCATTCCTATTACTAGTGCTCGGTCTGAGCCACGAATGATTAGCACTATGAGTCAAATAGCAATACCAATGCCAGCGCCGCCTCCCAAACTTGAAAAATCTGCTGAAAATACCAATTTCGACGATAAAGCTCTACTTATCAATGTGGGTAACGACATCACACATTAATTGTTTTTTTTTTTACTAAGAAACAATAGTTTTTCAAGAAACAAAAGTTAAGTTATTGTAGACGATTCTGCTGCAAGTTGAAGCAGTGATCTTATCTATGTATATTATATGAATTGGCGATATTTTTTAACATGATCTTCAATTTTTATTTATTTGATATATTTTCCTTTATTGTTTGAACGCAATAAAATTCTTTTAAAAACAAAAATAATGGAATTACTTAATATAATAAAAGTTGACTGATTACAGTGGTGTGTGGTTTTCAGTTAAAGATGGAGAATTGACTAAACTATGGGATAATAACGGATGTTTTTGTTAAAATCAAATATCAGTCATGGTTTTATTCGATATCTATGTAGAAATATGCGAATATTGAAGCAAAAGCATTTTTGAAAAAGGCTGTAACTGAAAGGAATAGATTCCCTACTGGTCAATATAAATATGAAGTCTTATAAGAGGAAGCTGTCAACATTTTTTGCATTATAGTAAGCAAACTTTAATTCCTATGCAGTGTCACAAATACTTTTAATAATTAATTATTAAAACTGTTTAAATGGTGGATTCTCATATGTATGTTCGAATCGATTTCTCACCACAAACATTCGCCTCTAGTCTATACGATAAATTCTAAAATCAAAATTAGCATTAATTATGTACTCATTAACTACACTTATGTATGAGTGTTATAGTTTAATAAAATTTATGGACAAAATTAAAAAAAGTTAGTAGTATTTAACTTCTTAATGTGTTATATTTTATAGGAAAATTTAAAAAAATCCATACAGTACTAGCTGGTTTTCATCTATAATATTGTGGTTGTTGCCAAGAATTTTGACCTGCCTGATTCGAAGTGGCACCTGAAGATGTTTCGTACGGAACATTGTTGCCCGCTGATGTACCGCCTCCAGAACTGCCAAACGAATTTAAAACACTACTGTAATAAGAAGCATCTGCAACAGATTCTGAAGGCTGATGATGACTCTGACTAAGGGGAGTTTTTTTGAGCGATTGGTGCAAGGCTACCTTTCCCTGATGGCAATCTTGAGCATTGGCATTATTTATGCGTGCCAAATTGGCTTGCGTCAAAGAAGAGTGTATTGATGCTGATTGCAGAGTCGAAGAGCCCGGTGGAGCAATTGTTCCAATGTTACTACTAGATCGTAAGGGGGCACGCTGAGTTAATAAAGCCGAAGGAGCCTGTATAGGTGCTACAGAAACCGAAGTTTCTGACAATTTTCTTTGCATACCAGAATCCAGTTTAGCATCTCCTACTGGTGGTATTGGTGCATGTGAAAGAGGCGGAGTTGGCTGAGTTACATGACGGTGGTTAATATGTGCTTGCAAGTCTCTTTGAGACAGATAAGTTCTTCTGCAACCAGTATTACCATATCTGCTTCCGCTGTGTGTACACATAAACACTGTTCCAAGGCCTGATTGCTCTACACGAACCACCTTATCGTTACAACGCGGACATAACTTCACTGGTTCCGTTCGAGCACATTTTAAGCAAAATACATGTTTACACGGTATCATACGACCGTAATGTAAAATTGGTTTGTCACACTGATCACATATATGAATCATGGGATTTAAAACTTTTTCTCCTATCAAGTTTACTTTATGATTCCATTTCAGGCGAAGCATAGGTTCAGGCGGCCCTCTGCAAATAGTTGTGAATGTAGGTGCCTCTAGTTGCGATATGTCGGCCTCCATATCAACTTAAAACAAAAAATCGGTAAATAAAAAATTGGTACAAAAATAAGCAGATACATACTTGTTTGAGATACAATATTATTCGATGGCTGTACAGCGTTAGTGCTTTGCCGTTCTGTCACTACAATGCTATTTGCTACATTGTTTACATTTACGGGAACTTCTATCATATCATCTTTGGGCAACTCGTTCATATCTATGTCTTCAATTGTTTCAAGCAAAACATTAGCGCCACTCCCGGCTGAAACATCACAATCTTCCACGATAACGCCAGAGATACCATCAAATGACTGATCTAAAGACACTTCCTCATCACTTGATACAACTACAGCAGCTTTCTTTCCTCTACCACGACCGCGTCCACGACCCCGACCACGTGCCCTAGCGCCACGTCCGCGTCCTCGGCCTCTTTTGATGACCCCATCTTCTTCCATAATAACTGCAAACGTATTAAGCTGTTTTATTTGATTTATTTAAAATAATGAGTAAAAGTAATTGAACAAACTTGATACGAAAAAGAATGCTGCTTCTTACAAAAAGATATTCAGTACGAATCGACGACATTGATAATAATCGATTTTGTTATAAACCAAGGCAAATTCAAGGTATGAATATGCCTTGTTCTGTCTTGTGCCTAGCGACACAACTTAAGACAAATTCATATGACTTAACACAACTGATTTTGACATCAAAAGAACTCGGTTTTCAAAGCGTATTGGTACGAGTATACCTTGGAATACGCAAGACAAGACATATTCATATTATTAATTTGCCTTGACAACGCAGCTGATTATTTTTTGCTGCTTGTATTTTGAATATCTGAATATGCTTTGGTAGAACGCAAATATATATCCTGCGTTACATAACGAGTTGGTATTTAAAAGGCAAGTTTAAAAATACACTTTCTGCTTATTGGCAAAGATTTTGCAACCATTAATATACAAAATGATATTCATACTTGTGGAGATATATTAACCTTGTGTTACGTATAATATTTTATAAAATTTATGTCAAGGCATACTATGTTATGCTTTTATATGTATTATATATTATATGTACACAAATATGTATTATATGTACACAAATTGTTTTCCTAATAATAATTTGTTGTATAACACAATCCTGAAATTATGTGTATCACTGTTTAAAGAAAGTATCGGAAAAAAATATCCATCTTGAAAATTTCGTTGGAAGTTGAAAGTGTGTATTATTTTTGAACTATCGCTTTCATTTGTATGCGCTAAGTATATAAGTATAATTCAAGAATGCGCTTACACCCAGAGATTTTTTCAGAATTTTTTATTCGTTCTTTGAACTTGTAGCTAAGTCTCATAAACTTATTTCTTGCATTGGTTTGATACTAAAATGTACATAGGAGAACCCAAAACGAATTTCGGTTATATGCATATTTGCACTCGTTGTCTTCGTGTTAACTTACCACCTTTCCCAGAGTAAAGTTTTTCCCATATTTCTTGTCATAATATCAAGATGCTTACGTTAAATAAAATAATGAACTTAAATGTTCTTTTATTGCCATCGTTGTTGTTAGTTTCGCTATATAAAATTTCTTTTCGATTTCTCGTAACACTGCAGTCACGCAATCAAGTTTTTCTTTCAATTAATTACTGAAAGCTGTGACGTAGGATGGAAGCCATTTTTTTCAATATTTCATAAAAAACAACTTAAAATGGTTGCTTCATTAAAAGTTTTGGAAGAAATAAATTAATTAATAGAAAAAGGATGTGTTTAATAAAGTGTATAAAAAGAAAAATTTGATCGTGTAACCCTGATGTAATGTGATAGAAGTTCACCATTTACATTTAAAAATTACAGTACTGAGTAGTGACCTCAATTTACTCCAGTTTTACTACAACTATGAATGTCTATCAGGTTAGGATTGTGGTGAATTGTGGCAACATCTTTCTTTTTCTCGTAACGCCATTGCAGGCGTGTAGTGTTTTTAATAGTTGTCCAAGAAAAATCATTAAACATCCACAATGGTATGAGAAATTATTTTGAAAATATACAGAAATCTTAGAAAAAAATTCGGCGTATTTTTCAATGGCATAAGTATTTAGGAGTGCTAGAAAAATTCTCCAAAGAAATATCCTATTTAATATAATTGTAGTATCAACGAAATGTTGATTGCTGCGTGGTCGTTTTGATAATTCCGAAGTCTACAAATGAGACTTCGTAATGCACTTCATTTACACGGACAGTAGAAACGATTGCAAAATGACGTGTGCATTTTAGAAAGTGTCCCTAAAAACTTTATATTGCCTTGAAAAATACGAAATTTTTTCTGTGTTATTGTGAAATTGCTTTATTAATACATGGTATATATATGTGGATCATAGGTCAACTTCACCGTCGATGAAATCCGTGGCTTGATGGACAAAAAGCGGAATATCCGCAATATGTCTGTCATTGCTCATGTCGATCATGGAAAATCTACTTTGACCGATTCTTTGGTAAGTATTACGTTTGTATTTGATGACCTGACCCCACCCAAATTGACCAATTTTCATATATTGGGTTTTTAGGTTTCAAAAGCTGGTATTATCGCTGGTGCCAAAGCTGGAGAGACTCGTTTCACTGATACGCGTAAGGATGAGCAGGAACGTTGTATTACAATCAAGTCGACGTAAGTGTTATTAAAACGCATTATTTCAAATACGTGTTTACAATCTTAATTTAATGAATATTTTTTCTCTTAAGTGCCATTTCTATGTACTTTGAAGTAGAAGACAAGGATTTGGTTTTTATCACCAATCCCGATTTATGTGAAAAGAACAGCAAGGGTTTCTTGATCAATTTGATTGATTCACCCGGTCACGTAGATTTCTCTTCTGAAGTTACAGCTGCTCTGCGTGTCACTGACGGTGCTTTGGTTGTTGTCGATTGCGTGTCTGGGGTATGTGTGCAAACCGAAACTGTATTGCGTCAGGCTATTGCTGAACGTATTAAACCAATTCTATTCATGAACAAAATGGACCGTGCTTTGTTGGAATTGCAACTAGATGCTGAAGAATTATACCAAACTTTTCAGCGCATAGTTGAGAACGTTAATGTAATCATTGCTACCTATAATGACGATGGTGGACCAATGGGAGAAGTTCGCGTTGACCCATCAAAGGGTTCAGTAGGTTTCGGTTCTGGTTTGCACGGTTGGGCGTTTACCCTCAAACAATTCTCTGAAATGTACGCTGAGAAATTCAAGATCGATGTTGCGAAGCTAATGAACCGGTGAGTAAATATTCTATAGGTGTAAATATGTACGTATACATTCTCGTAAGGTCTAATTTTGAAATTCCTCAACTTTAAAAATGCTTTTAGCACTATTCGTGTTGTTCACAAAGCGTTGAATTCTTGTGTTTTTACTTAGTTTTCGGGGCTTAACGACTGAGCAACAAGTGCAAATAAAAGTAGATCAAAATGTATATGACCTCTTATCTTTTTTACAATTGATGATGAGGACTGTATGTTATTGTTTTGTAACGCTGAGCAGTGACCTCTTTCTTAATGTCAAATCTGCTTATGCTGAAGATTCGATAAGACAATTTTTCCGACAGTGCTTTTGTTTTAATTTGCTAAGTGTTGTTGACATAATAAAAACCTATTGTTTGTTGAAAAATTTTAGTCTTTGGGGCGAAAACTTTTTTAATGCCAAGACTAAGAAGTGGCAAAAACAAAAGGAGGCTGATAATAAGCGTTCCTTCTGCATGTACATATTGGACCCGATCTACAAGGTATTCGATGCTATTATGAATTATAAGAAGGAAGAAATTCCCACTTTATTGGAAAAGATTGGTGTTGCTATTAAGCACGAAGATAAGGATAAGGACGGCAAAGCTCTGTTGAAGATCGTTATGCGTACTTGGTTGCCAGCTGGTGAAGCTTTACTTCAGATGATTGCCATCCATTTGCCTTCACCCGTTGTTGCACAAAAATATCGTATGGAAATGCTGTATGAAGGCCCACATGATGATGAAGCTGCTATTGCTGTTAAGAATTGTGACCCTGAAGGTCCTTTGATGATGTACATCTCCAAAATGGTTCCAACTTCAGATAAGGGACGTTTTTATGCTTTCGGGCGAGTATTCTCCGGAAAGGTAGCCACTGGACAGAAATGCCGAATTATGGGTCCTAACTATGTTCCCGGAAAGAAGGAAGATTTGTATGAAAAGGCTATCCAACGTACTATTTTGATGATGGGTCGTTATGTTGAAGCTATTGAAGACGTTCCTTCTGGTAACATTTGTGGTTTAGTCGGCGTTGATCAATTCTTGGTCAAAACTGGAACTATTACAACTTTTAAGGATGCTCATAACATGAAGGTAAGACCAAATTTTTTAAAACAAGTTTAAAGAAAGTAATTTCGATATGTTGGCTGATGATTATAAGCAGACCTGTTCTGAATTTACACCCATTTTTGAATGACCAAAATTTTTCTGACCTACTCTAAGAAACGAACAATGTGAAATGAAAAAATTCCGTTTCAAAATGATTTTCACTGTCCTTTTCACTATTTTTAGGTAATGAAATTCTCCGTTTCACCTGTTGTGCGTGTTGCAGTTGAACCTAAAAATCCAGCCGATTTGCCAAAATTGGTAGAAGGTCTTAAACGTTTAGCCAAATCCGACCCTATGGTACAATGTATCATTGAAGAATCCGGTGAACACATTATTGCTGGTGCTGGTGAATTACATCTGGAAATTTGTCTAAAGGATTTAGAAGAAGATCACGCTTGTATTCCTTTAAAGAAATCTGATCCCGTCGTATCGTACCGTGAAACTGTTTTCGAAGAATCCAACCAAATGTGCCTCTCGAAGTCTCCCAACAAGCACAACCGATTACAGATGAAGGCTTGTCCAATGCCTGACGGTTTGCCAGAGGACATTGATAACGGTGATGTAAGTGCGAAGGACGATTTTAAGATCCGAGCCCGTTATTTGGCCGAGAAATATGACTACGATGTAACTGAAGCTCGTAAGATATGGTGTTTCGGACCCGATGGTACTGGTCCTAATTTCATATTAGATTGTACCAAATCTGTACAATATTTGAATGAAATCAAAGATTCAGTTATTGCTGGTTTCCAATGGGCTACCAAAGAAGGTATCTTAGCCGATGAAAACATGCGTGGTGTCCGATTCAACATATACGATGTAACTTTGCATGCTGATGCCATCCATCGCGGTGGTGGTCAAATCATTCCAACAACTCGTCGGTGCTTGTACGCCTCGGCCATTACAGCTTCCCCTCGTTTGATGGAACCCGTATACTTGTGTGAAATTCAATGTCCCGAAGTGGCCGTTGGTGGCATTTATGGTGTATTGAATAGACGTCGTGGTCATGTCTTCGAAGAATCACAAGTTGTCGGTACTCCAATGTTCGTAGTCAAGGCTTACTTACCTGTAAACGAATCTTTCGGTTTCACTGCTGACTTACGTTCTAACACTGGTGGACAAGCCTTCCCTCAATGTGTGTTCGATCATTGGCAAGTTTTACCTGGTGACCCATGCGAACCCTCCAGCAAACCCTACCAGATTGTCCAAGATACTCGTAAACGTAAGGGTCTTAAGGAAGGTCTCCCAGATCTTTCTCAATACCTCGACAAATTGTAAACATTCTGCTTGTCGTTCTTAAATTATATTTGTGGAAATATTATGCTGATATGGTAATAAAGACCTGATAGTCCATTCTAATAGCTAGTTTCTTTCAGCTTAAAATGTAACCAGCAGAAATCCAGAAAAAGATAGCACATGCATAATAGCAAGTTTTAAGAAAAATGAAATTATAGAGAAAAACAAAAAATACATGATAACATATTAAAACACAAACGAATTGTTTTTTTTTTTTGGCTACAAATTGAAGATGCGTCCGTAGTCTAGTTAGTATACTAGACTACTATGGGCTGTTATTTTCTGGAGAAGTAAATTAAATTTTCAAAATGAAAAAGGGAATTTTATGTTCTCTAACTTATGAAGAACGACTACGCAGTCCTGTAATGTTTTAAGTCAGACCGATAGATTTGATCAACAAAATATTGCACAAACTTTCTGGGAAATAACGGAGACAGTTCGCTTTTTTATCGACACCGTTTAGGTAGCGCTTAGGTAGCCGCAAAAGTGAAAAACAAATGAAATTAAAAAACGGTGTTCAGAATTATTCCCAGGAAGTTTATATGTTGTAGAAATTTGTTTACTGAGATCTTAGGTAAATTTTTGTAGTTGATTGTTTCCTTGAATTTTGAACGGTTTGCTACCTATGGACCTGAACAAGAGAAAAAGGTAAAAAATCGATTTTTTTTAGTTTTTTGCGATTTTTATCTGAAAGGTGAAGTTTTTTTGGTTTTATATGTTCGCAATTTTTGTTCTTTATGACAAGAGCTACAAGTTTGCCTCAGAGAGTAAATCGAAATTCGGAACGGTTTGCAAGATATGAGCCCGAGAAAATGATCACTTTTTTGCGAAAATGATTCCGAGGCCCCAAATCTTTGGCGGCCCATAAAAAAAGTGCATGACTGGGAAAAATTGGGAGACACGGGTCCTTTTTTTTAGTCTTATCACGTAGTGGTGTCCGTATATGGTTATTTTTTTCGTGTTGCACTGTGTTATTAATGTGTATTTAAAACACATGTGTATATGTACTATGTATGCAAATGTATTAATTTTTAGCTTTTAAAATAGGTCCACTTAGTGGACAGTTTCTTTCACGTTGATATAAGAACCATTTGTACATTTCGTCACATGTACCTGCCACTGCAGCATAAATGTTTGCTTTTTTTCTTTTAATTTTAGAAATTGAAGATTCAGAATCATGAAAATCCATGGCCAATCGATTAGCCACAACGCCTTCATCTAATTTTTTTAAAATCTTGCATTTTTCGGCAACTGATAACCTTTTTTGCTTACGTGCTGCTGACATTGTTACGATCAAAAGAAAACTAATAACATGCAAAAATAGTATGAAACATTACGTACGAATGTAAAGAATTTTTAACGGTAAATGACGATTGGATATGTGTTGAATTTTTTTATGCTACCCATGTACTTATATAGTACTACATACATAAGTATATTAATGCGACAATCGACATATAAGAATTCAAAATTATGTTAAAAATGGAAAAATTAAATAAAAAAAAAATTACTCAAAAAAAAGTTAACAAGCACTTAACTTTTTAGAGTTCCGTATGGTGACAGAAAGCTGCTTAACTTTTCCGTATTCTTAACTTTTGCGCGTCTTAACTTTTATGAGCCTTCACTGTATATGTACTTACATACATATGTATATTTGAATTTGTTCTGCAGGATACGTTCTCACATCAGAGGGAACAAATAATAAAATATTATTTCTTTTGTTATTTCAATACAAATTTTATTCCATTCCATAGCAAAAGATTTTAAATTTTTACGGCCTTATTCATAAAAAATATTGTATGTTTATTGAAGGTTTATTTGACAAATATCCCATAGAAATTTGTCAACTAAGCCCTTAATAAACATACAATAATTTTTATGAATACCGCAGTTTAAGTTTACATTTTTTCAAACAATTTTATTGGGCTTAAGTATTGGGAATGGGAATGATAATAAAAATATTTTGGAACGAATTAACACTGCATTACACTTTCCGTGATTACCTAGTTGCAAGCAATAGCCGAAAGATAGACACACTTCTATATTATGCTACAATTATTTTATACGAACCAAATATACATATATGTATGTATGTATTACAAATACATTCCTAAAACTTAAGGGCAGTATTTGTAAAGACTTATAAAGTATAAACTTAGGAAATTTCAATACAAAATTTGGTTGTTTAATAAACTTTTTATAAATCACAAATATTTTTTACGAATAGTCTTTTTTGGCGTTTGTAAAGTTTTCTGTGTATTAGAAATTTAAAATCTAATTTATATAATTGGTAATTAATATATTAAGTAAATGAAATATTAGTAATTGAGTCAATAATATAAAACAGATTTTAAATCTAAATCTTATAATTTCTCATAAATTCAGCTTATGTTTATTGTGTGTTTTTTTAATTTTATTATAATATAATTATAAATATAATGGTAATACATAGTTTTAATGATAAAGCTTCAGATCTTATTTGATTACATATTTCTAAGGAAACTTCACTTTTCTGCGTCACTGTACTTCCATATACATACATATATGTACATACTCAAATACATATGTATATATGTCTACATAGATACATATATTGCCAATTGAAACAAGTAAGCCCTGAATTTTCAGTTTCGTATTGAAATGTATTTTGGAACCGATCTTAAATTTTAATAGTACGGAAATCGAAAAATTTGGCTCCAGCTTCAAAATTTCAAGTTAAAAATATTCAAACCTATCCGAAAAGAACTAATAACGAAAACAAAAAACAGAAAAAATGGTGAACTCTACAATTAACTGGTCTTCTTTAGCAAACTCTCCAGACAAAACTTCAAGTAATTTGGCATCCAAAACCCTTGCAAGCATTTACAGGGCTAAAGTAGTAGAAGCCTACAAAAATCGACGTATTTTCACTGTTTTTGGTAATAATGGTACAATAAGGAACTCCCTGCTAAAAAGAGGATGGCTGGAAAAGCTGCCGCAAGGACGATATAACAAATTGAGAAATCTTCCAGAGGAAACGCTTCTTTCACAGGCCAGGAAAGGGAACGAATATGAAACTGTGGCCATTAGCAAAATAATAAATCATTTTCCTGCTTTTTTTGTGTGGCAATCTAAAGATCAGCGAGACTTGTATATGGATGTAAATCCGTATCGAAACCGTTTACGAATCGGTTATGGTATGGACTTTTCAACAAAAATAGGTCTGATTGCATGCGCTGAGCAAGAGCATTGGTATCGTCAAGATGGTGTAGCTTCAATGTCTTATCCTCGTTTTTATCGATTAGGTGACAACCAGGAGGATCGGCTGGCATTCATAGATGACTATCGCTTAACCAGTTGTTGTAGTTTATTACGATTTTTAAGGCAACACTTCAATAAACATGAAGAAATTGCCGACTATCAAAATGGCACAATTAGTCCAGCAATTGTTCATTTTGCCATAACTAGAGTAAAGCAACAACTGGAGGATTTGGAGAAATTTAGTTTCTTGGAAATCGAACAATCTTATATACCTGAAGACGAGTGGTCCAATTTTCTGGATAATTCGTACAAATTAATTAATAATCATCAAAAAATTAGGTGCACCTACCGAGAACTTTCAGTATTTGTTACGACCGCAAAGAAACTGTTAATAAAAATGGAAGAAAAATATCCCAAATTAAGATGGGATGGATATAAAAATTTGTGGATTCTAAAGCCCGGCTATCTGAATCGAGGACGCGGCATAGTCGTGCAAAATAATCTAAATGAAATACTTAAATGGTGCAGTTCGTTTTTAAATCGTCATTACGTTGTACAAAAGTATATAGGTAATATTCTTATGATTTATTTAATTGCATATACATGTAGAATATTTGCATACGTATTAATTTAAAGTTTGGATATTTTCACTTTCCAAATAATTTACATGTAGTGCTGATTGTCTGATTCTCACTAAATCACCACATAGAGTCGGTGTTACGTCCCCTTTCTTAGAAACAAATTATTTCAGATAGCAGCAGCTATTAATATGTAATTGTATTCGAACTAGAAATGTTTCTAATTCATGTTTGGAGTTGGTACACTCTGTAGTTGATAATTAATGATGGCCCTTTGTGAAATGAAAATGAAAAAATTCTAGAAAACAGCAGCACGTTAATATTGTAATGAGGCCTCGTAATTGTGCTTTTTGCAAAAGTACCTACGTATACATTTGACATACTTACATACATAATTATACACATACATATGTATGTCAATTGTGCAAATATTTTAAAGTTTATCCCACTCTTAGAAGAATTGCCTTTTTAATGATCACAACAGTTGTGTTCATTTCTTTTCCAAGCAAATAATAATAAATTTTTAAAATTATTTTTCTAAATATTTGGTAAAAAGTTAAATTTTTTGTATATTTGCTAAGAGGTCTTAAAAGATATTTTTCAAACGTGTATTTCCTACGTTTGCAAGATCAAGAGGTATTGTTTGTAATCTATTCCTTGAATATTTAAATGTACACATGTAAATATATCGAATAATTTTCTTTAGAACAACCTCTTCTAATTTATCGTACCAAATTTGATATACGTCAATATATGCTGATATGTGTAAGAGAGGCCACAGTGCAAATTTGGCTGTACACGGATTGTTATTTTCGCTTCAGCTCCCAAGAGTTTACCACGGACGATTTCAGCGAATCTGTTCACTTGACAAATAACTGCATACAAAAGAAATATAAGAATAATGTTAATCGTGATCTCAGATTGCCAACCAATAATATGTGGTCGTTGAGTCAATTCAAAGCCTATTTGAAAACGCAAAAGAAGCCAGATGACTTTTGGGAAAGGCGCATCTTTGCTGGATTTAAGGAAAACATAATTGCTGCAGTGTTACCCAGCTTGGATGAGGTAAACTTTATACCAAATGCCTTTGAACTATTCGGTTGCGACTTTATGCTGGATGAAGAGTTCTATCCAATTTTAATTGAGATCAATTCCACGCCCGATATGATTGCCTCAACAAATGTGACAGCCAGAATATGCCCAATGGCCCTACAGGATTGCTTAAAAGTAGTAGTGGACTTGCCGCAAAACAACCGAGCTTCAACGGGCCTGTTCAAAATGATATATGAAGTGAATTACAAAATCAACCACAATACAAATGATCTGCAGGTATTAAATATTATTGGAACATCTAAAGAGTTGTGTAAGCCAATTCAGCATGCTGAACGGCCAAAATTAATGAAAAAGACCAAAACGCAAAAGAAGCCTCAAGCTAAAAATATTCCAAAGAAAAAAGTCAATGCCCCCGTTTTAAAAAAGGCAGCAGCAAAGACATCCACCAACTCCAAATCCTCAGTGTTAACCAGTGCATCGAAGGCCTTAAAGTCCGCCACAAAGGAAGCTTTGCGCTGATATAGTGCGTGCGTATGATGAAAAAAAGCATCTCTATACATATTTCTTTGTTTTAAAATTGTTAGAACAAACCTACATACAAACATACATACACATGTAGTCAAATTCTTTTTTTTCATTTTATTTAACAAAGTAAAGATTTGTAAGCGTGTTTTGGAGCTTAACAACAAAAATTCTTATTCCTCTAAAAATTTGTTTTCGTGGTGCATTACCCTTTGTTCTTATTACCGGTGCTTATGCTGACGCCAACAGCATGTATTGCATTGGCATTATTGTCCTGTTCCGTTTGCTCTTTCAATCTGAAGGTGGAGTTGCTTAAATTTCTCCTTACATGAATAATGGGAGTTAGACTTTTGGTGCACTGCAAAGTTTTCTTTAGGTAGACTATATAATTTCTTTATATTATCAATGGACTTACTTACGGGCAACATCGGAGTATTCAAGAGACTAGTTATTTTAGTGCGTCCCACATTTTTATTGGAGAGCAGTGCTTTCCGTTCATTATGGAAAGCCACAAGAAATTTAGGTCTTTGACTATCTTTGCAACCCGTTGAACAGGTCGTTATCAGCCGGGGACCGCAACTGCGATGACGTTTTGGTGTAGAACGATTTGAAGAACAATATGTGGACTTGGGATTGGAATTCTTAGCTCGGCATTGTCCCATCATTTGGCTATTAAAAGAGTTATTGCTATTGTGTTTGGGAATTAAATGCGTCAAAGAATTGGGGGAAACATTTCTACTGTGCGAACTTGTTGTTGATGCTTCAACCATAAATTTTTCTATGTACTCAGTGGCATTAAAAGCAGGCATGGGTCTATGTGCTTGTGATACATTATTTACTGTCAGGGAGCTGCGTTGCTTGAAAAACTGACTAGCCTGTAAGGACTTTTCATTACGCTGATATCCAATGTAAGTGGAAAGACTATGACCGTTTGTACGATTTGCAAGTCGTTTTCCTTTAACCACCAAGTTCAGTCCCATGTAGACAGGTGTAGGTGGTACATTTTGGCGGTAGATCAATTCGAAATTTCCCACATCGGCCTTTGCATCGTTGCGCCGATCGATCACCACTGAGAGTTCATACAAAAATTTTATTAATAGTTATTATTCTGTAATTGTTCATTTCGTTCGTTTTGATAAAATGCAGCCCAGTTATTTTAAAATAAAAATTTGCTAATCTTAATTAATGACCCTAATGTTCCTAACATTTCAATAACTAAGAAATAATAATACCGGGTTAATGTTGCAAAGTGAACAAGAAAGATTTACCTGCGTGTATATTTCGTGCCCTCCATAATTATTTAATGGCGATGTTTGTACGAGTATGGAAATTAAAACTACTTATACAAATCATGTAGAGGAAAAGCATAGGAGAACGTTGTTAGATTCAGTTCTATGGTTGTAAATAGAGTTAAAATTTCCTTGCCCGCTTTGGAACATTGAAAATAAAATTTTTTTGGTTTTATTTGCGTTAAAAGTAAAAATAACTTTTTGCTAACAAAAATATATATGGGGGTTTAAACGCTTGCAGAGGAACAAAGCGCAAATCAGCCAAAATGTACATTAAGAAAATCACGCTCGAGTTCCTTTCTACTTACAAAATATTGGTTGATTTCTTCTAAGAAATTTACTTATAATTATCTATGCCAAAAAAGTGGTATAACTATTTTTCCTCGACTATTTTTATTAATTGAATCTTCAATTTAAATTGAACTAACAATAAGCATCAAATCATATATTATTATTTATTTTATTTAAGTACAGGACAGGCAAAAGAAACAAATAGTTTCTGCAGACTCTTGTGTGTTGTCTTCAAATAAATATAAATAAGATTTTTGTTTTAGTAAATAATTAATTGCCAAATTAAAAAATGTTTTAAACCAATATTTTATTATTATTGCCTGGGGAATTATTATTAATAATTGGGTTGTCTATGCAACGTGTACGTAGTGGCGTATATATAGTATTTACGCTTACATTACATTGTAATTGAATCAGTGTTTCAGACCATTCAGACTTATTACCCTTATTTTTGCTATATATATTTTCGTATTAAAATTTAGAAAATCCTTAGTGCACTAAACACGTTTGCAATAGATTTAAAATTTTTTAATTAAACTGTTGCTATCACATACGATAATAAAGTTGTGAATATTTGCAAGTTTCCACACTTTCCAGACTTCGATTTCGTGTAGAAAATACACTCGTAAAATTATTTTCATTGAAAAAAGGGTGAAGTATCTTCTTTCTTAACATGTTGAAAATAGTTTCTAATTCGGTAAATAGGCATAGAAAAGATGATTTAATGGCAAGCCTATGTTAAATCACTCAAAATTAGTTTAGTTGTGAATCTTATTGACCAATGCACACTTAGGAAGCATTGAAAATGCCTTTCCATCCTTAGATTGATTTGTAGTGCTTATCGACGACAGCTCGTTAAATTAGTTATACCTGGTGAGCGTCATTTAGATCGACGCAATCTCACACGTGGTAGCCTTGATATTAATAAGGAACTTTCGCAGGAGCATAGAGTCATTTTGGACATGATGTTCTTTTTAACTTATCATGTTGAGTTGGCACCATTGGCTAAATAAAACAACATGACCACTGCATTCTGTTTATTGGAAATCCACTTAGCAACTTTAATTCACCAGCTTTATGTTTATTTGAAAAAATGCGATCTTAAAATTTTGTAAATACCTTTTATAACATCCTCTAAACACTGCGGACACATCCGTGCTGTAACGCTTGTTGTGGGAGCTAGATCTGGATTCGAGTTTATTTCTATTAGCCAGGGATAAAAGTTTTCGCATATCATAAAATCGGCACCAAACAATTCAAAAGTATTCGATGTTCGATCCATGTGATCTTGAGAAACCAGCACAGCTGCCACTATAGCTTGGCGCATTCCTGGATAAATACGTTCAAACCAAAATTCTTGTTTGCCAATTTGCCTTAAATACGCCTGAAATGAGTACGAGTCCCACATGTTCTCATTTGGCAAACGTTTGTCCCGTTTATCATTATTTGTATATTTCTTTTGTATGGCATGATTTGTTAAATGCACCGACTCATGGTGGTTAGTTAGAGTATATTCTTGAGTACTGAAACGCAAGTAACACTCCCTGTACATCCATATCATAAGTGGACTTATGCTAGATATTAAAAACCACTGTCGAATATCGAATTTCGTCTGATGAATAATTAAAGGTCGTTCTGAAAAGAGATAGCAAAACATATAAGTGCTGTTTCGAACCTTGTGTAGCAACGGACATAGTTTCATGTCTTCCACGTTAGATGAGACGAGTTTCCGGACTGCTTACTGCTAAATTGTGATTTTAAATACCTTCAAGTTCCTCAGCAAGGGTGCATGAAGTCATCACGATATTTCTACTTGCAAGTTTACCTAGTGGTAAGATCATTAAGGATTAACGTCTTCAGGGGAGGAATTCACGTATTATTTTGTGTGAAACAAACCAATACGGTGCCATTAGAATATGGAATTTCTTCTCAATGAAATAGTAAAATGTTCTGCAAATTTTTTTTAAGTATTTAAAAAATATGTTCAAGAAAATACGATTGTACGAGTCTATATCATAAGACATCTATATAAGTACGTATTTTGGACATGTTGTGCCATATAACCCACGTAACATATAACATGAACGGTCAGCGTAGAAATGTGGTGTATACAACCAGAATCAGTTGAAAAGAAATAAAACTTATTTGACTAATACATCTAAGATCTCTGCTACGGCTACCCTGTGTAATTTTCTGTTAACATATAACAATGTACATATGTATATGCATATATGTACGTAAATATACATGTGTATCATATACATATAAATTGCTTTAAGCCAAAACTTATGAATTTGAATAGCAAGTGTTGCGACATCAGAATTGAGTGCTGACCTATATAACATTTTTGTTCGACAATTTCAACAAATTTCGTTGTAGGAGTGTATGTAAGTATTTGTATTAAAGTAAATTCAAAATAGTACTCTTCTTCATTGACTCGATGTATTCATATAGACATGTATCAATTATAAAAACGTCACTAAAAACAATATATTGCGTTGCAACAACAACAACCAACTGTTTTCAGTTTCCGTGTTATGTTCCTTATTGTTGCCACTTGTTGCTGATTTATAGCGGAAAAGGGCGCTTGCGTGATTTTATATTGAGAGGATACGCACTGCCACATGCACAATTATTCAAATATGTATGTGTTTGTTATTGGAAGTTATAAAAAAAGTTCGCTTTCAAGTTCCTTCTGCTTTCGAAATATAGAAAAGTAGGTCTATCGCTCAATATACTACATATTTATGCACGAATTTTCAGTGTGTATTTTTTAAGTCAAATAAAATAAAATACTCATCCAGTAACTTCTAGTAATGTGCTTACACTGCCAGACACCTGAATGAGAAACTCAATGTTCAAGACTTAAAATCGAAGAAATCTGATGTGGGAAATTTTTGAATCGAAAACATTATTATCGTCCTATGATAAACAGGCTGAATATGACACTTTTCATCGAACTGATATATAAATACTCTTCAGCAAACAATTTTTAAACTTCTCACAAGTTACAGAAATAGACACAGAGAGGGGGCTTATACTGAGAAAAATAAAATAGACTCACGTTGAGTAAATTGTTTGTTGTGTTTGTATAGAAACATTCTAACCCTACTATGATTATGTATTTGTTGTAATTCATATGCAATATTGAATTCTCATATAGTATTTGATTTATATGGAATAAACATCCGAGGTTGTATGTTTTCAAACTGCTTAAATTTCACTGACGATTTGGTTTTAGCAACCAATGAAATGTCGGCATATGAAGAGCTAAAGCCACAACAAACAACACCTTTTTTCATTTTTTCAATGCATTTTGCAAAAGCTCTAATTGTTTCTAACGATTAGTTGAGGAGAATATCCCAAATAATAAATTTCAATATTAAGTATTATTTATTTAATAATTTTTTTTGTATGTTCAAGTCCTGTACACAAGTAATTAATATAATAATATAATAATATTATATTTAGAGTACAGGAAAGAAAGTAGCATCAAAAAGTTAAGTTGAGACAGCAAATATAGATTTTGTTTAAGCAAAATTAAGTAAAAATTGTTTTTATATTTATGATTTGAAATATATGAAAAATAATTAAATGAAAAAATAAAACAAAAATATTGGCAATATGATTGAATGTTTTCTTATGAATAATGATACACTTTGGTTTATGCAAAGTACTTTTGCAATTGCCCGGAAATAAATTCAAAACGTCAGCGAGGAAAATGCACGCCGTCCTCGTAGATATTAATTTTGCAATGCAAAAGATGTTGCGTCAAATCAATTGCATAAGTAGAAAAAGAAGTATTCCAAGGATTGACCCTTGGGGCACATCGCAAGATAAATTTGATACCGAAGAATGTACATTGTTCGAGTACACAACATGACGACAACTAGAAAATTATGAAAATAGCAGTTGTGTAGATGTTGAGAAGAACTGAGGAGAAATTAAAAAAGTGACGAAGTTTTCTGCAAAGGGAGCTGTAGGCAACCGTATGAAAGGCTTTGGAATGATCAAGAAGAGTTAAGAAATTTATTTATTGATTTATAGTGACATTTGATTATGACGAATTTTTTAAGAGTCTCGGATAGGAAAGCAAAGGATGGCAGTCGGCCCGAACTCTGAGTAATTTTTCGGTATTGGCAGTATTTTTAAGTAAGTAAGTAAGTATTTGTAAGTATTTTTGAAATGTTAAAATTGATGTATTTTAAAATTTGTAAACAGTTTTAGAAAGCACCACTTCTCATGTACATATATGATGAACACAGTGGGCCTTTATAAAGTAAATATCATGTATATAGATATGAGAGAACTACAAGAGCAATTATTATAAATCTTTTAATACATATTGAGTTTTCGTGACAATACGATAATTTTTTTTTTAATATTTGAATTTTTTAGAATATTTTTATCTTTCGCACTGTGATCGGTGACGCAGAGACCTGCTTTTTTTTAAAGAAAAAAATCTAAGTTACCCATGTACTTCTGAATCACAAAACGACTTTTAGTCGCTAAAGACGGGTTAATGAAGTTGACGATTTTCTTTAAATTGTTGCTTAAATGTATACCACGCCCACGACATTTGTTCGCTGGCTTTATAATCCACAGGTTTTGATAGCCATCGATAGAGTGTTGAGGCCAGTAGGATTGAATATTTTCCAATATGTGTGAGCCTCTTGTGATAATAATTTCTAGCAGCTTTTGCGGGTCTGCTTGGATTTTCAAGCCTTCATGTGTCATCTGATAGTGCTGATGGAGAAAAGAATCCCACTCGTGCTCCCATATCCGCACTGGATCTTCAATATCAATGTCATTGTGTTGGCAAGCCTCTATATACTCAAGACAACGTTTAAATGCAAAATCGATGGAATTGAAAGGTATTTTGCCAGCAGGTGAAAACACAGCATCACAGCCAGCATGATTATATTTGTCTACTAACCAACGTATAAATGCTATGCAGGCAGTCAGTTTGAAATTATCTATGAACTCGCCGAGCTCTTCAGGTGACCATACGTTGAAGCATCGAGGGAAATTAATATCAGCGATACCTTCTTCGTAGAAGGCGGCTATATCGCGTAGAAAATAACTTAAATTTTCTTTGTTGGTAAAGGGTGCTCTATCGAACTTATTTATCAGCATGTTTGGGTTTTTGGTTTGTTTTAAGTGATAGGCCTTTTCTTTATGAGGCGTCCAGAGGAAATCACATAGCACATTTTCTATGCAACGAGACATTATATTTTTCTCCACTTTGGCTACAAACTGTCGATGTGTTTCTCCAGTTCTGCGTTTAGGTAAAACCTGTAAGAGATCGCAGCTGTTGCTATGGTTGGAGGGAAAAGGTGCAGACCTGCGATGCGTTTCTAGTTTCTCGACCCAACCACGACTTTTAAGAGCAACACGAACAGAATTGTAGTTGCCTCGTATGGTAAAAATTTTATTTCTTTTAACTGCCTCTTGGGCATGCTTGCGCAAAATATTGATTTGATCATTATTCAGAATAGTGTAGTTGCATTTCACAGTTTTATATTGTGCTGTCACTGATAATTGTTTATCGATTGTTACACTTCCTTGAGACACCAAAGAACAGCTACTGACTTCGTTTGGGGTTGAAGAGAATTGCACTGATTTTTCCGTAGACCTCGTTAGAGATTTCTTTTGAACTTGTTTTAAAGTTCTGGTTACTAAAATGTCTGATTTTTTTGCACTTTTTCTAAATGGGTCACATTTGTTGACCCCAATAGATTTTCTCTCAATTACTTTAGGGTTGTTTTCTATATTTTCATTGTTTTTCTCACAATAATTTAGTATAAATTTTGATTTGTCACTTTGAGAATCGCTGCAATTTTCAGTGGTATATGTTTCTAGCATGAGCTTGTGGAAACCTGTTTCTACTGATGATCCATTTTGCGACATTGTTAAACCATTTTCAGCAGTTTCAATTGGAGTCTGTGGGACTACCTCAACAGCATTCTTATTTGATGTTATTGTTGTTGCTGCTACTTCTGTTATATTTTCCAATACTGCAGGCGTTTGATTATTTTTCTTTAATTTCTTTAGCATATCTAAATGTCTATATATGTATATATGTATGTATATTTTTGTTAACTTCAATGTTTCCGCTAACCGTTTTAAGACATGAAATATGTAACGAACTGGCAAACGTTTTACTGATAACTAATTCAATATAATTTAGTAACTATTTCGTGTTACTTTCCATTTTCTTTTTATTTTATTTAAAGCTCACGTGCATACAAAAATATACGAGTATGAAAAAATGTGTGTAAAAGACCATTTAATCCTTGAAGGGAGTTTTTGTTAATATGATAACTTTAAGAACGAAGGATGGTACTCGCTTTTCTCTCATTGAAATAGAAACGCCAAAAAGTTTTTTTTCGCAAAGACCAGTATTTAAAAGCAAAAGTTTTACTTTATTTTATGGGTTAATTTCACTGTAAATTCTTCAAATCAAGAAATCAACACGAAAAGTGAAACTATCAAGGTTCAGGCACGCATAATACTAAAGTAATTCATACATATGAACTTAAATGTCCTATTAGTTGAAAATATTGAAATGCCCCAAGTTATCTCTTCTAAATGTAAATGAAAAAATAATTTATTGACAAAAATGAAGTCTTAAGTTATGACTAATTGTGTTTTGCAATTAATTAAAAAATAAAAAACGTGTCTTATATTCTTAAAATAGCCCAGTCAATTTGAGGTTCTTCCAAAAAAAAAAAAATTATTAAAAATGTATGGATGGATGGAAATAGTGTTTTATAATCTTATTTCTGGCTTTAATATGTTTGGATTTTGTTTGGCATGCCGTTTGGATATTGTAACATCATCGATAAGGTGCTGCTACGATATTCGTTACGAAATTTGTGTACACGGTATTTTCCTCTGATGTTTCTTCTAGTTTGGTGGTCATAGTCGATTTCATGAAGATACACGTAGTTGGCGTCAATGTAAAATTCTATGGCTAGTGTTGTCCGGCATATATTCCTGACATTTAATACGCAACAATCTTTGGTAATTCATATCTCTAGTCTCTATGGTATTAGTGCTTGATTGAAGTTTCCCCATGCTGTAATACCATGTGGTAAGTGAGATTCCACCAACGAAAAGTAAGCTTGGCTCAATGCATTATTGCTGCACAGTAACTTAATTGATGAGGCTTTTGTTAACTTTTTGTGCAATTCATTTATGTACATATTCCATTTGAAATTCTTGCCGACGGACTCGTATATCCCATAATTGAAATACGTAAGTTTTGTGTTATATAGACATTTAGTGCTGGAAAATTTAATTCTACGTCTTCGTATGTAAAGTGTGATGGTTTGATATGCATCAGTTTGGTTTTAGTCCCGTTTAAAGCTAGTCCATGGTCATGTCACCATCTGAATGCCATATCTAAAAGGTATTGCATTATTCTTGCGGCGTTATGTAGGCATTTGAGCTTGAATACTTTTCTAAAGCGATGGGTGAAGTGCAGTAATGCTTTGGTTATTGCACAGCCCATAACAGTGGGTAGGCATTTAAAGCAGTTTTATATTTATATCTGGGCATGAAAGAACTATGTGATTACTACATGTACATGGGGCATGTACGCTTACATATTCGTACATAAATATGGCCAAGAGCTGTATTGCGTTATTTAAGGAATAGCCGATAAATTTAAGAATTTCTTGTTTCCTCGATATAAGCAAAACTTAAGCATAAAAATAAAATTAGAATAATTTTGTTTTCATTTTTAAAATTCATAAAATGTACAATGTAACAATGAAAATGTAATAAAGTAATTTATTTGTTCATTATTTAGCCAATTTATTAGACCTGTTCTGATAATTGTTTTGAAATAATTGAACCTTCGTTTCTGCATGTCTCGGCATAATTATACTCGCCATAATTAAATTAACTTCTTTGTCTATCTGTTGCTTAAAAACTATAACATGCCCAAAAACTGATGATAATGAACTGAGTCCTGATTTAATAATAAAAAAATATAAGTGTAGCTTACGAAAACTAAATATTTGTTTTTAATTTTTGTTTGTTTCTTTTTTAATAATTAAAAATAAACACAGAGATGTATAGAATCTGTTAAATGACTAATCTAGCTACAAATCGCTTACTGAAAGAAAAAAATTAGTTATACCACGACTGAGGAGGATACACACCTGCTCTTAGATGAACCACATAAGAGTTTTTTGTCTAGTATTGGCTGGATTTATATCTGTAACTAACTAACTGAAGAAATAAATAAAATTAGTAAATTTTCTCTACGAACTATTTTTGCTACTGTCGAAAGCAATTAATAATAATTCTTGTATATATAATGCAACTAATAATTTTTGTAGTGATGCATTAGACTTTTTTAAATAAACTTTCATTAAGTTCGCCTTCAAAAATGTTAATATACTCGCATACTAGAAGAATTGCACGGGTAAACCTTGAAAATTCTTACTATTTTATTAAGACAATGAAAGTTTTTCCATTTAAGGACTCCACAACGTATGAGTTTTGTGGCACATTTGTTATTAAATTAAAAAAAAAATAGTTCATACGCTTTATATAAATCACGGGCTCACAAGTACGTATGTATGTATGTACATATGAAAATGCAAACTATTATTAATGTAAGTATGTATGTATATAGGAAAGCCAGTGTTGCCATAAGACTAATTTAATATTACGCATGTGAAGGAGAAAATTACTTATTTTATATATATTGGAATCGACTTCAGCCCAACACATTGCAAAACTAAAAAATAAAAATATTAAGTACGAGTACTAATATTTTTTAGGATCAAAGTGAATAAAAATTCAGTGACAGTGTTAGAGAAAATGATTTTTTTTTTAATCCGAACTATTTCATTAAAACTATTTGGATTTTTTTATTCCCAGATATTTACCCACGATTTGGCAACATTGATACAACCATAATAAATGAGAGTTAGGGGCGAGAAATATGGGGTTTCTCATCAAAATTTTCTCTTAAATTATTTACCGAAAAGTGTTTGGAAAAAAATTATTATTAGGTGTTAATGTTTAAAATAATTAAATAAAAATGCTTATGAATAGTATTATATCTATAAATGAAAAGTATTATATGTATATAATGCAGTTAGAATTTATTCTCTTTCAATGTAAGTTGCGGTAAAAGAACTTAATGTGTAGCTCTAAACACATAGACGACAGCAGACAGCAAGCAGCAATATGTCAAAAATAAAATCCATGTGTTTAAATGAAAACGATTATTTTGACGGCAGCACAGCAGCACGACTGCACAACAGCATTTGCTGCTGCTGCCAATTTAGGCTATTTTCTATTTTGACGGGCAGCACTAAACAAATATAATGTGCCCCTATATATATAAATTGGAAAAATAAAAACAAAAACTTTTGTTTTTAATATTAAACATAAAAGAACATTACAAAAATACAATAAAGAAATAATTTAATGTGTTTTTATAGTTTTTCGTGATATTATTACATTTTTTATCAATAACTTTAATTTTATTCATTATAAAATATATGTACGGCATCCCTGAAATTTGTATTGCTAAAATACACATCATCTGACTATTATGCTGTTGTTGTCTTCAAAATAATTATGAAGCTGACTTCAGAGCATCATTTGAAGTTGGCAGCATTTGAAGCCGTGAAGTCGTGAAGTCTGCTGCCGTCTGTGTTTAGAGCTTGTATTGCAAAAAATGTTTGTTTACAAAAGAGAGCGACTAAATGAATCTCATATAAGAGAATTTAGAAATTTTGTGAGCCAATAGAATTTAAAGGCGAAATGCTATGAAAATTCGCCTTAAGGTTATTTGCTTTTCATGGAAATTAGTATTTAAGAACATTTCGCTTGGAAATTTTTGAAGTATTTCGTACGCACATCTCCTTCAGTTAACACTAACGGAAAAAATCAGGAAAAAATAGCACGCAAGAAATAATCGACTAATGTATGATAAACTTTTCGTTCGTATATATTAAATATGGAAAGAGTCTAATAACTAAATAATTTTAAGGTCTCATCAAATGGAAATACATATATATTATATGAATACATAAAAAGTGCGACAAACAGAAACGCTGTGAAAGAGAAATAATATATGTGCGAAGAAAAAAAGGATATGCAATCAAAGAGAAAAAAATAAACAAAGAAACTTACTGCATTTGTCTAAGTAATATCATTTTGGACAACTATTATCACCACATTATATTACAACAAAATGGGAACCATTGGTAAGTAAAATGAGTTATTCTTAGAGGTATTTACATATATAAATATAAATACTGCCTTATTCATAATACGAGTATGTCATAAGTTTATAAAAGATTTGCAAAGCTTTAATTCCTGTTATGAATAAGGCTCATATGAAATAAATTAACACATATTGTTTATAAAGCTCTCAGTTTTCGTTATCATTTTGGCGGCGCTTTTATGGTAAAAATAAATATTAATAATAAAAAATTCTGTATAAAAAACTATTCTTAATGTAAAATTTGCTTACTGAAAAGGAAATTGTCACTTTTGAAATCCAATTTTAAAGTATTTTATTTCACAATAGCCCGAGTGCTATATTCCACATGGAATCAATCCACTCAGGAGAGTTATGGCAATAAATAAATGTTTATTTGCAACAATATTGCTAAAGCGATTTACATTCTATGACTTAAATTATATTTTATTCAGAACTCTAACTTAGTACCCTCGTAAACCAGTGGTTAGTGTACCACACTAGTAGTTAGAAGCTCTCAGGTTTGATTTCTGCCGTACTCTCTGGGTATTTCTTATTTCTGTCGTGTTTACTCTTCTATTTCCAATTTTGCATTTATGTCACAGATATCACATTGGGACCAAATCACAGATCGAAGTGAGCGAAAGTTGCCTATTGAACCTAGCTTAAGCTACGTAATAACAACGAATTATATTTGCTCTCAGCATGAGCAATATATAGGGATGTATTGCAGAGCTCGTGTTAGCAATTCAAAATTGATTTATTTTTATAGAGAACATCAACCTATTGTCTTAATATTTAAATATGATTGAAGGCAAGAGCTGATGAAATTCATTTTGATTTATTTTAACGAGGCTAAAGTACTCTACTTAAGTTCTTTTTTACTATTCCTGCCATCCGTTTATATTTTTCATCCGTTTACACTAAAATTCAAAGTTCAATAACAAACATTTTTAATTTCAGTTTATGTGTAAATAAATTTCAAAACAAAATAAATTCACATCTGAAATGCTAATAATATATGTATGCAGTTTAATAATAAGTTTAAGATGTTTATGAACTAAATAATTCTTTTTTTTTTAACAATTTCGTACATCGTACTAAAATACAAAACTATTGAAATCAATAATTTCAAAACTTCAAATCTAATTTATTTGAGATCGCTTTTTTTCGAAAAGATTTTTCTATGAAATTTAAAAAATTAAAAATTTTTGTTTTTATAATTTTATTTGCCAAAAATTCTATTTTAAAGTAGAATTTAAAAGGCTCACGATTATTATTCTTATTTTGCTCTTTCGCCTGTTACTCTTTTGCTATTTCAGTTTATTGAGATTGTAACGTCATTATTATGTGTCGTCTACCTTTTTACATACACAGCTGAAAGAACATACATACATCTTTACACATACGTTATTGTTTATCAATGTGTAACAGTTTTCAAATATAATGAAATCCTGTAGCTGTGACGTCAATGAATTTTTTGCTTTCAAATGAGAATGTGTAAAAATAATTCTATTCAATATAATTTGCTCGTCTGCCAAAAAATAACTTTTTACATTTCTATTTTTGTGCCTTTAACGGTAGAGACAAATAAGAACTTTTTACAATTTAAGTCAAAATCTGTGCGGCTTTCTTATTAATATACTCGCCACAATTGTTCTCTAAATAATCACTTTGGAGGCCTGACATTCTAAAAAAGGACAGCATGGCATTTATTGTAATGGAGGTGTGATTTTATTATTCTGCAGTTGAGTTTATAGGAATCGTGTGTCTGTGATTCTGTTTGCAGCAGATTAAGACTTGTAGCGGATTAAGACTTGGTTTTCTTCATAATAATTACAAAAAGTTAATTTTAATGGAAATGTGTCAACTTCATGCCAAAGCTTTATTACTCTAATATATAACTATAAAAACAGACGTTATGAGGCGGCTCCGACAACGCGCGTTTGCTTCTTTCAAAATGTTGGCAAATTAAGTCTAGTTCAACTTGAAATCGAGTCCAACAAAAATACGTTAGTTTCTAATTAATTTCGCTACTTTATTACCTTACGATACATATGTATGTATGCTTTTGAGAACTTCAAGACCGGTGATCAAACATGCAATTTGCGTATACTCAACGTTTATCATACGAGTACATAAACGCAATATTGATCATACGATATTTTTATAATAGTAGCTGTCGACCACTTAACTACCAATTGTGATTAAAAGCTGCTTCATTATTAATATTGTGTTGAAGTGGAACCTTAAGATTGTTAGCGATTAGATGTTCAGCTTGGAATAAAAAATATTCAATGATCTTGCACAAGTAGTAACAGCATGTAATAGCATTAACGACCCGACTTTCTTTGGACATTACTTACCTCAGGGTTAAGACCGATGAGAATTGAGAAACTACCTTCATGGCATGGAGTTCCTATAGGTTTTTGCTTTTGCCATGTGGCAGTGAAAAAAAACTTTATTAAAATTTTCCCTTTTTAAATTGTGTGACATCTATTGTTGTTATTGTGTGCGTTACTTCTTGCTAAGTTTCCTCTTTCGAAGATCTTCGATCAATTTATTAGTCGTTATATGAAAAATCAAAATATTGCAATTGGTTAAAGTGGCGCACACGAACACGAAGTTTTCCATGCCACCATACAATATTTCACACTACATTCATTTTTGAAATATTTTATTGTAATAGAGGACATAGTAATAATGAGTTTCTGAACGACAGTCCTAAGAAACATTGTAGGGTTAGTTTTCTTTTATTTTTTAGTTGAACTGAGATAAAATAAACGTAACATAAACATAAAAGAACCAATAATTGTTTTCAGGAACATACTCGAACAACAAATTAAATTATTTCAATATATGGAAGATAGCTTCAAAATCGATGACTAGGACTCAAAATAGATTTATTGAAATCCTGCAGAAACAAGACAATGTTAAAATCATTGAAAATAATATGAATTTGCACTCCGGATAATAATCTGAGCATTCTCATTACTGGGTATTTATATTGGAAAAATATGACAAAAAGCTACAAATATTTCAAAAAAGAAAGTTATTGAAAAGTAAAGAAAAAAATGTGTTTTCAATCAGGCGGGAGTGGTATGCAGTAGAGTGAAACAATGTGAAAATCGTAAAACCATTTTATATATACTCGTAGACTTAGTTACTAATATTATTTTCTTTTATTTTTTTTAAATATCTGTAAAGACCTTAATCGCGTCGATCTGAAATTTCGTCGCTATGTCTTCTTTAGTAAAGAATCGCAAGCATTTTTCATTTGAAAAAGGCACCCGTGTGCTCGGTTATTGGCCATAGTTTTAATATGATTGAAGTATTATTCGCTACTATATCCTGCAATTTCCCTGCTGGATTCATAGTCATCGCTAATGAGAGGACAAATAAACCAAGTTTTTTTGACAATCGGATAATAGTTAGTGATTTGTTCAAATTTCATTTTACATTAAAATAAATTTTTAGTACAAATGTTACAAAATGCAAACATTGTCTTATTTCTTGGTACTTTTGCGAATCTATAAAAATATGTAATAAAAGAAAGATTAAAAAAATCAAAATGAACATATTAAAAATTTTACGGGTCTACAGTTTTAACAAATAACACAAAAGTAAATGTACAGTGAGAATAATAATATTTTTAATATTTTTCATTTGAATATTTTTGTATGTACACATACATACATGCATATAGAGTATATGTATGTATGTATATTTTTGATAAATTGTATTATGATTTGTAGAAGTTTCTAAACATCGTAGTTTGAAAAACATCATTTGAAAATGATTGGCATAATTTTGAAAAGAAAATATGGAAAGTGTGTTAAATTAATTATTGGATTTTTTATTTATTTATTACACATATGTAAATATTTGTATTCCTAAAACCGCTAAAGGCTTTCAAATGAGGTGAATACAGTTGAAGAAAAAAATGGCACGGAAGTACTTGTAGCGAAGAAAAAAATATATAATAAAATTCATTAATTGAAGATTCGATTGTTTGAAAACAAAGATCACAATAAAACGAAGGCATGTCGCAAGTAACGTTTTTCTATGAAATAATATTTTTGTGCAAATCGTTTCTCAACCATGAATTAACTCATCATTATATAAAGATTTTTGAGTGTCTGAAAGGGATTTGTTCCGAAGTGCTCTAAATAAGGTAGAATCTGCATAAGAGGATTAGTAGCGGAAAAAGGACGATGATAATTTTTTTTCTATATCTGAAATTTAATTTGTATTTTTAGTTTGAGATCTGTTTTATGTAGAAGAAAAAATATCATCAAGATGATACGAACTATCGTTAAGTAAAATAACATAATAAAGACCTTAAGCTTAAAAAATAAATTAAAATTGATTAATTCAAATAAAACGGAAAAAAACTAAAACATATATTTACTATATGTCCTTATTATATTTGTTTTATATTAATAGAACTCAAAATAAGCAAAGGAAAAAAATGTGAAACAAGATGTCAAATCGTTGATCAAGTGATCATGCTTTTCCAGCGTGATTATGAGCATTATATAAAGTAGCCACTATACTATAAGTCTATTTGGACATATGTACTTCTAAAGAAAATGTTGCTAAGGATGAACACTTTGTTACAAGAGTAAAACCATGGTTTCTAAAAATTTGATTTGAATTCTATAGGATACTATTGGGTATGGAAGTAAATGAAAATATAAAAATATATAAAATAAAATATATAAAAATATATAAAATATATAGATTTTTTCGTGATGTATATTGTTTTACTTGTTTTAGAGCCGCCTGTATTTTGTTATTGTTACAACGAGCTGCTGATTACAATGTATTAAGTTTTAGTATTTTAATATGATATAAATTCCAGTGAACAAAGCAAAAGTGTTCAAAATGCAGCCTTTAGATGGCGTATATTTGATATCTGATCGTCAAAAGTTTAACAGCTCCATAGCCACATCTTAGTCAGTGTCCTATGAACCTAATATACCTATGTACCATATGTCAAATGTCAAATGTTAAATGTTATTGTTTATTTTTATGGAGTATTCCCTTCAAAAACAATACGAAAAAAATAATCAGCTGTGTTTCAGGCGTCACCTGTTTTTAATTTGCCTTGATACAAACAATTAATAGAGAATAAATTGTTCAAAATGATAGGCCAGCAAGGCCTCTTGTTGATGTCAACGCTTGTAGTTGGGTTTTTTATATTATTATTTTTATTGTTGGTTATATTGTCTGGTGTGACGTACATCTTGCCATTGACATATAATAAGAAAAAGAAAATTTTAATGTAATAAGAAAAACAACCAGACACAAAACAATGTGTGTGAAAAGAAAATGAGTGAAAAATTATCACACATAAATATCTACGATGACAACACGATTCATATAAAAAAAGCAGAAATTTTACATTAAAGTTCTCTAATGAGCAATGAAATCCACACTAAACAAAAAATAATTAATAAAATAAGCAAAATTAATTATAACGACAATAACTTTGAACGCCTTCAATCAACGGAGGTCATAAAGAAGATAAAGTGGATTTTTAAGGTGAAATCAGCGGTCTAAATGCGTCTATTCTGTTTAGTGATATACTTATTTCACTATAAATGCATGTAAGTTGTATTATTACAAAATATGTAGTATATGTATATGTATTTTAGTATAATTCACAAAACGACGAATACGTTTAAATACTCCCAATAAAGCAATTATCCGAATATACTTACGCACATAAATACGCTGTAATGACTTTAAAGAAAATAATGAAAATATAAAGTTCAAACAGCTTTATTTACTTCAATAATTTATTAAACATTAGGTTAGGTTAGGTTAGGTTGATTGGAGGGGTATGTCAGCCCATGTCATACGACATACACCTAAGCCAGTGAAGGCTTGTTGTGCGCTCCTTTGAATTTAACCATAACGTATTGACCTAAAGGTCTAGAGAAACTCCGTGTCACTTACAAAGTTCCTTAATTTCCTCCAGCATATTCCCCGTAATCGGCTTATGTCCGGTAAGATGTCACCCCCAATATATCGGGATCTTATTTGTGAGAAGGCGGGGCGGGGCATTGGCACAAATAGTGTTCCAATGTTTCGCTCTCCTCCCCACATGCTCTACATTCATCTCCTATTAAACATTACTTGTAATAAATAATTCATATCAAAAAGTAAATAAGTATAAAAATGAAATTAAATAAAAATGTTTGCAGGGCTGTAACCAGTAAGTTTTTTGTTTGTTTAATTAAAAATTGGAAATTTAAGGAATATTTTATTTTCAGTATAAAATGTTTGGGTAATTAAACGAAAGTTAAACATTTGTTAGAACAAGAGTATCAAAACAGGGGATAATTTTGTGTGAGGTAATTAAACGCGTTATGCTGCATGTATGCGGACTTAAGCCGTCTTATTTTCTAAAAAAAAACTCCAACATTTTCTGACCTTTCAAGGAGAAAAAATATAACTGCTCATTAGCAGGTTCAAATTTAGTTTAAGAGATTAAAAGCTCTATAGACAGGAACTTTAAACTTTAAAAATGTTACACATTTTCCAGAAAATAAAATGGCTCAGCTTAGGAGAGTTTATTTAGGTGTCGTTGATATACACGTATTGTATATATGTTTGAAATTTTACATCCGTACTGATAATTCATAGGTTCAGTCTAATATTTGATTCAAATTTGTGTTGTTCATCAAACTGACAACATTTTCCACAACTGGACATGTACCTGCTCGTACATACGAGTATGGATGTCATATAAATGTTTTATAATTTATATGAATCGTTTATAATTTATAAATCGTGGTTGTTTACGAATGCATTTAAAAATAGTCACATATACTGCGATTTTTACGCTACACGTAAATAAATTTTAATTTTTAAATAAATTAATATCAAAAGCGTGGGCAGCATTTATAAAAAAGGAGACATACTCGTCCATATGTAAGTATGGATGTATATGCATTTGTATACTTTTTAATATATTACTTTTTTTTACTTAAATAAGTTTCTTTTTATACTCACGCAAATAAAATGTATGTACATACAAGTGTATAATATACACACATACATATACATATATGTGTATATGCTTATATATATACATAAGTAGTACTGAAATTGTTTATATTATATATTTATTTATTTAAATATTTCGCTTGTTTATATCTTAATGTTTTTTATATCACACGATCTGTGAAAAATATGATTGTTTTTTATTTGTCTGATTTCGATTTTCTCCAACAATGCATAATGTAGAATGGTGGTAGTAAGATGTGACTTAGAAAACACCCTCTAAATTCATTAAGTCAATGCAGTGTAAATTTACTATAAATAATAGTGGAAAACAGTAATTTGTCATTTTTGCAATATTGGCCTTGTGACGCATATGAGTATAACCTTGTTTGCGACAGAATTGAACTGCAGTTTTTAATTGCAATCGAATGCAGTCATTTGATTTACCGTTGCACGAATCAGCCACCCTAAGATGGGAGCATCAATTTCAAATTTTTTGATCGTTTTTGACGTTTGGCGTTTGGTGTTCCCGATTTTTGTCTAAACAGTTCTGACAAATAAATGGTGTTATGCCATTCACAACTTACTGCCATGATATTTCTAATTCACCCTGCTCTTTGGATTCATGACTTGTAGACATGGATACATAGTTCATTATCTGCATATCGAATAGTCACAGTTGCAGGGCTTGAAGTTAGCCTAGTCGAATAACTTTATAGAGAATTTTATAAACATTTTTATAAACAATTATCCATTGATATATTTTTTTTCCAAAATATTGCATATTTGCTGTACTATTCGTCAATTCGCAATTTTATGAGTTGGTGACAGCTCTGTATGAGCAGAAAGTGTCGGGCTATTAAATACTAAAGCGCCCTCCCAATACTGTTCGAGAGCTTGCTTGTTCAGTATCTAGATATGAAAAACAAATAATAATAATTATTTTAATCATAAAAATTTCAGGCTCAATCCACCAGCTCAATGTTTACGCCATAATTTAAAAGCAGGGTTGGCATAATGTCCTAAATTGCACTATAATAATAAATGTCACATTTTAAGCAAAATTACTGAAATTTCTTTATGATCTACATTTTGAATTGTAAGTATATATGTACTTATGTATAAAAAATACGTTCATATGTATGTATGTATATTAGGATAGACTGTTTTGCTATGTTTTTTACCTTGTATGTGTATGTGTACATTAATAAATATTTTGCTAGTATTAAAATAATACGCAGTTGTATTTGATAAAGAAAATTAAATTTTATAAAAAATAATAAATGTAAGCCAATGGAAAGTTTTTTGATTGGAAAACAAAACGTGATCATTCTCATGTCTGTCCTATAGGACAAGGGTTCAAAATCGGCAACATTACTTTATTTTATACATGATGTATTTATTTCTTTTATAATTGCAACTGTATGACAGTTGAGGTATGTTAGGTTAGGTTAGGTTGATTGGATGGGTGTGATAAGCCCATGTCATACGACATACACTTAAGCCAGTGAAGGCTTGTTGTGCGCTCCCTTTAATTATCAAACACAAACTGCTAGAGTTCTGCGGCAGGATTCGAACCTGCGACCTTCGCATTACGAGTCTATTGTACACTACCTACTAGTCTACGAAGGCTAGTTTTAATGTTGAGTTAAATACTACAATTTATTATGAATATTAATCTATTTGGCTATTTCCTTTCTATTAAACAAAATGTTCGATACACATGTTGTATGTTTGTCGATTACTGTTTCCTTTTTTGTGTTAAACTGAATCATACGTACGAGAAATGCTTTCTAAGAAGTAGACGCGTTGCGTGCTATAGGACTAGGGAAATTGTTATTTATTTCAAGTCAATTTGTTTCGATCTAATTTAATTTAATAAATAAAGGTTAGCGGAGGTGCGATTACACAAATAAAATCTTAAATATTATACACATGTATGTACATATATTCAAATGGAAAATAATCCAAAATCAATTTCACACGATAATCAATTGCAACCAAAAATATACTTATTTGTATTTTGAACTAAAAGTTTATATTTTTCTTCTGCTTTTTTGTTTATTTTATATTAAAATAAACATTTTAATGGGCGCACGAAAGTTATTTAAAAAGTATACATGCATATGTACGTACATGCATATGTATATATTTATAAGTGTGTATGTTTCTATATACTCGTATATTTTCTGTATCAGCCACTGTGCCATTGGGTTTTTTCGGTAGTGAAAAATTACTAAATTTAATATATCTGTGCACATAAATACATATGTACATATGTACGTTTGTGCATATGTTTTTCATATTTTTGGAATATTTATCGTTTATTTACGAGTACATAGAGTGTTTCCTTAGCCAACCAATAATCAGCTATTCAATTAGTTTTGCTTTATTAATTATTGGCTTAATTAGAAATCTGACAGTTTTATATAAAAAATATATACAATAAATGACTTGAGGGCAAACAGCTCCTACGATTTAAGCAGTAATTTGTAAATCTATCTTCTTCTTCTATATACTCGTATATAAAAATCAATTGCTGAGCGTTAGTCTCACTGCAACTTAAAAACGGTTTGGCCGACTTGAAAAATATCATTTGTTGTGTTCGTTATAATTGATGGATGGCTTAGACACAAATACATTAGGTGAAGGAGGGGGCAGACAGGTTATCCCCAAACAAAGTAATTATTGATTATACTGTATATGAAGAACTACAATAGTGAGACTCCTTAAATTTTACTTACGTCAGTATTAACAGTGTATCTCAACAAAAGCTTGACTGTATAGGAGAGGGGAGGCGGGTACCTCCTATATAAAGCAATTAATTGTTCTACGCCTGAAGTATTATAATAATGAGATTCTGTAAATTTGACTATGGGAATAAAATTCGTTTTTTTAGTAAAAGCTTAGAGGTATAAATGGGGAAAACGGGGAAAACTTTCGAATGACAGTCTGGAAGTATAGGAGGAGAGATAATGTTATCCCATGTCCCACTAATAAAGCAAATATTATTTATGTTATAGCTGGAGAGCTACAATAGTAAGACTTTCTAAATTTAATTTAGATTACTGTGCGATATATTGCGTTTACAAACAACGGCCTCTACGTATAGGAGGCTAAAATGAGTACTGAATACAATTTCCGAAATTTGATGTATTTTCTGAAAAAAAGTCCTGTAGGTGTAGGAGAGTGAGATGCGTATTCAAATACAAAGCAGTTATTAGTTATCCTATATCTGGGGAGAAAAGTAACTCAAGCTTAAAATTTTCCCAAGGTTGCTTTGAATATAAAGTATAAATTCAGATGAAAAGCGTGCGAAATGGGATTTTACCCAGGAAAACTATTTATTTTATTTTAGAGCTACAGTAGTGAAAGAAGTTATCGTGTTCATTTCTATGAAAACAAAGGTCGTTGTATATAGAATAGTATATAGTCGTTGTATAGAATAGTATATATTTACTTATGTATATAGTTTTACTAATAAATAAATATTTATTTAATTTTGTGACTGAGTCTAAATTCAACAGAAGTAGATCTTTTATATGTATTTAACAAAGCAAATAATTTTAAATGAAATTATTAAAGTTATTACAACTTGAAGGAAAGTAATGCATTCATGTAATGTATTGTTTATTAAAAAAATATATATTTTCAAAAAGTTGAACAGAATTTTTATTCAGAATTTGAATGATAGTTCCCGTATATTGTAAAATCAAAATTTTAAGTTCAAAGTTTTTTAATGTTGAACCAGGCTTTAACTGGTTATTAAGAAAGGTATTTTTCGATCGTGCCCGTATGATAATTTCTTAATGAAATATAAAAAAAAAAGAAAATTTCCATACACAGTTTCAATGTGTGGTATCTTCTCTAATTACTATACTATATAATGTCTTCTTGGTATTTTCTTGCATTATTCTTTGTTGATCATAGACATGCATTGAATTTTGTGCTGCAATGAACTTGAATATTGAATTTATTGGTAGCAAACTATGCCTGTTCGAATGGTTTCTAAATGGATTCACTTAAAAGATACAGATGCGAACTAAATAAAGAATAATTAAAAAAATTCCTTTCACTTGATTTGACAGGAAGAGGTGCATACATATGAACATCTCAAGTTGAAAGCACTTGAAAGCCCGAATAGTAGGAATAGTTTACAAGTCATTCGCTCACAGACTCAACTCAACACAGATATTAAAATAAGAATGTATTTTATGCTCGCGTTATAAGTGATTAATCCCCTTGTTTATTCCATGTATTTCTGCTGCAGGATTAGCATAAATTTTCAATTGTTAAATAAGCATCTCTAATATCAGAACTATAAAACCCACACGCGTAAGTGCACAAAAACAAAGCCTTGCATACACACACACACACACACATACACACATTGTGTATAATCCCTCCTTTGTGCTCACGTATACATAAGGTATAAGAGTATACATGCACTGGTTTGTAAATGGCGATTTGCGATTTATAAAACTTCAATACGATTGATACCATTTAAGTTTGAGGTAATATTTGAATTATTCGAAATCAAGCAATAGATGTTATGAAAATAAATACCAGAAATGAAATACTGATAGTTTCATAAAATAAAAAAAGTGATCTAGATGTCTCCGATTATATGGTACTAATACCTAAACTAAGCAAACAAGGAAGCCTAGAAGATATAACAACTAAAATACCATTTTATTAGACTTCAATGTGCCTGCAATACAGGGGCCAAATTACGGCATTCGATATCGATCGAAATTTCAATACAATTCAAGAAAATTTTTTTTTGAAATTTCGTTCGATATCGAATGCCGTAATTTGCCCCCAGTTTTTAGAAGTAAATAAAAAACTATCTTTACATTTGTAAATATGAATTTAAGAATGTTGACTATTGGCGTTTTCGTTTCCATAAAAGTGCAACATTTTTTGCCCATTCAAAGTGAAATAGGGGATTTATTGCTGTTTGTCAAGCGCAAAATTATTAAGAAATATCACTAATTGCTGTAAGGAAAATACATTTATTTTTAATAAATTGATTAGTAAAATGTTGCACTTTTTTCCTGAAACGTTAATATCTTAATTCTAATGTTCGTAAAATTTTATAGTTAAGAAGGAATTAAACATGAAGCAGTGTTCCAAGTTGAACACGAAACATTTAAACTCAACTCCCAGCAGAATATAATGGTGATCTTCTCGGTGGCCGCTCCATCTCCTCAACAGTCTTTATGTGTATTTTATACATTTCAACACTTATTACGTGGTAAAAACATAATTTACATGCAACCACCGACCACACATTGAAGTTTTCAAATTGCAATCTAGACGATTTGCAAAAAATTAAAAGAAGATTTTGTGAATTTCCGCTTCCGCTTGAACGAATATCTGCAAAAGTTCTACTTTATATTTCCGACCGATATATCCATGAAAATTCCGAATATATTGGAATTATTTTTTCCATAGAGCGTAAGCAATAGATCATTGTTGAAAACTCCTTTCAATATTTTAACTTTTTAAATTTGTTTGTTGTGGCCTTAGCCGACATTTCATTGGTCGCTAAACCAAATCGTCACTGAACTTTAAGCAGATTGAAAATATTCAATCTCATAAATTAGAATCCATTAGTCTGGAACTGAAATTGAAATAGCAAAAGCTGTTGGCATTTGATCCAGTCAATAAAACTCAGTGGACTTATACATTTAGGCTTGTGTCGCATTTAACTGGCCCTATAAACGACGTAAATCGGGCCTCTAGTTCGCTATCAAAATTCGATAATTGTGTTTAGGCAAGTATGTCGTGATGATAATGTAAATAATTAAAAGAGTAAATTTATATATCCCTGCAAGAATATATAGTTGTCCAGAAACAACCCTTGAGACAAAGATATTTTCGTCCAGAGTCCGTATTATATTTCCTGCCCATTTTCACGTTGCGTGAGCCAATTTACTTTAAATTTTTTGAACTAAGGCAACTCAACCCGTGAAGTGATGTTTGTTAAGTGAATGTGTGTGTGGTGTGTGAATGCGTACGTCTAGCCAGCCGCAAAATTTTGTAGAGATGCAGAACGTTGAGATGAAAATTCATATAAATATAAAGGGGCAGAATTTGATAAATGTTTCTTGTTCACTGTTTTCTTTTCACTATTTCCATTGACGTCAGCAATGCCCCCAAAGTCGCTTAAATTAAAAATACAAACATTTGATAGAAAAAGTAAAACAAAGCAACGTGGCAGGCAAATTTACAGAACTAATATTGCACCACAATATAATGGCGATGTAATTTTATTGAGCAGGGGTGGGGGATAATTGATGTGGGATGGAAGAGTTTTTTTTTAATGCCTTGTAACAAAAAGTTTCAAACAAAAATAAAAAATAATGCCATGATAAGTAGGGAAAAGACAGCAACATTTTTGATAGAAAAAAGGAGAGTTTAAGAAGTCAAAGCTTGTGTACATTTAGTAAAATTAATTAAAAAGAAATTTTTTATTCTTACATTATTACTTTTGCAAAATTTGTGCTTTTTTGGTCAACAAAAATATCATTTCCATAAACATACAAAAAGTAAAATATGGAAATGGGAACTATTATCTATATATGAGTATGTAAACAAAATAAATTTAATATGTGACGTGGAGTACCCCGAGAGTAAAATGTCACGGTGACTGTGTTTATGGATCACCTGAGAGCTATTGCTGAGCCACGTGCATTGGCTATATAACAAAATTCTTAAGTTCTTGTTAAAAAACTATATATGTAAGATAAACAGTAAAAAATTAAGCATCATGATCCGGAAATAGCGGAAATCGAAATCATTTCTAATATTTTCATATGGGCTTATCTTTGTAAGAAGTTCGCTTTTTTATGTTCATTCTCCGCTTTTAAAACTATCTTTAATAAGTCGCCATAAGTAGAGATTATGTATTGTATGAATTGATTTTGAATTTACTACTGAGATTTGACTTATGCCTGTAATGGGAACAAACAAAGTCATATCTTGGCTTTTTTTATGTAAAACTTATAGTTTCAAGGAAGGTACTGTTCTTATGCAAAGTCAAGGAAATAAAAATTTTCTATGAAAAACCTTTTATTAAAAAAGTGCTCTAAAAACTAAAACAGAATAGCACAGGTGTAGATAAGTAATTTAAATTTTTTATCAGTACTTTGCGGACTAAAAAGCTAGAGATATCGAAATAAAGCACCCGTTAATACTTTAGAGCTAATGAAAAGTACGAAATACGCTTTTCTAAATATTGTTAAACTCAATAGATAAAAAAGAAATTTGTCTAATAATTTATTGGTTTTATTTCCAAGAAAATAATACTTTCAAGAAAGATGTGTTAAAAAAACTGGCTGACATCATGTCTGAACATGAAAATGTCCAAAATATTATACAAATATTAAAACAATAACTTGCATATAAAAAAAAAAAACATTTATTAAAATATACAAATATTTGTTTATGTTAGAAAAATTCGAGGAAATCTGTTGCTTTCTAGTCGAACAAGATGGTTTGTGTGGAAGCCAGTGATCGTCTAACTCGCCAATAAAATATATGTATTTATGGATCAATCTGAAACTGAGTGGGTGTTTTTTTTAATATTATTTTTATTTTTATCAGATATCTTTGAATTGTTGTATTATTGATAGTTTTTACTTGTTGTAGCAAAATTAATTTGTGTGAGTGATTTTGTATGTGTATGTGTACAGTTGCATGTCCTTACGCCGATAAATCAAAAGCAATTAAGTACTTTGAGGCCAACATTCGATATGTTATTAGCAAAACATACGCTAATTCATATTGAGAGCTTGTGCTGCTGTCACACAGCCGAAATGATCTTTCTTGCACACATTTTTCTATGTCCTGTTTCAATTTAGAATTTCTCTACCCTTAAAGAATAATCGGTGGCATAAAGAACCCAAACTGAAACTGAATAATATATTTTAATTATTTAAATCAAATGCAGATACCTAAGAAATCTAATTACATACGAGTATAAACCATTTTGAAGGCATACAAAGTTTGGCGGCCCCTAGTGTAAACGAGCACAATTGAATGATCACGTTCGCCTTAATGTAAATCGTCAGTCAAAGTGATTATCAGTAGTATTTTGCAAAATGCGGAGGTGTTTTTGTTCACGAACTCTATTGACGCATTGGTTAGACGAAACGGCGTCTTTTCATTGTCTAATTATTTTTTTCTTTAATATCACTATAAAATAATGCACAAATTTTAATGCGTCTATTTTTTGGGTTTCATTTTGATTAACCGCATTGGCTTATCACTTTTTTCATATTTGTAAGTACATTTAACAAATTTGTTAAATTTGTTGATTGTTATAATTATTCTACGAGAGAGATTTGTATTTGTTTCTGAGATTTCATTTGTCTCTTTTTTAATTTTCATTGCTGCTAAACGAATTGGGGTAGTTTTTGAAAAATGAAGATCATTAAAAATAATTACAAGTATATATGACATTTAGATCGGAGATCAATAACAAATCAAGTGAAATTTTTTTGCCTCTTGTTAACAACTTTGCTTGAAAATTTTTTAGGGAAAATGTTTGTGTTTTTTCAAGGTCTGTGTGGATTGTCACATGTAGCATTGATTCATTTATATGCCACAAATAATTAATCTTATTGAGTAATTAGTTTCATTTCAATAAAATTGTTTTAATAATTTTGCTCAAATTCTTAGTTTTTAGTCATACTATATGTACATATTAAAATAAACAAATAAAAAATAGAATAATAGATTTATTTATAAATAACTCAGGTACATAAACGTCATGCGGGAAGTCGCTACTAATAGAATATATAGAATATATAAACACATAAAATAAAACTTTCAAACAAAAGACAAAAAATATATTTCATAAATCACAGACATCAAGTTGTGAATAGATAATCTTTGAAATATTAAATCCACTTATTGCAGTGGATATATAAAATGTTATCAAAGGACATAATTTCTTTAGACCAGGTAGTCGAATATCTGGGTTATAATGGTTATGTTAAAAATTTTTGTTAAAAATTATACTACTGAATATGAATGATATAAATATTAATGATCTTGCCATCTTTGACATTTATTTATTTCTTTTAGAAAAGCGCACATTTTCTTTCCGCTTAAGAAGATCACGTGCCGGTGATGGTGGCAGTACAAATTCACGTAATAGTAACAATAATAGTAGCACTTGTACTAACAACAACCGCTGCATTTCCCCCTTGACGCCAACGAGTGTCAGCATGAAACTAGAAGTGCCCAATTCAACATCGGCTTCGGTGAGCCGGCGCAGCAGCATATACAAAAAGCCTGACAAGGACGACAGCGGCCTGATACATATTATACGCGACGTTGAGCTGCCATTGATGAATTTTACGGACCAATATAATATAATAAAGATCTTGGCTGAAGGCTGTTTCGCCAAGGTGATGCTGGCCCTGCATAAGCCCACACAGACTGAGGTTGTTTTAAAGGCTGTGCATGCGGAGTTGACCACAATGCAGGAATTTCAAAAGGAGTTTCATTTCAACTATGAGCTTTCGCACCATCGTCATATACTGAGTGCATATAACGTTGCTTTTCAGACCAAAGACTACTATGTGTTCGCCACGGAACATGCTGAATATGGAGATTTGGCTTCAAATTTAAGCCCGAATGGTTTGCATGAAAATGCCTGCAAGATGATTACAGAACAGCTAAGTTCGGCCTTGGGTTTTATGCATTCAAAGAACTTGGTCCATAGGGACTTAAAATTGGAGAATGTGTTGGTCTTCAAGCCTGATTTTAGTCGAGTAAAGCTGTGCGATTTCGGTGCTACCACCAAGAAGGGTGTCTTAGTAAACAAGGTCAAGCATACGTGGACCAGTTTTGTGCCTCCTGAGGTCTTAGAAATAGTTAAGAACGAAAGGTTTACTTGTTTACCCGCTAGTGATTCATGGCAGTTTGGCATTTTAATGTTCCACATTCTTACGGGCAGTGCTCCTTGGAATGCCGCCGACTGGGTCAAGGATTCCAAGTACTGTAATTTCATGAAATACGAACAACGTAAAACTACAAAAATTCCAGACAGTTTTAGGAGATTCTCGGCTAGACTTATGAGATGTTTCCGCAAATATTTATCTCATGATCCGGAAGATAGATGCAAGGTAACAGAAGTTTCCAAGTACATGAAAGATAGATGGGTTGAATGCCGCATATCCACATCTAAATCTGCAACTCTTATATCGCCCAGTCCCGATCAAGATTCGTGCATATATTTAAACCAGAGAGATGGACGCAACTCGGCCGATGAAAGCAAAATTCGCCTTAGACGAATGACGTCCAATTGTGGCTTAGACAATCCGCTCGACCAAAACGTGGTACGCAAGCGGGTATTGGATTGGCTAGATACTTGTGATGACAACTTCGATAGAGAAATAGAGAGTCTAGTCATAGTAGACGTAGGAAATTAGATAAACATTTATGCGCTCATTTTTTTACAAATGACTGGTGGAGCAATAGAAACTGAATGTCAATTTGGACAATAAAGTTCTCACGATTTTAAAAGTTTTTATCTTTAACCCAAAGTGTTATTGACCTTTAAATACCCACTACGATACGAGGATAGAAAACATATTTTACCAAACTTTTAAAAGCCAACAAGGAAACGAAATGTTTTAAGCTTTGGTTAAAACTTTAAACTACACACGATCGTTACAATAATAGTAATCGGAAATCCGACTACAACTTATATACATAAATTTATAAAGAAAAATACTTTATGTTTATATGAAAAACAAATATCAGTATAAGTTTTATACGAATTTAAATATTAATAGAAAAAAAATAAGTGTTGTTATTTTTTTAACGACAAACCACATTACCTAACGCTGCGCGGGAATTGCTGCGTTCGCAAGCTCGAACTGACAAAATGTTAGATATACAAAATATTCTGATCTTATATCTCCATAAACGTACTTAATTGTTTACATGATGAATGAATTGGAGCCCTCAGCCATTTATCAGTGATACGAGTGAACTTAGTCAACAAACGGTTTACTCTAATGGAAGATTAAAGTTTGCCAAATTTTATTTATACAATAAATTGTTTATTGTTTATTTAAGCTACTTATACTTAAAATAGTATTAATAAATTTATATAATATTATGCAAGTGTTTTTGTATACATACATATATGAATAATTATTTATTTACTTGGTACCTATAATTTTTTAATATATTCCCTGTTAAACATTTTTCAAAATAAACAGTAGAAATGTGAAATATTTAATTAAATATTTGTTGTATAAAGCATAGCACGGAGTTCTTCCTGAAATTCTTATATGGAGTTTATCATATATTTCTACACGGAGAAAATACGTATGTATGTCAGCATTTGTGGAGAAATGTATTTGAATAAACACAAATTTATTAATTTTTAAATAGGAACAGGGAAAATAAACTTTAAATCAATTACAAAACACAAGCAATACGAAATGTAAAAACTTCTGTGGCCAAATAATTGTCTGAACACCAATTTTTGTTTCAGTTGGCAAAAGTCTCCAATAATACGAGTAGTTATCGCACCCCTGTAATAGACAGTCATTGTGAAACATTCCGTGTACTTTTATTTTTGAACGCGAAATTTCGACGGACCTCCTTACTTGGCTGAAGTCTTTAATTTATAAACAGTGAGTTAGTAATTATTTACTTAAAATTAAAACTTTTCACTCCTTTGAAGTATGCGAGTTTATTTACTGTATCCGACTAGAATAGAGTGAATAATGCATTTTCTCGCCCTTCACCGAATCGGTTTCCTTTTTGAAGTTTCTTAAAAATCATTTAAACTTTTTGAGCAATGAAGCCTCTTAATTCGCTATTTTTTGTTCCAATTAAAACTTTAATTAATTCAATAAACATTTTAGTTAGTAAGAGAACTTGACTATTGTCTATTTGCTATCTCTTTGTAAGTATGTATGAGCTTGCAACACTACTTAACATGTGTGTAGTGAAAAGTAAAAACAAAAAATATTCAGTTTTAAACCGATTTATGGTATATATTTCTTGTATGAAATTAGTTTGTTTTTGTTAACTATTTTACGAATATGATGCTCCATTCGTAATTCCACTACAAGAAAATTTGCAAAAATTCTTTTAATTTAGAAGTTGAATGAAAATAGTGTTTTTACTGGGATCCATAGAAAAAGAATGAAAAAAAAATTAAAAACATGATTGATTAAGGATTTTTATTTTAGTTGTGATATGTTTACAAGGCTCTTCATCAAGTATAATGAGTGTTTGGTATAAAAATGTTTCTAATATCCCAATTATTTGGGAGGAATTTTCCTGATGTTTTGTACATAGTATATAGACACAAACCACAAAAATATGCATCCGAAAATTCTTGATATTTGGCATGACTGTACCTCTAATAGTTATGGACGTGTGTGCAAAATATTTTTTTACGTTTATTTGTCGAGTTATAGGATGCTAAAGTGTTAACGTATTTGATTTTTTTACATTATTTTCTCAAACTAAAAAATATATTGAAAATAGTAATTCTTGCAGGAAAATGTTCAAATCTCAAGAAAACAAATTTAATTTTGAAAATTTTTATTCATGTGCAAAACGGGAAATGAAAGTTTCAAATTAAAATATTTCCAATTTCAATACCATTTTTTATACATAACTTTCAAACTAACGTATGTCACACTTCAAAACTTTCTCTAAACTACAAGTAGTTTCGAGTTATCAAAATAAAAAATGGGTCTAAAAGGAGTTGAAGTTTGAAAGATTTTAATTTGAAATTAAAATCTATTAATTTAATTAATGCACATACAAATATAAGAAACATGATATTCAAATACTCTCCATTGGAGTAACAAATTTTAAAATATTAATTCTTCTTTAATCACAACACTTGTTTGTCTTGATTTCATGTCATCATGATAGAAATTCATATTTTTTTTTACTTCAATATAAAAATAATTTTTATTTGACTATTCGAATGAAATTTGTTAAAAATAGTGTTTTGAAATTATTTCTTAATAGCCACAAAGCGTTTTTAAAACTAATTTCATATATTATTAACTAAAATATTATTTTAAATGAGGGCCATAGTGCGTATAAATGTACATTTGATGCAGGTCTCTAATACATACGTGCGTATATGTATTTGTATGAGTATATATGTTCATACATATGTACATATCTTTATTACTTGTAAATGTTGTTTGCTAAATAAATTCTTATGAGGCGAAAAAAACCCAAAGGTAAATGTTCAAAGAATCGTTATTAATAACTTTTGGCAATCGGAAATTACATGTGTCTTTTTGAAATGAATAGAAAGAGATTCAAAATTAGTGTTAAAAAATAAACAAGTAAATAGAAATGTGGATTAAATCTTTTCAAAGTTATAACGAACTACGAAATATACCCAGCATGAAGCTACAAGTAAATTTTACTACGAGATGTAAGTTTTCTCATAGAACACATTAAAAAAGATCTTCCTCCAATGGTGTGTATTGATGTATCACCGCACCGAACAAATAACCCACAGATTAATGGACTGGCACATTAGTAAACCATTTAGTGTACACGTATTACCATTTATGTCTCCGTAGGAAGGAATTTTCTTATCTACTCGTATCTGCAGATGTTTAAATCATTCTGTCATTAGGTGATGAAAATACGTTTATACGTTTTATCTTTTTAAAGCTGATTTTGATAAAATCTTTGACCTAAAAACTATATTCAATAGAGGCATCTTTTAATAAAGTCTTTAGAGAAAATTAACAACTACGATTTCCAGTATGTAAATTTATTCGGACAATATACTCGTCAATGTTTAGAAAACAAGAATTCAATTTAAATCTAATATTAATATATGTACGTATGAAAATGTAGGAGAAGGCCCAGTATCAGTATGATTCTAGTCCATGTCTAATGGTATATTCTTTTGTATAACCTAAAAATAAAACAAATTTGAAAAGAGATGTGGTATGCATTGGAGGTTGGTGCTCCGTCGACTCATTACCTCGGCGCACATATTTTTGTATATTTCATCTGTGTCCCATGGACCTCGTTCTGGTAGTGCTATGCCGCGACGCCGCAGCTCTTGAACACAGTCCGTCAAATCGAATATGGGCAATGGATCGATTTTCGCCTTGGCCACCTTGGCTGTTAAATATTCCACATAATGATTGCTGAGGGAGAAAGTGTAGCGGGAAAGATGTTGAGTTGATGAAAATCTAAAAAAAAAGTCTAACGTACCGACACATTCCCGCATGTTTTTCAGGTACATCACCGTTACATATGGTATCGACTAGGCCGGTGGGAGTTTCTTTTTGTATGGGTATGAGACACAGTGCCTCCTTCTTTTTTGATGAACTTGGTTGGTTATCATTGTCGCTGCCTGATACTTCTATGGGATCCACCTCAAATGTTACATCATTATTTTTCAATAGAATCTGCAATTGGACTGGCAGTTTGTCGCGCAAATAAAATAAACAATTGCGAGGATGATGGGCATGAAGGCCTAGTTTGGCGCAGTAGGGCGATATGGTGCATTTAGCTCCCATCATAAATGGCTTGGCGCAGCCGTAACAAAACTCGTATTTGCACTGAGTGCAAGTGAAGTGCATACAACCTCCTCTGGAGGAGAAGAGATATTAATTGATGCTGTATGATTTTTATCTTTTTTCAATATTTACCTGGCCAGTGAATATTTGAATTTACATTTTGGACACTCGATGCCATTTTGTTCTAAATGCTGTTGAACTCCTTTCGCTTGCACCTCTGGGTCATTGGCTGATTCCCATTTGGAGAATTGATCGCAGGAAATTCCTTCATGTTGTTTTTGCCACTGTTAAATACATTTTAAAAACTATTGATTGGGATCACTTTCGGCCATTAATTTTTCTCACCGTTTTGCGACATTGAGCGCAGGTTATGGAACCGCAATCGGGACATATGAAGCGCTTCTGCTTTGGCCTAGCAAAGAATCCGGATGAGCATTGCACACACCATTTGAAATTGGGATCTTTAAGCAACGTACGGTCTCTTAGCTTGCGTTGAAATAGTTCATGTACCTCCGGTTCAAGTATGCTTTTCAACAAAATATCCAAATTGGAAAAATATTCCAAGCATTCGTCTTCGTGTTCGATTTGATTATGCAGTTCGGGCAATTTGCAAAAAGGACAACTGCAGTCGTTAATATTGCGCTCGGTTATCTAAAAAGCAAAGAGTGAAGAAACGTACGTATATGTATGTGTGAACATTTGTGATTGTTAAGGGAAGAAATTGGTTCCCAACCTGAACGGTGAAATACGTTTTGGCACATTGCTTGCAACATTTATGGGTGCACTTAAGCATGGAGACAATTTGATTGAGGGCATAAGTGCCGCTGCAGAGTTCACATTCCTGTTTTAACAGTGCGATGGCATGATCAAGATCGCTACATTCCTTGGCAGCCCACAGTGAAACATCCTGCTGGAATTTCATCGATACTAAAGCAGCCGCAATTTGGGCTTCTGCAACAGTTGCAGCAAGTTCTTCCTTCATGAACTTCTCCACAAGTTCCTGAAAATTACGATAATGATGAGTATAAGTTACAACTAAAAGGATGTAACTATGTGGACATGTACCTCTGTATTAACCTTCTCTGGCTCCTGTAGATTGGGATACGTTTTGAACACGGGCACACTAAGCTTGCGTTCTCTTATTTCCAACGGCTCCATTTCTTCCTCGTCTGATGAGGATTCAAAGTTATCGTCGGAGAAGCATGTTTCGTGATATTTTTTCTTTGGTATGCGAGGCTGAGTTCTGGGTTTGAAAAGTAAATTTACAGCAGGTTTTTCCGAGCTTGCAGAGGACTTGCCAAATTTATTTATGGTGTCAGTAATGGAGGACTTCCTCGCCACGGTTGTATGGTTTTTTGTTGTCATAGGCTTTGGGTTGGAAGGTGATGGGCTTATGAATTTTTGACTTATAGTCTTGACAGACGCAATGCCAATAGGAGTTGGTGGTCCAGAAAATGATTTTGATCGGGTGTATGATTTTCTTTTTAAGTCTGTTTTCGAGTTGGTTGCCGGAACCTCTTTCTGTTTTTGTTCCTTAGGGACTTCTTTTGGCTTTGGTATTTTACTAGTCGCAGGTGATTTCTTTACTGGAGTCTTTACTGGTTCATTTAATTTTCCTTTTGCTGGTGAAGACTTGAAAGTTTTGCTGGAAGAGGATAGATTGTCAGAAGATGTATTATGGCTGATGCTCGTTATATCTATTGGATTTGCAGTGTTTGTTGCAGAAATAATATCTTGTGTTGTAGTAGAATCTGTCTGAGATATTTGAATTAAGTTAGATTCTTGGTTCAATGACATGGATTCACTTTCAAGTTGTTGCAATTTTGTTGCTTCTTTTGTAACAGTATTGGGGGCTGCAAAAACGGATTTATCTCCAACATTTGTTGGGCGTAGATGATCTGATGTTTTTGAGGAATTTGCTTCATTTAAATCGGTAGGATTTGCTTCCGACTTTTGTAAAATTTTTTGGTTGTTTAAGTCTGTGATATAATTTTGTGGCTGTTCCGGTTTCTTAATATTTTGTGAGTCTTGACGTTCTTCAGGTTTTAAATTGAATTTATCCTTAATATTTTCAATTGGCACGTCTCCTATAACTACTTCCGCTGCCAACTCCAGTGTATCATTTTCCGGTGCCAATTCGTTAGATTTAAGAGTTGAAGCTAAAAGTATATCTGTTGAACCTCTAGCCATTGACGTTTGTTCCTTAGAATCTTTTTGAGTACTTGAGTGATTTTGTGTGATCATTAATTTATCATCTTGTATTATGGCGTGTGGCAAAACAATTTCAACTGGTAATTCCGGAACACTATTTTCTAATTCTACATATTGCACAGAGTTCTTTAATTTCTCTAAATTGTTATTAACTGATATTTCTACAGACAATTGTGGAAAGTTTTTTTCAGTTTTAACATTCGCATTGGGTTCATCAGCAAGAATATTTTGACTTTGTGTGTCATTTTGGTAAGTGATTACTGGATATTCCTGTTCAAAATGATCGTTTGAAAGTGCTAGAGAATGAATAGATGATCCTGTTGTGTTAGATAAGGGTGAGCTATTGTATGTCGCTCTATGATCTTGAAACTCTTGACTTGGCAATGGCGAATGAGTTTTGCTAAAGGATTCTGTTTGGATACTCAAAATAGCATTTTCCTCAGTAATCTCTTCAGTAACATCATCATACTCTTCATCTTCATTTTCATCCCAATATTCTTCTTCCTCTTCTTCTCCATCATCATATTCATCAGAGAATTCATCTGAATACTCGTCATCATCCGTAGAAGATTCAAAGTCATCTATACTAATTTCATCTTTCATTTGTTGGATCAGTCTTTGAGTATCTTTGACTAATTCAGTAAGATTTTGTTTTGATGGATCGCCGGAAGGAACGAACTCGGTCGGTGATTTAAAGCTAGATGATTGGCTAATTGTGGAGTGTAGTGTTGAATCACTTGTAGAAGGTGCAATAGTACTCGCGGTTTCTGATGTTTCTTGCTGTATGACTAAGAACATTTCAGTAGTAGTGCTGGGAGATTGGGACCTGTCCGCTCTTGAAACAATTTCAGATGAGGATTTGCTGCTTTCGATACTATAAGGCTCATCATTATTTAATTCGTCATCTAAGAGAAGACTTTCTGGTTGCTGTGTTTTAGAATCGATTGCTGTTGTATCTGAATTTGGTTCTTGTGTTTTTATATCATCTTTTAAATAATTTCTTAAAATTTTTGTGGAGGAGTTAATTAAATTTTTATTACTGGCCGTTCTGCGTATAGGGATTTTTGAAATTCGTTTATTTGTGCTAGATGTTAGTGTGATGTTTGTTAAACTTTTTGTTTTAGTAACAGGAACGCCTTCACTTGTTAAATTTGCGATACCGTCGCCATCATTTAATTCAGCCTGTTGGCTTATCAGATTATTTCCTTGTGCTTTTTCCAAATGAGAAGCTGAATTTAAGCTTTGAGAATGAGCTGAAACTGGAAATGTGGAAGCTTTAACATATCTAGACTCCTCAGGCAAAATATGATACGGAGCATCTTGTCTATCAGTTTCATTAATCGTTGTTGCAGCTTCAGTTTTTCCCAACTCTTCGGAAAGATCTTTTGTGGTTGTTTGCTTGCACTCACTTATATTTTTTGCTCGAATCATAGATTGCTTATTCGGCTTATGTCTTTCGACTGATGGTGCTACATTGTCATGCTTCGCTTTCACACTTTCAGCCGATGTAGATGGAGTCGGTAAGATGGATTGATTACAAATTCTATTTTCAGCGGAAAAAGCAATTGGCTCTTGTCGGAAAGATTTGTTTTGAGATGAATTTGGCAGTTTCTGGACTTGAATAGAAAATTTATTAACTGGATTTGGATTTGTTGCATCTGAGTTGATTTCTGACGCAGTGTTTTCACCTTCAATCCTTTTTCCTTTCATCATATCTGTTAATAAAATTAAAGCTCTTGGTGGACTATGTCTAAGTGGCAGGATGCTTTTGTCATTATATTCTTTTTCTACATTTATCTTCATGGAAGGAGGAAAGCTTTCCTCGTTGCTTGGCACAATTTTTAATTTTGATGTTTCTTCGACCGAATTGCTAATTTTTGTTGTACTTGGAGTTTCGGTTTCTTGGGAGTCCATCTCGAGTGCTGTAGATTTTGTGTGTCCAATGAATATTGAATCTTGTTGTAAGGTTTGAGCTGTTGGTGCCACAAGCATTTTATATATTTTTCTGGATGCCTTTTCCAAACTCTCGAGTTCAAAGTCTTCTTCATGTTCTCTTTCTAAGCCCCTATCGAATACCATTTGGAAAGTGGCTATTTCAGCTGTGTAAACATATTGGGGAAGCTGTTCTTCTCGAATGGAGGCATTTTTAATATTAGGTTTTATAACTTCTTCCATGAGAAATTCGTCTTGGTCTATTGGTGGCGGAGGTGGTGCAGATGCAATTTGATTAAATACTGGAGAGGATTCTTTACTTGGATCATTATTTTTAATATCTTCCACTAATTCCAACTCAACTTGCTGCACGAAGTTGGGCATAATTTCCTGAATGTGCTGCCAGACAAAGTTTTTTACATCTGTCTCATTTGTGGAACTAGAAGAGTTGTTCAATTTAGGTGATAGTATGGGACTCTTAGTGAGTATTCTCATGGGTTCAGGATCGTACTCGGTTTCAGTTTTAGGAATGATATTTGTAATCGTATCGTGAATTGATCGTGGTACGTATTCATTCTGTTTTTGTTGATTGTTCTCCATATTGCCAATTAGAGTCTCAAGATCCTTAAGTACGTTCTTATTGCCTAGTATTGATTCATCTAACGGGAGAGAACTACCGGCAACAATTTTGCCATCTGAGGTGCAACTGGATGCGTTATCAGGCACATGATTACTGTTATCGAATGGGGATTTTAATGAGACTGGTCGATCGAATGGTGATGGTGTCTGAATATTGTTAAGGTTAGCACCAGTATCTTTTGGTGTTTGCATGCAATCTGAAGCATTGGCACTGAGGAAACTATGAATGTCTACAATGAAAGAGAGGAGAAGAAGGAGAATTAGAAACGAAAGAGTATATGAAGCGATATGACTTATAATATTTATATCCTGCTAATTTTTCTAACGTGCTAACCTTTGTCCATATTAAAGAGTTTTGGTGGTGGTGTCGTGGTTAGTAAGGGCTGAGAGCCACTTTCATTTTCAACTCCACCTGGCGATCCCCAGATTCTCATTAAAAAAGGTTTCAGTTGTGTGCGTCCTAAGTCGAGTAGCGCCGAGTCTACATTACCTTGATGTATGGTAAGGGCTGTGACAATGTCTTCTCGAGAAAAGTTCCCTTTTGAGGATATTTCCCGATATTTTTTTTGCCTTTGCTCAATGCATTCAGAAACTGCCTGCCAAATATTTCCGGTATGCATGCGTAAGGCTTCTCTTGCTTCCACTTGCGATATTGTTCCAATGGTATTTTCCGCTCTCTCCTGACCATATTTTGTGGCCAAGCTCTGAACTGTTTGTATTAATTTCGGCCAGTTGTCGCGAAGCCAGACAAGTGGATGCATATCAGGGCCACAATACTTAATGGCAGCGTTCAGCTCTTCCGTGGTATGTTTGTATAAATCGGATTCCTATTGGGAGAAATTATTTGTTTAGAACATTCTTATAATTTTTGAGTGGCAGAAGCTTCTTTTTTAAAATACTTTATGATTTTCCACGTCATTGGATCTTAGAGAGGAGAGCTCACGGTAGGGAAGTTCATAAGCGCTACCACCAAAGGGGGACTGTGTTTGTGAGGAAGTCTTGAAATGAAAGGTGAAGAAAGAAATAGAAATGAAGAAGAAATATAGATGCAGTAAAAGGAAAGTAATAAGAAAACAGTCAATACTTTCTGAAACAGCATCAGTTCACTTATGGACGGCTGTCGTTTTCCTAAGCCATTAAATGCCTCAAAGTCCGCTGGCACTGAGTCGTCCATTCGCAAGTCATTATTGCTGCGGTAACGCTGACGGTCGTTGTAAGAATGAATGGGGTAATTTGCATGATGATTTTGATAATGAGAGGGTACATGACTGATGTTGTGAATTTTGTTTAGCACTTCGGCCTCAAAGGACTTCAAATCTTGTATCTTGAGAGATAAGGGCAAATTTGGATGCTGAAAAATATAGTAAAAGTCCCTGACTGCAGTTGGATACTTACTTGTATCACGTCGTTATACAAGGGCTGTGGAGTTGGTATCGGAACTGATTCATCCCTAGTCTGTGTTTTGTGGGTAGGTAATGTATCGTAAGTCTAGAGTAAAATCGAAAGAAGATATGAATTATTATTTTTATAATGAGTAATTCATCGTTAATATTATGAAAGCCTACTTGAGTGGAAATACTTTGTGGTGGCGGAGAAGTACCTATTTCTCTGGCTTCAGATTGTCTGGAATTGTTTTCATGTGGTTCAACACTTGTTGATTTGGGGGCAAACGTTGCCCTAGATGTTTTCTGAGAATGGGCCTTAAACGTAACTTCCTGGGCCGTTGCCTGAATATTTTCATCTAATGAAGCCCATATATCTTCAACGGACTCTATAAAATAGTTTTTATTTTATTATTAATAAAACGAGATTCGTGTTGGTCCTTATTGTTTTTAATATTAATTTGGGAATTCAATATTCAAGTAATACATGTTTGTATGTATGTTAAATTTTATTAAGAAAACTTGTAAAAAATGATTAACAGATCATTGTTAATAAGTTGTTTGAGTGTAAATCACATACGGGCATAGGTTTGGTTGAACTGTGAAATTGTGAGACTGTTCTGACTGATATTTTAAAATAACTTGGTTCCTTCCAAAAATGAAATTCTTCTGCGCCTACCTTTATTATTGAGCGTGTCTGTTGTGAAGTCGTTGTGATCGTCTGTATTTTGAGCGGATTCGGTTATATTTTTTTGAAAGTTATCGGTAGTTTTTGGAACTTTTATATCGTTTGTTGCATTATGTTGGTTTGGCGATGGCTGCGAAGACTTTAATGGAGTTTTTCTAATCGTATCGCTTTCGAGTTTCACCTGATTCACCTCCTGATTCCTTGTTGTAGTTTTTTTTGGTTTGATGCTGGGAGTTTTGCAGCATATAGAACAAATTTTTATATTGGCTTCATTGACAAATGTACAAAACTCACATTCCCATTCATGGTCGGGGGTAGAGGGTGGAGGGCCCAAATTATTTACTTCTACACCATTTTCTTCAATTTGTTCGATTTCTTCATTTTCTTTATTTGTAGTTGGCCTTTTACATAATTCACTCATGCTTTCACTTTCGCTCTCAATTGTATTTTCACTTTCATCTCTTCGCTCTTCTTCGGTTACTTGTGGCCGCTCTTCTTTACTCTTACTGCCTTGATCATTTTTTTCCAGATCTCCATCTAATGATTTTTTCCCTTGCTTGAAAATTTCGTTAACAGATTTCTTCACTTCTTCCGAATTTTTTGTGTGTTTCATAGCAGGAGTTTGTACTGCGGCACTTGCTTTTTTAGGTGGGGGAGACTTGCTCTGCCTTTTTGGTTTCACATGTTTCTGCTTCAGAGACTCTTCTTTTAGTTTTTGTTCTATTTTTGCTTGTACCAGTGCTCTGGTTCCTGATCCCTCCGAATCAAGATCTGAGTATATTCGTGAAGGTTTGAGAGGACTATTAAAACCGGAATCAACTGATCGGTTATTACTATTGTTTGAAGAAGCTTTCTTGCCCGGAGTCCAGTCATTGTGAACAGACTTCGCTATAGAGTCTCTACGTTGGCTTCGTACTCGATTACGTTGTAGTTTGGCCTGAGTTGATTCGATTTCATTATCTACTTGAAATTGGGAAGCGCTGGAAATGCGTCTCTGACGTGACCTGGAAGCAACAGAACGGGTTGATATAATAGAACGGCGATCGTCTTCATCTGAGTCTTCATCATCTGTGGCCTCGTCATCGATGTAGCTAGAGCGCTGTTTTCGTCTTAATGTAAGTGATTTTCGGCTCATAGCTGGTGAAGCCATGCGGGAACCAGCTCGCGAAGCTGCACGGGAGTTGGATGGTGGCATGCAAATCAAACCTGTAATGATTATTTGAATATTAAAAAGAGTTTCGATGTATTTTATAACTAAGGCAAATACTAACCCGTGTTCATAACTGGCATTCCTCCCATGTATGGCTGGGGATACATGTGTGGCATTAAGCTCCTTTGGTTCATGAAAGTTGGTGGTGGGTACATGTTATTCAACTGCGATTGCAGCATGTAACCAGCGGGAACATTCAAGGACATATTTGACTGGTTCAAATGTTGTTGGGATGATAGATTGTGGCGACTCTGCCCATTCCACTCAAACTGATGCTGTGCACAATTACCGCAATTTAACTGTGCCATAGATTGGGCCTTTAAAAAAGTTAAATGTTTAAGACGGTTATTATGTTGGACCTTAGTTTATAAAAATTTGAGTGGTACTGGTACCTGCTGCATCGAGCTGTTCATCCAACTATTATTTGCAGCGGGTTGTTTGCGATTTATTTGACTTAGATTAAATACAGAACTAGATATTCCACGTTGACCTAATTGATTTGCCCGTTGTTCTGCCATTTGATGATGCTGCAGAGCCATTTGACGCTGATGGAACAGATTGAAATTAGTATCATCCATTAGGTCTAAATGGGATGAGTTGATACCAGATGACATGCTGCCAGAACGAAAATGCGATGGCGATAGTGAAATGTTTGACCATTGATCGAATGCTGACATATTCTGTTTACAGTGAGACAATGACATCACAACGATACCAACGACACCAATGAATTGAGGAAGGATTTCAAATGACACAATGCATTTAGACGAATAACGATAATAAATAAAAAAGAAATAGAGAGAGTTGGGGTAAACAGTGGAGACATTGATAGCGAGACATTGATATTTACATGAAATTACATGGAGGCAATTGAAATAAATGAGAGAATGAGCAAAGTGTTACTCTCATTTCTATTCTCGAAAAGATAAAAACAAAATCTGTTTCTACCCTTTCTGATCGAGAGCGAAACAAATAACACTTTATTTCATTCAGAGTGACAAAAATGTAAATTTCCTGTTTTACCTGGTCTGTGGCTGAGCCGCTGCGATCTCTTTCCATTTGCTCTTTTTGTTGCCTGTAGCGCTGCTGCAGCAATTGCATTCGATCCAAGGTAGCATTGGCTTTGCTTTTGATTTTCTCTAATGCTACCGAGGGGGGTCTTTGTATATTATCGAATACTGATTTCGGCGTCGTTGATCGTGATGATTCACTGGGCGTCTTAGGCGTTTCAGGCAGTGGACGATTTAAAAAATTTAAGCCTCTGGGCAGAGAACCTATACGGTCGTGCCAGGATGAATTTTTTGTAGATAGTGTGGGTGATGTGGGTTCAGGAAATGGTCCCGGCTTAGCATTCCCCTGAATCTAAGTTTGTATATTGTGATGATCACGTTTTAAAAACTCATTTAATACAGACACTTAAATGTAATACATGTGTAAATATTTAATAGAAATTCGCAAATTAAGTTTTCTTCTGGCTTGAATTTTTAGCATTATTATTTATTTTTTAGATCAACTTGATTGGAAAAATTAAATTCCATTAATATAGTAATATTTATATAGTATGAACATGTGTATAATTTTACGAATAATTATATAAAAACCAGTAATTATAATTGAGCTTGTTCAGAAACTAAGAGCACAGCGAGAAAAAACAGGCGTTACTACAATAGTTTTTCTGATCGAGATTCAACACAACATTCGTTCTTAAATTTTGAAAGGCATTGTCGATAAGTCTAGGGTATGTTCTTTAGAAAATCGTGCAGAAGCGTACCTGATCCTTGCGCTGCATTATGGGTGTCATGAGACCGCGTTTTCCACGCCTGGGTGGAGCTACTGGTGGTGTGGGACCAGGTTGACCTGGTAAAACTTTTGGTGGTAACGGTGGACGAGTTTTTTCAATAGTCTGTAATTTAAAGTAAATTCCTAAAATTTCGAGAGTTTCATTTCATTTGGCGCTTTCATTACCTTCCTTTGGTGATTTTTACGTTTTGGATGCTTGTGAAACATATCGTCACAGGAAGCGCAAAATAATTGTTGGGCACATTCATCACAGGTAACCCATGGATTGTTAGAGCCACACAGAGTACACTTAAGTTTGTTGTCTAAAAAATTTTAATCAATAAAAATCAATCCATTACAGAATTCAGAGTAAAACAAACCTGGAGTCTTTGAGCCCGAGCTGGCAGAGTTGGGACGTAGTGGTGTATTTGAGTATTGCTGATTAGAAAACTCAATGACTTCGTAGTCCGGTTCAGGTTGTTTTATTTTTGGCGGCTGGTTCGCTTTTTTGGGTGGGACATTTTCTGGTGTTATCGGAGGTGGAGGTGGTTTGGGCCCTACTCGATCACTTTGTTCTTTCTTAATTGAAAAATTAAGATAATTTTAGGATGTTTCAATTCAATAATAAATAACTTTTACATTTTAGTAAAGACTTACCACCCATTTCGGCATGGAAAGTTCATTTCGAGAGATTAACATCCCACCGTTTATTCTACTTGAGTGTGACGTCATTTTCTATAGCCTAAAATTTTGTAATAAAAATCTTAAAATATTTTCCTCTTCTAGAAATAATATTGTTTGGTTAATAAATACTCGTACAACTTCTGACGTCTAACACCAACAACTATTCATCACTAAATAGAAACTCAAACAAAATTTTCATCTTTTAGTTTGTGTGCTCACAACGTCCGAATGAAATACGTAAGTCGAGCGATACGTTATTTATTTCCAAATGCCAAACTAATTTCAAGCGGTGACAACCATTCAAAAGTGCACAGCGTCGAATGTTCCACAGAACTATAGATTAGATAGAGATTTCCATAAAATTGGTGCGAGTATTTGTGGAAGTGCAACATTTAAATTTTATCCTCTTAAATACTAATTTAAGTTTTAACATGTTTGATGATTCCAAGATCATAGAGATATATGTATATATACATACTTGCGTGCGTGTGTGCACATTTATTTATTTATCGTAATGTTATGAGGGCCTTAAGCATTTCTTCATGTTCTTCTTGCATATTTGAAGGTAATAATCAAGGGCAGACATACATACATACATATAAATAAATACACACACATACATGATGTGATAATGTGTATAAAATCATCAATTAGTTATTTTAAAATATTATTCTTATTCAAAATTAAGCATTTTGTAAAATTTGTTTGAGGTGTGAAATTTCAAAAAATATATTCTTGATTCATTTTGAGCAACTTTCGAACGAATAGAGAGTCAAGAGAACAGAAATGTCTCATCCATCTCGTTGTTATTCTCGTACACGTATGATTAATACCGTCATTTCTCATTTTATTTTAATCAAATTTTATGTGGCTTCGAACCACATGTTGACCGCTCCAAGTAAAATGTTTTTACCCTTTTTGCTTTCTTTGTTTCTTTTGTCCTCTCATTTTAGGCTAAAACGTGTGTGCAGTTTTTATTTTATATATCACATTATTGCGAGTTTGTATACAAAATGATATTTCTCTTGAAATTAGGCGATTTCAAACTTTATTCTCACAGTGCAAGAGGCTTATACCAATATTTTAATATATTTTGGTGGAGGAAAGTCGGTAGTACATATTTATAAACACCGATTACTTGGTAAAATTTTAAGTATATCTTGCAGAATAGAGAACATTTTGAAAGGTGGGGTTTTGCCTTTGGCTGCAAATTTTTAAATACACACAGTTCCGTATCTCCACTTTCTATTTTTTTATAGAAGAAATAAGCAGTGCCACGTCCATAAGGAGTTAATATTCTTTAAAGATATGGTCCAGTAGTTGGAAAATATTTGCAATGCATCAATACGGTATTAATACCGTGTTGATTCATTGAAAAATAATTTGTATACATCTAGATTTTTATGGATGTACAATTTACTCATCTTTGCGTATCGATAACCATGCATTTGGGAACAAAATGGTTGCATTTAGAAAAGAGTAAGAAAGCAAAATGTGTTTTTTGGAAAACATTCAACTATTTCTCTAGTGCCTTGGCTGGCTGGAAAGGTTAATAATAAGAAGCCTTCATTAAGTGATTAATTAAAGCTTTCAGTTGTTCAGACTAGAACGTCTGATTAATAGTTAGTGCTCGATGTGCCTTTTATAATTTATTTTTAACTGAAAATATTATAAAAGCTATTGAATGTTTTTCATGGGAAGATAAAAGCATCTTTCAAAATTGCCAACTCAACCGTCTCGTTATTTGCGCTACATTTAATAGCAATACATAAATAATTAGTTTTTGTTTGCTGTAGGCTTAGCTGTTCACATGTTGATATTTCATTGCTGCTAACCAAGTCATCAGTGAGCTTCAACCCATTTGTGAACATTCAAACATTTCAAAAACTAATAAATAGAATACGAGAATTCTATCATGTGTTAAAACTACAAAACGTATAATCATGCTCATGTCAACATAAGTATGTATGAGCATCTAAGCGCACAACGAACAAAAGCTAATTGTTCAAATAATTTGCCAGGAGCAATTCCGAAATAGTAAATATCAATATTAAAGTAAAGTTATTTTCGCCTATTCTCAATTCAACCAATTCGTTGCTTGGGAGACTAATAAGACACAAATTTGAGATTCTCTGCTTATGTATTTCTAAAGTCTCTGCTTATTTCTAAAGTCTTATTATTATTTGTACCAATTGCACATTTTCATATTTATAAATAAAAATAGCTTTTTAGTTCCAAATTTGTTTGTCCGTTTTTCTTTTCATAATTCATGGGAGGAAAACTCAAAAGCAATAATGCAAATATCGTCTGCTCTATATTCAAAAATACTTTTCAAACTTGTGTACATTACACGCAGAATCTAATGTGTTGTGTTTGTAAAGGGTGACTGATGACGAGGTAAGTTTTCCCAACAGTGAGGATGAACTTATTGTTGTGTGGTATTTAATTATGGAAGACCTGAGCTCCGCAAGGAGTCATCCACACCTTTACGAAAGACATTTAATGCAATTCTATATCAGGTAATGGATCCATGTAAAAAGTAAATATGGAACAGCTAGCTGCAATATAATAATTGCAACTTCACATTACCCGTCCAAATCTCATATACGAGTGTTCAAATACGCTACGATCCAAAAATAAACTTTTTTCTTTTATGTGTCAAGAATGCTTTTTTTCATATTTTCAGTAAAACTGAAGTTATATTTTTGAAAAGTTATCCATAGTCAAATCACTCATTATTTCTGTACGTATGACCAAATGTAAATGTTTTGGCCAATAGCAACGACGTCAGCGTCGTGCACAAGTTGTTGGTTTTCAAAGAATAAAATTAGTGTTGTGATGTCGTACGAGTATGTTGCTGCTAGATACAATAAAATTGCTTGCGTTTGTTGATGTGGATGAAGATGCTGCTATTGCTGCTGCTGTGTAAGTAAGCCCAGGGAGACGCTGTTGTATTATTTTTGAAATTTTCGACAACTATTTTTAAATGCCGCAAAGCACTTTCTGTGGTCGTTAGTTGTTTTTTGCTCGATTTTAAGTTTTTTTTAAAGTAAAAATATTCATTTATTTTTAGAATATTTTTTGCTCTTTTGTGTTATATGTATCTTAATATTTTTTCAGAGAAATTATTTTTCTACATAAGAACTATTTGAATTCATAAAATCTTTTGTGTTGCTTTGTTAAATATAGACTTTTTAACACATTTTTGATGATCTTTTCTTAAATTGTATAATTTTTTGCACTTCCTGGTTATTTAGTAGACCTCGCTAGGATGTACATAGTTTACATATAATAAAACATTTTTGTATTTTATTTTATTTCTTTTTATTTGTCGTCGGCCTGATTATTGCTTACATAACACGCGTGCGGTTAATATTGTTATCTGTTTCCGCGTTTCCACAAATTAAGAAATTTCGTATTTATCGTTCAACTTCTGCTCACAAACTAAAAAATTTAGTTGTCGCCACATGAGAGACAAGTGTTGAAAATATTTGCTCAAAGTTCGTGCATCTATTTTGTTCATATCTATGATCAAACGCAGTAAAATGGGAAATTTTATACATGAAAAATTAAAATTTTGATTTCCTCTGCAAATCTTCTTGTGATCTTTACAATGTCTATGCTGCTGCAGACAGATCTCTTGGTATCCCTTAGGATTGTTAAAAATTTCTTTCGCAAAACTTAACACTATCAACGAATTTGTTATTAAGAAATAAACAAAAATATTTTGTTTATACAATGAATACATGTATTTGTTAAAAGAAAATTAAAAAGAAAACAAATGAAATAATGTAAATTTTGAACATAGTGGTTGCCTTTTAAATAAGTGCACTCAACTGAGAAATCGCTATTGTTCTCTATTTGCCTCTTAATATATGAAACTGGCTGTTTTTTTTAGAATTAAATTGGCAATAATTATAAATTTAATATATTTTATTTCAATGTTTCACATTTCCTTGAGTTTATTACAAATTCAACAATGTAAAATAAGTGAAATTTTAATATTTAAATTTAAACTACTGTAAAATATTAGATTTCATATTTCATATTGTAATAAATTCGAAATGTACATTTAAAAAAGTACATTTTCCGCGGAATCATGAAAAATTTTCATTTATTTTTGTCACATAAAAACTACTAGTGTCTGTATTGGAGGAGGAGAAAAGTGCACTGCATCGATTAATCTCAACTAACAAGTGACACAAAACAATGTTGTCATGCATATCTTTAAAAATTTAATTAGCTAAGAGCTTTTTCGCGATTTCGATATTTTTTAATTTTACTCTATTTAAGATTTATTTAGAATTTAGTTTATTGTTTTAGCAACATTCTTAAGGCATTTTTACTGACTGGAACGTAAATCTTTTTTTCCAAAGCTTTCATCCAAAACATCAAACGCGGCAACGCTGTTCGCAATATGTATCTGTAATTAACAGAAAGCTTTTGCTTTTGCCTCTTATGCTCCTTAAGCACATGTTTATGTTAATAAAAGAGAAGACTCGCCTTAGCGTATGAGTGTTATGTTTGGCATTTCTCATTCATGCAGTCAGAATAGATTTTACAAGCAACCAGAGACATCTGAAATCATTTATATTTAAATTTGATAAATAGTTGAAAAAGGAGGAAGACAATGTTTGATTAAGTATTGAAACTCATTATTTAATTACAATAATTAAATTAAAACTTGTTGAAATGTATATTTTATATATTAAAAAGTGCCTTGTTTTGTTAGCAAATTATTAACACATTTATTTTATGATTGTTAAAAGGTGTTAAAACATGAAGAGCAGAAATTAAAAAATTACAAAATTGTGAAATAATGTTAAGCCAGTGAAGTTCAAGGAATTAAATATTTGCTTGTTTTTTGTTTTAAAATGTCATTGCACAAGTTGGCGTAAAATCAATAATGCAACATTCAGACAAACAATCATATTAAAGAGACAAAAAGCAAGAAATAATAGAAAAAATATATTGCATTCGGTAGCCAGGAGGCACAAGCAAAAGGTGGTGAAAAGTATCACATGTCTGCCCTAGGATATATGTATGTTCTGTTTTGCCATGATGATGAACATGAACTCGTAAACAATAGAGTGTGATATACTATAATCGGTTAAATTGCGGGTCTTTTGTTGCTGCTGCTGTGCTTATTTGCAATGTTGTTGTACGTACATCATCGATAAGCTGTTAGTTGCAGCCTGCCAACTAAATATTGTAGGGTCGCCTGCTCCGTGGCTAATTCTGTGGCAGCATTAGTATTGTTATAATGTGACCAGTCAAGTGTTATTATTTTCAACAGCAAACTGCTCTGTGGGTACACGCGGTGAAATAAGTGTATGTTGTTATTTTTGTTGTAAAACAAAATAACTATATATGTATGAGTGGTTCAATAGTTCCAATGAACTTACGTATATGTCCTTGCCTACCTCAACAACAATAATAAATGTGGCAAATAAGTACCTCGAACAAAAGTCTCAAGAAACATCTGTGTTTGTGCGTGCGTATGTGTGCCTAAGTTCTAGAGGCATTTGTTATTATTGCATACTGCTGCTATTATATTTATTAACATGCAACATTGTATTATTGCGGCTGTTATTGGTGCTGCTACTCATACATAGAAGCAATTAAAACGCAAGTTAGCAGCAGACAAATATTGAAATGTTTAATTCATCACCATCGCAACCAGCCACTCCACCACCGGTTGGTGAAACTTCGCGTATAAAAAGTTTTATGGGGCGCACCCCTGCCATTGGTATATTGAAGTCGAAGTTCTTAACTGTCCTGGGAAACAGCAACGAGTTATTAAATGGCATTTCTTCAAAGGTAAGTGAAAATTGGTAAAATTATTGCTATAAAATTAATAACATTTCCGTTTGCATTTTGTTTTCCTTTGATTTTGACCTTGAAAATGTTGTAAGGCAGAGTCCGAAATTGCCGAGAGGCCCAATGACAACCAGCCGACATCAGCGCAGAGTAATTAATAATAACAAAAACAACTGCGACAGCACATGTTCAAAAGCTTAGTGCAGTTTTTATATTAAGCCATAAGCAAAATGTTTGTTTGAACTAACACACTCACTCACTCAAATACACGCTCACTTTCTTTGAGAAACATGTTAATATTTTGTTTAGATGATGTTTTGTTTGTAGCTGTTGGTTGCGGGGATGTTGGTGTGTTTTAATTGTAGAGAAAAATTTTATTTTAGACCTTGAATAGTCAAATGGATTGCAATATGTGTATAATGAAAGAGCCGTGTCAATTTTAAAGCTACGGCAGTAATTTTCTTTTTTAATTTATAGCTGCAGCAAATAAACCATTAGAAGAACTATGCAATCCATTGAGCAGTCAGACATTTAAGTCAGTTGTTAAGTTTAATATTACAGTTGAAAGGGGGATATTTATATAATTTGGGGTTCATGTACTTGTATTCCTAAGAAAAAAAATCTAAAATAAAAAATTGTCTGATTCTTATTGATTCTTTCTGGGTGTCTTATGGATGCATGTTTGTTAATTGAGTCCATATAATTGTTTCAATGGGGACAATTAAAAAAAGATGTCTATTTTTCTTAACACTTCCAATGTTAATGAAATAGTTCCAAATATATTTTTTATTCCCTGCAAAAGGCGATTTTGCTTTTCAGATCTTAATAACAATCTGAAATTTATTCCCGTATAGTTTACGTTTAATATTAGTTCAAGTGACTCCGACTACTGTGATGATGATGAAGAAGAGATGCCTAAATGTAAGTACAATAACTTATAATATCCTTTAGGAGCATTTGATTAAACTTTTTAATTTTGCCAGTTGATGAATCCATTGATTATACAAAAATAGATTATGAGGCTCGCAGAGTCAAGGCACGTCGAGCTCACGAAGAAATCATATCTGGTCGTTATAGACAACCAAACTTGGCACCAAGTAATTATATTTCAAATTACACCCATCTGGATAAATTTTAATGATGTAAAAATTTCTTTTAAGGACCTCGCTTGGATGCGTTACGCAATAAGAAGCGTGAAAAGTCACGGTCATCGTCCTCGTCTTCGTCGTCATCGTCCTCATCTACCTCAACGTCTTCAAGATCGTTTCAAAATCAGCAGCAGGATAGATCACATGTTAGTAGCACTACACGTTCGGATTCAATAGAGTCTCGCCATTCGGGTGGCTATGAACGTGCTCGAGCCATTCCCGGCGCCAGGCGTAGTGAGATGGACATGCAGAGGGACCTTTTGAGAATGCGCGAGAACTCGGCAAATGCATCGTCTTCAATGGCAGCAGGTGGCCCTGCACCTCATATTGAGGTTCAGCCACCTTCTTATGAGAGAGATCTTAGCAAATCATCTGTAGTAAATATAACTAACGCCCCATCAAATCATTCCATTCGAGTTCCTGCTGTTAGACGTAAAAATTCAAATAGTAGCACCTTAACCAGCTTGCGCGATGATGTAGAGTGCCAGGTTAGTCCTAGTGTAGAGTCGACAGACTGGCGCAATTTTATACGTTCAGAGTCGCAAAATTCGGTGCCTTCATGGGCTTCTTCGATAAGTCTGGATTGTCGTGCCGGCGAAGAGCCCATAAAAGATTTTATGAAACACTTTACTGACACCATGTTTACAAATGCCAATGCTATTGATCTGGAATTAAAGTCAGAATTCGGAGCTATGACGCGCTTGGAAATCGGACGGCAGTGGTTTGTAAGATTTCTGGTGGATCATAAAAACAAGACGAAGGTTGTGAATGAATCTACCTTTCACTCACTGATACAGCATTTCGCCATAGTTTTATTCGAATGTAATGAATGCGAACATTTTCCCCCAGCTGCCATAATCATGAATTTGTGTTTCATCTTCTACCGTGAAAGTTAGTTATGAAAGCAAATATTTAGTTAAACTTTTAATTGTATTAATTTGGATAATTTTCAGTTGATGTTCCGGGTTGTGATGCATACCGTGAGTACTTATTTACTTCTATGCGCGAACAACCCATATGGCTGTCAATTCATTTCTGGAATAGCGCATTTTTCGAATCAATACAGTCTGAGAGGGACCATCGCTTGTTGGCCAAACAAAGGAAACAAGAGAGACGTAAAACCAAACAAAAACCCACAGCAGATATAGAAACAGAACAAAAGACCCAAAATTCTGAACTCGAAAATGATATTAAGGTTTTAAGTAAAGCAGAAATGTCCACCTCGAGCTCTTCCCATAAAAGTCATACCAATAAAATAAAAAAAGAACGTTTAACCAAAGCCATGACCGAATCTAATGCCAGTCTGGACAAAGAAATGGAAAATATTTCTTTTCGGCAATTGACGTAAGTTATTGTACAAATAAATGATTCCTTATTTCCCTCATCTCTCATTTTAGATCGTTTACTTGCAACATACATGCCTTGGGAGCTCCACAAGACATGTGTCTAGAGTTTTTCAAAAAACAACAAGCCATTCTCGCTCTACCCAAAGAGAAATCGAAATTAATACGCGACAACATCTATCGCGTCTACTACGAGACCGAAATGTGGGGTTTCAAACAATCGTGAAGTACATGACAAATGCAATATAAATAAAATTGATTCCCTTCTTCTCAGAACCAGCAATTCATATTAGTTAAACAATCAAAGTGTTTAATACACATACCAAGTATAAATAATTTATTTAACACTTTAAAACATCGAACAAAAAGTTTTAAAATCGTATATTTATAGTTTCTCTTTACGCTTTAGCTCTTTTTTCTCTTCTAATAAATTGTAACTTTATTTTCGATATTTCGCTGGCCTTGCATTGTCTTAAGAATAAAAAATGAAGTTTTATAACATCTATTACTATATTTATATTTCCCGGCGCTACTAATCAAAGGTCAGCGAAATATCGCAAATAAAGTTACTACAAGTACTTATTGAAAAAGGACCTATAGCTTAAAGATAATTAAAAATATAAAAATTAAAGGGCAAAATAAAACTCGACAACTGTCTTAAAATTTTAGTTTATAAGAAATTAAACTTAGATTAAAGATCAATAAACAATAGATGAAAAAGATATTGTTTTGAAAGAAAAACTTAAATTGAAATTTATTAAATGTTTTCATATGTGATAAATTAATTTGTGATTTAATAATAAAATAAATAAGGATTTAACCTTTGAAGATTACAAACTATAAACGTAAATTATAAATAATTAGTAGTTGGAGTTCAAAATTGGTTCTATCTTGTATTCAAAAATTAAACTCTAAGTACTTACTTTTTACCTTTGGTCCTACATTCAATATTCCACGCGTTACTAAACACATATTGAAAAGTAATAATTCTTAATTATTAACGTTTAGATTGTTGAACTTAAAAAATAAATCATTAAAGCAAAATAGGATGAAATAAATCAACTTTAACAAATGAATCAATTTCCTCTTTCAAAATGCCTCATACAATAATCCGTCAAACTAAATTAAAATCAAATAAAAATGTAATGAACTGTCATTATTTTTTAAAACTTTTAAATCTAAAATAGCAAAATAAATCAACAAAAATACAAAACCAATTAACTATAGTTAACAAAACTACAAAAACAAATAAATTAACATAATACTGAAATAAATATATGTATACTCGTATGTAAGTAAATCTTTTGACAAAATATCCTAATGGACATTTCATGATTATAGAAAAATGCTATTGATAATACAATATTTTCCCTAAAGCAAAAAAAAAAAAAAATGATAATCATATTATTGTTATATTTTATTTCTATTATTTAAACTTAACTTGAGATGTTTTGTCAAAAGACTACAAAGATATATTTATTTATATATATTTCTTAATAATCTGTGGGGAAGTCAACAAACTTTATTATTTAATTTTATTTTTTAATGAAGCTTCCTTGTCTAGCATTACATCTATAGATTTTCAAACTTTATTAAATTCACTACAAAATAATATTTTTCTTCTTTTTTTTCTTTTTGAAAATCGGACTAAAATTGCTGGCAGCCGAATCTGCAGAATATGGTTGATGAGGTCAACGAGTCGAAATTGAAAGACCAGTTTGCCTTGTCTGGACGGGGTAGCTTTTGTAGATATTTTTTTGGTATTGGTTGTCCTATTATGATGAATAACATATTCCCCGAATAGCTCATATGATACGCACTTTAGCTCATGGTACAGTAAAAGTCCATACCGAAATTTCCAAACCCAGATGCATTAATTGAATCACTTTTGAAATCATTCAGCCAATTACACCAACGTTTTTGGTTTCATTTGTTATTTTGCTTTTGGTGACAGCATGTCCTTTATGGCCCGCCCTCGTAACTTTAGTTTCACATAGTAGTATTTTAAATCTAAAAATATATACGAGTAATAATTCACAAACGGCAAGTTGAGGTCTTTGTGTGTTGACGGTTGCGGTTATTCGTAGTATTTTATGTCCTTCCATTTTTTCCATGCTTGAAGATGAGATAGTGTGCCAGAGCTAATTTTAAGAAGACTATATTTCTTTGAAGAATACGAACGTTTTTATCGATGAGACAATAAATGATTTTTAAGCCATCACACCGATTTGAACTGCATTTCCGTTCATTAACCTTTTTGATCTTGCAAGTATCCGAACGAATGATGTTTATGTTGCACTTGTATGCTGTATCACCGTCTAATATTCATGTGTAGAGTCATTTGTGAAAAAAGTCTAGAACATTAACTAACAAGTAAAAAATATAGTAAAAGAGAATAAATTCGCTATTACGAAATCTTGGCGTTATAGAGATAGAAACTTGGAAACGAAACGGAATCGGAATCTTGGGAGGATAAAATTAAAAACTTTGATTAAAAGAAGGAACTCATAAAAGATATATAATTTTACCATTTCTATAGGAATTAGTCATATTGAAGACTAAATTTAAAATAGAATTTGTTTAAAAGAAATACAAGCAATTATGACTGCCTTCTTCAATACTGTTTTTCATGCCTCATGTCACCTTTTTGGTTTGTAATGCGATTTTGGTGGCTGTAACAGCCCATAGATAATTAAAATTTGCAATTAATGTAATTCTGAAGTATTATATTAAATTGATTGTGAAAAAAAATATTTATATATATTAGATAAAAAAATACAAAATTAAAATTATAGTCATAAGTACTCGTAAATACATGAATTCACAAGGCTCTAACTATTGTATCGCTTGCAGTAGAAGCGATAATGATTGGAAGAGAAGTGATATGTTAGATTCGGTTTTATAGCCCAACAGAAATTTTTTAGTTGCTGTCAAACTATAATGGAAATTGTTTTTCAAAAAATTATACACTAGTTATTTTTTAAAATTGTTTTATTTTGTTGTTTAACTTTTAATTAAGATTCCCCAGAAGAAGTCAACAAACAATTTACGAAACGTCGGGAATAAAATGTAACAATACTTTGTTTTATTACATTATAAAATATAGGCCTAATTAGCTTAAAAATAAACAATTTGACACAGAAGAAATGATAGAAATTTTAATTGTTTTTCCTTTCATATGGAACCATTCCTAATCCTAATACCTTTTTTAGATTATCACCTATAAATTTTTTCCAAAAAAACATCCTTGTGAGTTGTTTATATACTTGAAAAAAACTAATGATATTTATAGAAATGCAAGGTTTCTTTCTTGAAAGTATTAAAGTTAAATAGAAAACAAAACTAAAATTAAAGCAACTTGATAATTATTAATAATATAAGCTGCACTACAGTTTTAAACTTCATAGTTTTAGACAAAATGAAAGGGATAATTACAAACCTTGATTTATTTTTATAATATTGCAGGTCAAATTTAAACGAAAAAAATTAAAAAAATAGCTGAACACGAAACGAAGTGAAAGTTCACATTTAAAACTGTTTTATATAATAAAGTTTATTATTATTTTCTTAAGGTTTTCATTGATTTTAATAAAAAGTTCAATCAAATCATTTTATTACAATTTATGTGTACATTTTTATAAATTTTTCGATTTGGTAACAGATATTGGCAGGTATGTATTTAAGTAATTGAAAATTTTTTGTTTTTTTGCTTAACAAAATATTTTAAATTACTCTTTTGCTTTTGGAACTATTTTAAAGAAATGTGGCCAGTGATGTAAAGACAGCAGTTCAATTAAAAAATTGAGATTTATAAATATTCCATCTTTTTTGTAAATCTATATTTTAACAATGTTGGCAAAATAGTATAACATAATGACAGAAACTCACTAAAGTTTTGAAAAATTTAAATGGCCGCACTTTAAGGCAAGTACTCGTATGCAGTGAATTAAATAAAAAGTAAATACTTATAGTAACGTTTTCAAAAGCAAAAATATATACATGCAACAAGATGTTATTGACAGATATTTAAAAAAGGAGATATACATATAAAGTTGGCCGTTTTATTTTAAAAATCGAAATCCAGTTTCATAAATATTTTTCCTTTATATTTAAATAATGAATTTCGAATTAATGCGATTTTTTTGTATCCACCAAAATGTATCTTGTTGTCTGAGTTCATAAATACATTCTATACTTAACACTTTTACAAATTCAATTAACTAATTAATATTAATTAATGAACATTGACTAACACTTCACTAACATTCTCTCTTACGGCCAAAGGAAAAAACAATTGAGAAAAATGAAATTAATAAAGAAATTAACAAATTAAGCGGGTGTGAATTAGAAACTTGTACGAAGCTTTAATTCATATACATTTAATTTCGTTCAAGTTTTGTTGTTGGTTGCATTAATTTGTGCGTTTGATTTCATTCAACTGCTTTTATTTTAGTACAATTACCGATTTAGCAATAAATCACTAAAACCGACACGGTTCAATTATGTCTTAAATTGATGTTCGATAAAATCTAAAACTAAAAAACAATAACAATTTTCTTGGACAGAAGGATGTGAATTTTGAAAGTCATATAGCAACTGCTTCAGTCTGTTTGTGAGTGTATATGTGTATGTATGCATGTACTTGTGTATTTGTGAGTGGAAGGTTCGACTGCGAGATGTTAATTTTGTTGGTTTTGTTGGTTGATTGGTTTGCTGTTTGAATTAAAAATTAATGAAAAAGGCCATTGCAGCGAACGGACAATTGCATTTGTAAGCTGCTTATGATAAACACTAAATATTTCCTAATCGATAAAGATTTGGAAGGTGACGGAACCCATGCGATCGCGTATACTGCCACTGTAAACGATATTTTTCGCCCAGGCACGACATTCAATGTTGATCATTTTGTTAATGGCCAATTTGTCGAATTGCACAGCGATTAAGGGGCTCAAATAGCCGGGCTGGTTAAGATAGGGATAGTAATAAGCGGGAAAACCTTGTGCTGGGTAGTATTTAACTTCTCCCAAGTTCTCTTTGTCTTCGGCATTGGTGCCATCACAGGAAACCCAGATTTGTTGACGCTGCAACAGACGGATAGAAATAATACATGAACTTAGAGTTTAAAATTTTTGATTCTTAAATATCGATCACAATACAATAAAAACATAAATACTTGTAATTAAATTTTCATTAGCTTTTCAGTTAAATACGAACTACAATCAATCAGGAGAGTTACCTTCAATGAATCAGTATTTTTAATGTGGGCCTTCAGTTGTGCTGGCATATCTTCGGGCAATTCCAAAGGATCATCGAAAAATTGGGGCATCCAATTATAGATTTTATTAAGTTTCAAGAACACACATGGGCGGCTGTTATTGTAACCATATGCATTTTGTGGAGAGCAAGACTGAAATTGTTTAATATCCACGCTGCACACTTCTCTTTCATTGTGGGTTTGATTAAAAGAGCAAATCTTCCCAATGTGGCTGCTTTCATTGTAAACTGTTAACGAATTGAAAAATTAAAAAAATACATTTTACTAGTGTTGCACAATTGTTTGTAATATGTTTTTGTCTATTCTTACATTTCATATATTCATCTAATAAATCAATCCAATATTTCTTCTCGCCATCTTTTTTGGAATCGAACTGTATGACAGATCCGCGCTCAGTTTCTTCGCTTATGGGACGAAAGCCTAGGCCGGGATTTGTACCGATTAATGATTTTTCAAGTTTCCATTTAGGCTCCTTTTCATCGTACGTGGCCCTTAGTCCTTGCATACAAATTGCAAATAGTCCGGCCAACACAATGTAGAAAATTGTATAAAATAGAAACAGTTGGCCTGTAAAATATTAGAGAGTATTGTATTACAATAGATACATATATTATTGCAATAATTTTTTCATAATGAAAAAAAAAGAAAACTAAATCAAATTATAGCGAAATAATGTGAATTATGTGAAAATTTATGTAAAGAGTCTTCCATTAAGCGCTTCTTTAACTTTAAATTTGAATAAAAAAGTTTGTGTGGGTGAACATTAAAATTTTTTATTCATACGAAATGCATATTAATGCCGTTATTCATGGACAATAACATCGTGCACATGTCTGTGCAGCTTTGCTGTGTGGCGCCCATTCGAAATGTCCATCTTAGCGATGCGAATATAACCCAGTTGGTTTTGAGGGCCAATGTTGCTTTTGGCTTATTCGCATAGAAATGCGAATTAAGAAAGCCCCACAAGAAAAGTCTGATGAGGAAAAATCTTATGATCCCGGTGGCCGATTCATATCACCTCCACGTGAAATGACCAAACCAAATCAAATCCTCAAACCGCTGGTGTAGAATGTACAATGTGGCATGAAATGTGTGGAACGTAGCGCCGTTCTGTTGAAACCACATATCATTGGTGTCCATACCATCCAATTCAAACCAAAAAAAATTGGTGATGGACTGGCCGACGTCGACATCATATAAATATGGGCCGATAACGCCAGGGCCTTTTTTTGGATGCGTTGGACGCTCTTGGATCTTATGTGGATTGGTATCGTCCGAAATTTGAGAATTTTGTTGTTGATGTACCCATCCATACAGAAATGGAGGGCGATTATGCAGCTTTAAAGTTGTAAAGATTTTTATATTTATAAAAATTTTGGGAATTTATAAACAAGATTGCAATTAATTTATTTATTTCGTTATTGGGGATGAACTTTTTGCAGCACCAAAAGACTAAAAGACTCATTCTTTTATTTCAATAAGCAGTAAAATTAAACTGGCTTTAATTGTGCTTAAAATTTTTAATAAAATTAAAAGCGATTAAATAAAAAAAAAAAAACATTGTTAATCACGTTAAAACTCGGTTGCTGCCATTAGTGTTACTTTACAAAAATAGTAAATTAACACGTCTCATGCGCACTAAAAGTGAACGAGCCGAGCAACTGTTGCAAGTTTAAATATTGTTTTAGCAAATAAGGAAATTACGGCTTTTCTAAATCAGCAGTAACAGCAAATATTCGCTGTCAGTGTCATGTATAATTAGAACTATGTACATATACTTCAAAGAAAAATAACAATTAAACAATTTTCAAAAGGTAAAATTGGTTTTGAGTGGCCCTACCTTCAAAGTTGTTTATTACTATTACTGAAATGTTAAAGTTATTATTGGTATGATATTTATTCTTAGTAGCACAACTTCTAGAAAATTGGGTCTTTACATATATATATATATATATATATATATATATATATATATATATATATATATATATATATATATATATATTTTTTTTTTTTTTTAGACAAATTGATGGTGAGTTGTGTTGAAAACGCACGTTAAAGTATAAATGTGTAATATTTTGTGTGTTTGTGGCAAACGTTGCCCTAAATATATAACTGACATAAAAGACGTTAAGAAAAGACGACATTTTCATTTATTGGTAAAGGAGTAATGTATCATTGTTTTTGTAGAATTCAATTTAATTAATTACTTCATTGAAATTATAAATAGTGTCATTACTTTCGTGGAATAAAATTTATTTAATTAATTAATGCAAACTTTATTAAAAGACAAGTGTCTTGTATTTATGTAATAAGCGTTACATAAATACAAGACACTTGTTACATATTAAGCGCTAATTAAGAATTATGTTAGTAACGGAAAAAAATGCAATAAAAAAATTTGTCATAATCTTGAATTTATTTAAGACGTTGAAAGCAACTTGATGTAGTTACCAGCACGTGCTGTTATATACTGAACTCTTATATATATATATATATATATATATATATATATATATATATATATATATATATATATATATATATACAAATAAATTTTTTCTCATATTTTGTGGTTGAGTTTCTAAATGCATTCTCGTGCATATGCATACGAGTATACTTATATATATATATATATATATATATATATATATATATATATATATATATATATATATATATATATATATATATATATATATATATATATATATATATATATTTATATATGTATATGTATATATGAACATGCATATGTAATATTATAAGGAGTCTCATTGCCAAGGTTACCATTTTAAGTACTTATAAATAATTAATGACTGAATTAAAAAAATAATAATAGATAGACGTATACATAAGTAATTAGTATAGACTTGTATGACCTTGAATTATGTATGGAACTGTGAAAAAATTTTCACTCAAGAGCAAAACTAATATTTGTGCACACACTGATACGATATTGTTCGTAGTGGTTTAAGATCACGTGAGCCTGAGTAAAAATTAGTGACGATCACGAAAATTCGCTATCTGTATGCACAAGGGAATGTATTATGTGGATTAACAAAACCTTGTATTAAATTGTAAATATTATGGAAAATAATATTTCTTGGAACGACATTGTTATTAACAATATAACCAATAATTTTTCATAAAAGTCTAATAACATCTATTGCAGATCTCAAAAAATTTCGCATTTCAAGACCTGCATATATTCTATATTTTTCTAGCCTTTGGGATTGATTTTTTAGAAGGGTTTCAGTTTACAAGTAATTTTTGGTTAAGGGACTTTATTCCATCGAGGAACATCTACTTTCCAAATAATGATTTGTGGATGTTGTCGCGGACTTTATTTCAAATTTGTGTTATGCTCACTTGTACACACTTTCACGTGGTTTCAGAATTAATTGCAATATTGTGCGAAGTCAGTTGAAATAAAAAAAATCTCAAAATGTATAACAGTGGTTTCTTGGCAAAACAGCTTAAATTTTAGGAACAAATAAAATTATTTCGTTAACTTTATTGAGTTAAACCATAAATTTTAGAAATAGATTTGAATTGTGTATCTTTCCAAACAATTCATGTGTAAAAAAATTAGAATGACGGCTTATTTATGGTGAAAGCAAGTTTGCTTGTCACATCTGATTTTTATGGCCATTTGAAGAGCCATTAATGTAAAAAGTAATTTGTAAAAAAAAATAAAGGAAAGGTAAAAAGATTTCAACCAAATATACGCATGTAAGTATATGTGTATGTTACGATGTAATCGAAATATTTGTCAACATATTTCAAAAGGAATTGTAGTAAAATCGTAAAAATCCATTGAAGCATCCAATTGCTTTTTGATACCATGTTTCTAAATTATACGAGTAATGAAGTAGAAAAACAGCTCAAGCTTTTCACAATGATTTGAAAATACTGCCATTGAGAAGAACAGCTTTTATTACATTGATTCTAAGATCGTCAATGGCTAAAATAGCTTCAAGTGAGAATTCGCTATATAAGTAAGACACTTTATATAGTTACATTGTTTATATACGTATGTACATATATTGTTATAATACTCGTACTCGGGAAAATTTGATTTTAGAATTATATCTATATGTTTCACTAAAGGGGCGATATCTAGTCTTAGTTTCATATTTTGAGTCATAAGACCAACAAATTAGGAATAAATATGTGCGATTTTAAAGCAACTACATATATATATGCTCTGGAAAGATGTATACACATAACAAAATTTAACGCTTATATGTACATACGTACATACCTTTATATGAAATTTTAATATTTGAATTTAGTTTCATATGTATGTATGTATGTATATCACAATGTGCGGGAGGCCTAATATCCCTCAAATATGTATACATATGTATTTTAAAAGAATAAACTTATTTTAAATTTCGTTCACATACATGTCTACATGTACACAGATATACATATAAATATAATTTACCCGTTTAAATTCTTTCTTGTTCTTAAAAAAATTTTTTACATACATTTGTCTATAGCCAACAAAGGACCTTTCTAAATATTTGTAAATTCTTTTATTCATGCATCGCTGAATTAAGTTGTTATTGTTCATGTCCTTTTTTGCTCCGAGTGTGTGTATTTGTTAAGGAGTGTTTTCCTTAATTTAACTAACACATTGTCATTTACGCAAAGTACATTTTCTAAATAGAAAGAATGTTGACAAAGAAAGTTTTACAGTTTCAAAACAAAATATTATTTAAATACTTAATTGCTTGCTGTTGGCTTATTGGTTGTTTCCACTTTTCGACGCAAGTCGATTATAATTGTTTGTTGTGTTGCGTTGTATAAAGGTTTTCTAAAACTATTATACTTCTAAAAAGATATTACAAAATTCTATGGAATTCTCATAGAGTGTTTGTTGATTTTTGTATAAGTATATGACTTTAAATGGTTTTTGAACATAATTTGACTAAGTGGAAGCAAATATTCAGCTAAGGTAATAGTAAACAATGAATTTAATAAGAACTATTATACCAATTGACTTTCAATTAAGCTGGACACACGCCTGACTATAGGGGAAGGGATAACAATTTGGAATATAAGTTATAGAAGGGATCTTTAAAAATTACATTATTTATTATACATATATATTGGCATGTCACACTGGAGATATTTAACATGATTTGTGAGAATTATATTGTATAACTGAAGCTGCGGAAAATAAAAATAAAACAAAAGTATATATGAAGCAGCGTTTCTAGTGAATGACCTGATTGGCGCCAAATAAAAAGATTTATTTCGATTCATTCGTAAACACTTTGAGAAACAAAACAACCACTTGGATGTTTTTTTACCCTCTTAAGCTCTTTACCAAAAGAAGGGTGACATAAGCAGTGATGCCAACTTGCCCCTTAGCTTTTTTATACCCAAATATGTTTGTCTTTTCATTTAAGCAGTCTGTATCCATATTTATTTTATAATGGCCAGCTGTAGCCAGATCATTATAGTAATCATTCATATTAACGAAATTTTTGACGAGGCGATTGCTATATGGGAGCAGCAGACAAACAATAAGTAATTGAAACTCCCCATATGTTAAGTGTTGTTTATTTTATTATTTTTATTTTATTTCAATTTTCTTGTGACATTTTGCCAATATATTTAGAATCAAGGCATTTTTTAGACTGAACACAATTTTCCATACAGAAGAAAAGGCTTTTGGAAAAAACGTGCATAGAGTGTAGTGATTTCGTGTGAATTCACCCATTGTATTTTACGTATTCAATAAATTATATGTTGACGAAAACGAAGGATAAACATTGTCTAAGAGATATTTAAAATTGAAAGAGATTTTGATCCAACGAGAATTCTCATATTGTTTTTCATTTGCTTGGTATAAACATGTAAGATTAAATGTTTTCAAAATGCTTAAAGTTCACTGACGATTTCATTTAGCGACCAATGAAATGTCGCCGTATGAACAGCTGAATATTTTTGAAACTCTATTTGTTTTAAAAAATTAGTTGGGAACAATATCCCAATAAATTTTCAATCAAAATTTCTATCAGAATGATTGAAAAATAAAGTATATTTATACTCCAACGTCCTCGTATAGCTCGAAACTTCAGTACAATTTTTTTTGAGTTATTTATGCTGATCCTCTAAGTATGATGTACAATACAGTTTAGATTTATCGACTATTCATTGAGTCCTGATGTTATAATTTTTTTTAATCATTTTTCCAAAATCTAAATTCAATAGACAAGTACTTGAAAAATAAATATACGTGGCATGGAAAACAGAAAAAGCTTAATTTTCATCATTTACAACACTGGAGATAAGGGATGAAGGAAAGAAAGAAAAGTTGTGTTTATGGCGAAAAGTAATGTTGAAGCTTTGTGGATAAAAATGTTATTAATATATGTAGATATATATATATATATATATATATATATATATATATATATATATATATATATATATATATATATATACATAATTTTTTAATGTTAGTATAAACATGTTTGCGTGTGTGTGTATGTGCGAATATATGTATATACATACATAGCTTTGCAAATACATATTTAGGGTACGCATTTTAATTATATGTATTCATGTAAGGAAACGTTACTGTTTTCACTTAATTTTAAATAGTGTGAGAACTTGCATCTCAATTTTTTAATCGCAACCCGCTGGATATATGAAAACTATTTGACAAATACTTGACGAAGTTAGCGATGCTGCTAATACTGGATAAAATTAATTTAATTAATGAAGCACTGATGGCATGTTGAATGTATAAATAAAAGAAAATATACAGCAATGCTTTGTTTAGCGATTATGCGTATTTCATTAACTATTTTGTTTATGTGACCATACATCAGGATTTTTTTAATTTTTTTAGAAGAAATTTTTAGGGCCATTCTTTAACCTGCTTATAAGGATGCCTAAGCTAAAGTAGGCAATAAGCAAAATTTATGTTATTACCGTCTTTCAAAGCAAGAAAAATGTATTTAAAACATAAAGTAATTAATTTATTGAGTTTACGTTCTTATCATTTTTAATTAGGAAGGAATTCTTGAAATGAAATAAACGAAATATATGTATACATAAGTCTCATTCCAATCTACAGAACATAAGGAATATTTCGGTAATAAATATATTTTTATTTAGAATAAACTTATAAAATTCTGAAATATCGAATACGTATTGAAAAAATATATATATGTATAGAAAGCCTTACAATTTAAATTTTCTTTCAAAATAAATAATCATGAGCGTTTAAATACATCCAGATGTACATATATAAACGCAACTGGTGCAGATTATTTATCCGGGATTGAATTTTCTTCCTTAAACAGAAATTTTACCATCACCATATACCAAATTAATACTACAATGCATAGTAAAGGCAAACTTTATTATAAATGAAGAATAAGTTTTAGATCAAAATGAATATTAAAAAGGCTAACAAAAAACAATCCCTAAAATAAAACCCGTGTCATTTTTATATATTTGCTATATATTATATAACGTTACGAAATTCTGAAACAATAAAGCAATTAAATAAACACTTCGCATATTTAATTTGACATAACAAACTAAAGTTCAGAGCATCTAGCTTTAAATACAGAAATATTGAAAATTGCTTTGCAGGAAGAGTGGAATAATATAAACCCTGATATTTGTAAAAAAATTAGTTGAATCGATGCCAAGGCAGCTACAAGCTGTTGAGAATCGAAAGGGTGGGGCTACAAAGTACGAACATTTCGAAGTATTCAAATATTTCTGATTTTTTATGTGGTGCCCGACTTTAAATGTGAGACTGAAAAGTGACCTTATTTAAGTTAAGCCTTCGTGTGCATTTTATTTAAGAATTTGGAGTATATTGCTTTTGTTATTTTTAGATAAGAGAATTTTTGTGATAAAATAAAATTGATGTATTATCTTTCATCAAAACATAGATATTGTGACTAAAAGTTTCCGTCATGGGTCTGCCCGGCTTTAAATGTGAGTGACTGTATGTTAAAAATAATTTTTGTTTGAAAATATTTTAAATGTTGATTTAGAGAAAAATAATTTCTTTGTGTTTGTATTTTAAAAATTTCAAAATCACATACTAAGAAGCAGACAGAGAAACAGTCTAATGACGTCATTGAGAATATAATGTCGATACGTTTTAGATAGAGAAAACAAAAATAATAGGAACTTTGACGAATTTTAAGATGTGTTCTATAATTCTTTAATGCCAATTGTATATATACGTAAATACACACTCAGAAATATATATATATATATAAGAACCACATATATCTCCATGCATGTGCTTGTGTTAATTGCGAGCAAAAATATGTACGCGAATACACATGATGTAAATTATTTTTCAATGCTTTATATGTATGTAAATATGATTGGGTTTTAGCCAAAAATAATTTTCTTATAGACAGTTTCAAACAAAATACCACAAGTATGCACTACATGCATACATATACACAACAATGGAGCATTTGGTTCAAATTTAATTAGTGTGAATGTTTAATGTTTTGTTAAAAATTAATTAGTTTTCTACAAATATAAAAGTTTATAACATTAACATTTTGCAAACTTGAGTCTGATCCCTCAATAAATGTGAACGTCATGTACGCAAGGAAACTATTGTCAATTTCAAGTTCGCCCTCTTCCAGAAAATAGTTTACCTCAAAACTAGAGAAAAAAGTAGACTACAGCTTATCGAATTGAAGTTACCCTGAATTATATAACAAGAAAAATTGCTTGATACTCTGTGGAAAGTTGTGGGGTTCGTTAAGCCTTTACTGTCGCGGTTGACTTACATACATCGATAACTGTCATAATCGTGGATACTGCTTACATACGGTTTTGTCGGCAGGAAACTTTAAATGAAACAGCAGATTTCCGAAATTTGATTTTAGCGTCGCAAAGTAAATAATAGATGTTTTTGTCATTTGAAGAGGGGAGCTATCCCCTCTCCTGAAGCTCTGGCTGGGTCATCGAAAATACAATTAGTATTTAAAGTTACTATTCGTTTTTTCTATAGTACGCTAATTGTGAATTTTTAATTCTCTTAATTATTATTTCTAATTCTCTTCTGTTTTAATCTTATTCATTTGTTTAAATTAAAACCAGTTTTCAAATTTTAAATATCAAATTAATGTATTCAAGTTTATTCCAGTGAAATGGATGGATTCAATGGAAATGGAAAGTAAATTTATACACACGCACACGCACACAAACAAAATCAAAATTCCCCTTAATAAGCAACCAATTTTGAATTAACTTCTTTTTATTATTTTTAATTTATTTGCTTCTGTTTTGTTGTTTATTCAGGGGAATCATCTGTACCCTCGTATGCCATAACATACTCGTATGATAGTGATTTCATAGGCTGTAGGGAGTTTAAGAGTTTACAGTCTGACGTCTGAGTCAAATTTACGCAACACTAACATTTATTAACACCATCTGCACCTGTAGTATTACCAAGTGTTGTTTAAGTTTTATCCAGATTTATCTACCCGAAAGCGGTTGAATTTCGATATAGAAAAAAAGTCACGAACATCGTACATATTCAAACTAAATATCCTCATGAACATATTTGTTTTGTTGAATAACAAAAAATTAACATACAAATAAATAAATAAAAGAATTAATAACAAATGTAATAAAAAAAATGCATGTTATCTATAGGATCCCTTTAAGCAGTCTGGTAAGTCAAATAAATCGGATGTTGTGATTGATTCTCAACGTGTTGTCAAAGTAAACAGACTTAAACAAATTTGACAAAAACGTTTTGAGTGTTTTACATATTTTTATTGTCTTGAATACACCAGTTGAATTTGATGTTGGCGGCATTTCTGCCGTTTTTGCTGGGACTGTGCTGGGAGATGTGTATGTTGTTGTTGGTGTAAATTAAATATTATATTATATCGAAGGAATTAATTAACACAGATTTGTGACTTCTGTACTCTCTACATTTGTTAGACTTTATTTATAATTTTTTTAATGGAATTTACTTATTGGTGAATAAAAAAGATTCGCAAAGAATTTCGTTCGAATTTAAATCAGAGAAACAACAAGAAAAAACTCTTCATATAAAAGCTCAAATTTTAATTTCAGGTTTTGCATGGAAAAATATTTTATAAATTATTATTACGAATAAAGCAAATAATAATAATAATAATAATAATAATAATAATAATAATAATAATAATAATAATAATAATAATAATAATAATAATAATAATAATAATAATAATAATAAAACAAAATTGAATTTTCTTATAGAATAATTTTCTGCTACTTTTATACTGATGAAAAGTACATATGTAAGTATTTACTCGTATGTCATACATGTAGTCAAAACGTCTTAATATACCCCACATAAGCAATGCATTATTTTTTATAAATTTTTTTTTTAAATATACATTGACAATGTCAATAATATTAAGCCCCCTTACAAATTCGTATTTGTCCCCAATATATAATAATAAATGAGAACTAAAATAATTAAATAATGTCCAGCCAAGGAATAAGAAAATTATAAAAAATAAATAAATAATAAGACTACCAACGTTCGGATTGTACAAGACTTACTGAGACCGCAGCTCATTTTCTTTCCATACACTTAAATACTTCAATTGATTCGAAGCTGAAGCCTTAAAATATTCGACTAATTTCAACAAATATTGCAAATGTAATAATGTTGTTTTTTATTCATTAGAAAATGTTAATTAAAAATTTTGTTTTCAATTGTCACCTTTTGCGATAGAGCAGAATTAGTCAACGTCAAACAAAAACTTCAATAATGCCTTTCAGATGTATATTTAGCAGTACAAACACAAATACATATTTATGTACGTAGTACATGTGTGCTTATAAAATAATAGATATTATCGTAATGAAATTATCTAAAAGTTTGAAATTGTTGTTTTTCTTCAGTAAAAGATTAATTATTTGTATATCGACGCTTTATCGTTTCTACTTTTAAATGTTAGTGGAAAAAGTATCTGTGTGAGCATGTATAGTATAGCATGTGTATATGTATACGTGGATAAAAGATGATGTCATTTGTTTGTAAAAATGGAATGGAGTCCTTCCTGAGTTGTTTCTTAATATACTTTGTATTCTCCATGTATGTTTAATATGACATCACTGTTGTTCCATTTAATTTTTTATCTTGCTTTATAAAAATGAAAAAGAGAACCACCACCTTGTCAGAAAAAAAAATCAGAGAGGGAACTTTTATTGTTTCATTGTATTTCGCAAACGTTGACGTTGATTAGGAGGTTTGCTTTACCCTAATGGTCTAATGACCAACCCTAATAACAAATACGAAAGGCAGGTTGCCGGGCAATGCAGAATAATTTGCCTCTTAGGGGTCTTAATGCTATTATTCCTTCAAATTTTTATGTGTGTGTGTATGAAATTTAATAATTTCAGTGAGACAGTCAAAACCAGAAATGAAATAGTGAGTTTCATACAGATTTACGTCTGCGAAGCATCAAAAATAGTCCAAATGAAAAGGTCTTACGAATTTGAACAATTCGAACAGATTTCTGTAAATTTATTATAATTTTTTACACGCATGCAAAAAAATATGATTGGTGTAACCTAACATAACGTACGTGTATCATATTATAATCGAATTGTATACTCTGTTTTGTATTTCATGTAAAAAACAAGAGCTTCCTTGTTCTTCTGGCATCGTTGTGACAAATACATCATGGTGATTGCTATTCCATGTATTTCGAAATCATGTGTTATACAAACTATATCATTAGGCTTGTTATCTGACTGATAAATTATCATAAAAATATTACCAAAATATCGTCATTCAAGTATAAAAAATATTTCGAAGGCACAATTTTATTGTTAAAGAGGGTGCTGTTTTATATTCCAAAGTGAAATTTTTTTCACATAGAATTGTCAAAGCATTTTTGTTGCAAAAAACTATTTCTAACGACAATGCTATGCCGATTTCGGGTGGATTTTTTTTCAGGTGGAATGCAAAATAGAGGAGAACATAAATAGAGTTCGAAGGGATCGCAATATAATTTCCCAGCCAGTGTAGTCAATTTAGGTTTGCCAGTGAAACTGAAATTTTAAATATATATGTACATACATACGTATTTTTCTTCAGTATTAACCAAATAACAATTATAGAGGTTTTTGTGTTCTAGCAAAGAACATACATCATATGATGATGTATAAATAACCAAAGTTATTTTAAAGTACTTGTGGTGCAATGATTTTAAAATTTTTATGGGTGCTCGTAACCAAGAACTCGTTTATTGTAACTAAATTATGTTCTAAATGTATACAATTTGCTTGTCGCAACTCCAAGTTTATGAAAAAAGTTATGACCCAATGTGAATTAATTCGTATATCCAACTATGAGCTAAAGACTTGGGCACATAGAGCCCATTCAACTCTCTGGAATAACGGAACCATGGGAATTAATACAAAAATTCTATGGAGAGATCCAGACGAGAGACGAACGAGGGAGCTGCAAAGACCCGAACTAAGTAGAATAATGGGAGTTGTCACAGAGCACTCTCAACTAGTGGCACATCTTAAACGCATGGGAATAGCGGGAGGAGATGAATGTAGAGCATATGGGGAGGAGAGCGAAACATTGGAACACTATTTGTGGCAATGCCGCGCCTTCTCACAAATAAGGTCCTGATATCTTGGGTCAACTCAAGGCAGCGCACAACAAGCCTTCACTGGCGTGTGTATGTCGTATGACATAGGCTATCATACCCCTCCAATCAACCTAACCTAACCTAACCTAACTATGACATATGAATGCAAATATAAAATAAATGTTCGCCTTCCTCAGCACTCGTCATAAAACTTTATTTTGTGTTAAGCCAAAGTCCCAAGTTACATTTTCACCTTCGCTAGAGCAGGATATTAAAAAAGCATCATCTATGTGATATATACAATTCCAGTTCTCATCCCATATAAATAACAATGTATTTTACACTTTGCAGCATTTTCTTTTTCTCATATCTCACACACGTACGAGCCTGAGTTGAATTTAAATTCCACCATCGAGAATTTATTTCAATTAAACTAAATTTTAAAGGCCGTAGGCCCCATTTGAAAAAAAGGTAGATAATTTCATACTCAATCTTCAACAAATGACGAAATGGCTCCTTTTTAAAAATTGCGAGAAAATATTTAAATTAATATTGCAAAAAGCAAATGTAATTACATCCACACCTTTTTCTCAAAGTTTAAATTATATCATATATTTCAAAAATATGATCCTTGAGTTTATTGGGTGCAAGATTAAAAACAATGGAAAAAGTTTTGTAAACAGATCAGAACAGGACCCTCTTACCTCCACCCATAAATTGAATTGTTCGAGACATGCATAATTCATGAAAGTTACAGTTACTTTAACTTTATCAGTTGCAACAATCTTTGTATTGTGTATTTTTCGTTTAATCAAGATCGATTTTATGTCTCATCAACTCAAGCGTTACGGACTCACTATTCTTATTTTGATTCGTTTTTTTCCATATTGTTAAATTTTCCCACCTAATCTAAATCGATTGTTATGTTAGAAAAAATGGCTACAATTTGTTTAAACGTTTGTCACAAAAAAAAAAATCAAATTAAATCACATTAATTGGTAACATGACATTTACGTATGTACTACGTAAAATTTATGTCATTATTATTTTGAGCTTGAATTAAAATTCAAGTAAATAAGTATTTCTAATTGAATTCACTGAATACTGCTCGTAGTTTGTGAAAATTAATTACAGGTGCTGTCTCATGGTGTACATAAAGTTCGTTGAATAAACAAGAGACAAATAATGAATTGAATTTTTCAAAAAAACGTGTCTAGTTTTTTTCTCGTAATTGCTGGAAACCCTGAAAATGATTTATTTGAAAAAATAATAATCGATAAATTTGTTCAAGAGTTTTATAAGCTTAATTAGTTTCTTTTATTGATTTATACCGATATAAAAGTCATAGTGTGATGCACTAAAATACTGTAGAAATATATTTAGTTTAATGTATGTGCTACTTTAATACCAATATATTTCTTAAAATAAATAAGTATTTGGTAAAAAAAGCAAACATTAATCAACTGACACCCGATTATCACAACAAGGAATTGATTAAAATTGCTGACTGACGTGTGATTTTTTTCACCCTGTATAATTTAGCCACGAAATCGTCAATGATGAGCTTCAATAATTCTACTTAGCACTTACTTATATCATCATGTATGCTAAAGCATATTGGGCTGTTAATAAGAGTACCTCTTTGTATCTACATATCGCTACGTTTGGCCATAGCCATATGTTTAAAAGTCGAGCTTGGCAGGATGTGTTTAAAGTTTCTAAAGTTAAGCTGCATTTTCGTTACTTTTTGATTATGCTACGCTTGAGTTTTAGACGTAATAATTATTATATTGTGCACTAAAAAAGACGATAGTGAGGAATACATTTTCCTCAAAGCCTCAATGACATATGTATGTGTGGATATTGGAATTTTAGCCCAATGTTATTTCGCTTTAAAAATAATTATTTTTATACATGTAATAAATCTTTTGCATTTTATTATTTTTTACTTAAATTCATTTTTATTTAATTTATAATATTTTCCAATGAATAAACAAAGAAAAATTAATTTTTGTCCGTAAGACACAAGAATAATAGAATAAAAGGCTGTTTTCGAGAGCCACTACACCTACATTATCGACGTTCTTGTGATTTCATTTCAACAACTGAGTGTCGGTTTTGTGAAATCATCAATGTTTTATGCAAAATTTCAATGGATTGGAACCAATTGGCATATTGTTAATTTTTCTATATTTTTGAATTTTAAAGTTTTGAATGGATACACAGTAACATTGAAAAATTCTCCTGAAAAAGCCATTTTATAGACTTAATGTGCAGACGTCAATATGTCACCAGGTGGTAAATCTTTTCTTACGTTTACATTAGGGATGGAATTGTTACTTACGAGTAGATGTACAAAGAAGCATTACATTTATACCAGATACATTATTTGTACATATTCTAAAGGCTTTATTAATAAAAATATTTTTGATTTCTAAAGCAAATGTCCATTAAAAGTTCATTTTATAGAATTTTTATGAGCCAAAAAATAATTTGAAGCGAAAACCCAGAATAAACTTTAAAATGTATCTCCTTTATGTCATTAATTTTTATGCCATATTAGGGATTGAGTAAGAAATCGATTGAGTAATCAAATAAAATCATGTACAAATATCAAGCACGCCGTGTGGTTAAATCCATACAGGTGAGCGATGCCTGTAAGAGCTTTTAGTATCGTTTGTAATTTTTGCTAATTTTGGTTTCAGGTTTTTGTAATACGTTAAAAGTAAATATTATGAAAAAGCAAGAGTCATTGCCAACATTTGTACATTAAAGACTTTATTTATATTTTATTTATTATTTATTAAAGTTCTGGTTTAACAAACCACATTTACCAGAATATGGTTCTTCTCTGCTCTTATAATTGTTATTTTGCTTCATTTCTTAATTTGTACGAAGACGCAAACGCAACAAAGAAAGAAAAAAATACAGAAAAATATAATAATAAATAGAGAAATTTCATGAAACACTAAATAAAGTTTTTAGTTGGAAATTTAGCCAAATGCTCTGGTAAATGATAAAGAGAAATTTATAAGTAAATGGAAAATTTGTATTTTACCTAATGCGAACCTTTGATATTCTATGGATGTACTTAATGTGTCCCTGAGTTTCTTTCTAGCAATGAACAAAAGAAATGACTTGTGTAAAGTAATACATCGAAAATTGTACGAAGGTGCTATAGTTTGACTTTCAGAAAAACGTGAAATGAACAGGTTTTGTGTAAATCGTACCTGCGAGTGAGAAAATATGAATCACACGGCCCTAAATCAGAAAACCGGTTGAGCTTCTCTTATGTCAATTTGGAAAATTTGGTAGCATACCTGAGATTAAAGTAACAGTTTATAAATTTATTTGGCAGCAGGACGTAAAAAGGATCCTTGAAAATATGGTACTGTGGTCTGTTTTTATTGAAAATTAATTTTCACATTTCATTTATTGTTTAAATCGAATGAGAATTGTTTAAGTTAATAAATTTATAAAATATCAAAGGGTACACCCCTTCTAACATAGATAAAAAAATAATAAAATGTTGTTAGCAATTGATGATATTTGCAACAATTTTCTTTGGTTCTTTGAAATATTTATAAAAAGGAAAACGTTCGTATTAACCATTGTTAGTAGAACCAAACACTTGGTTAACTGTAAGTGTGTATGATTGTACAAATGCAATAAGAGACAAATTTGTGATTTGAATTGCAGTGAACACTTTCATCGCACGGTGATATTCCGAAAAATTGTCAATGTCACTAAAAAATCATTTAAATTATTATTCGAATAGTTTCAAGACTGATTGAATAAGAAACCCAGCGACCAGTATTATTTCAACTTATTTGAACAGCCTCGACAAGTTTTTGTTGAAGATTTGCCCAAATAAATATTTATTCCAAGAGTTTGTTAAGCTGCTTATGAAATAACTTTGAATATAACATTTGAAATGTGTATTTAATTTTTTTGCTTATATGCTTTTATTGAATTGAGTGAGTATTTCCAATCGCACATTATCGGAAATACCGCAAAGTGGATTTTTGATTAAAACAGAAACAACTGATAAGAAGACTATTTTTGTTACTATAAAAATTTATTTGTTATTCATTACACATGGTCATATTATGCGATTTTGTTTGTTTTTTCTGTATACGAAATTTGCCGTAGATAAATTAATATTTTATTTAAAAACTCTTGAGATAAGTACGTGTATGTACGTGCAAGTTTCTTAAATATTTGACGAAATTAAGGCGACCATTTTAAACACTCAACTTTTTATTTTTAATTCATTTGTATGGTCTAGTTCAGAATGCTTTTGTGTGCTTATTATTTTCTTTCATTGCATGATTATTATGTAATTGTATTTTGTGCTTATTTCTTTAAATATTTGAACAATATGACCAATATGCTGTTATGAAAATCAAATTACTCAAATCAGCCTTGTTCTTAGTGGTTTTACGTTTTTTATAGTCCACATTATACTAAAAAAAGCTGTGAATTTTGATTTTTGTTTACAAATTTTAGCTCTAGTCTATAGTAGTAAAAATGTAAGCATTTTATGTAATTCAATATTAATATTTAACGAAGTTCTTCTTTGGTACCCATAAAACGAGGAGAGTAAATTTGAGAATTTTTCGTGGATATGGTAATTTTTTTTATTTTATTGAAACTAAATTCGAATAAAATTCTTCTCCCCATGCCAATCGTGATGTGGTTTCTATTATTTTGAAACTTACCCCAACTTTTAGGTGTACGTCCAAGGTATGTGCCATCGTCGCTGTTGTGTATGAACTGGCAAAAACTTTGCTTTTCCTTGGGAGAATAAAATTGGAAGTCTTTAGGCACATACTTTGCTTTATCACCATTTGATTTCGACATTTCGGCTTAAGTTTATTTGTTTTCTTTATAAATATGTATAAATATTTCAAACGGATATACTGATGATTATTATTGTTGTTGGATCAGCTAGATCTTTCTAAGGTATTGATTTCAAACAAAATAAAACTGAAATGGACTAGAAGAGCGCAAGAGCCTATAAAAATAAAATATATAAATATAAACAGAAACACACTAAAAACATAATGAAAAAACCAGTAATTTCATTCAATTTCTACAAAGTTTTCATTAAAAAGATAAACATTTATGTAATATTTGATAAATTATTTTTCAGATTTTTGTTATAGTTAAATTATTAGTCCCAAAATATATTATTTTTAAATTCAACACATAATATTTGTATGTTAACACTGAGCAAATATTAAAATAAATTTTTCATTTTCGTCTACAATCAGAGACGTTTCCTTTATTTCAATATTTATTTTCGTTACAATTTATCCATTTTGTTCTTTAGCTGTTTTCAAATATATGTGTACATATTTAATTTTATTTTTTAAGGTTATTTACTTTATATTTCAACGAGAGCGGAGAGTTTTTTTCTTAAAATAAAACCACTTTGAGGTTGTTAATATTATTCAGAGTTTTTGTTTGAATAGTATTTACTTTTTCTATGGAATATGTATGTATGGGTCTAAAAAATAATAATAAGAATAACTGAACCCCGTCGACTCCAGTACGCGTTGTTGCGCCCACGGCTAATGATCACTGACTAAACTCTTCAAGAACTAGGCACACGGGCTATTAATCGAAATTTTTATAATGTATCGTTTGTTTTGTTTTTCGTATAAATATTTGCTTTCTGCCTGTCTGCTCGTCTGTCACTTCTTAAGTATTTTGTGCTCTACTCCACACTGCTTTGCACACGCACTCTTAATATTACGAGTATTGAGATAGAAAAGCACTTTCCATAGTGTCCCAAAATATTTCGATTCTGGTCACGCACAACCTCCTGAGACTCTCAAAACTTGAATTTTGTTTAAATTAGAGCAGTGGTCTTCACAAAGAGAAACACAACTAACATGAGAGTATTACACTGAAAGAATTAACTCCTAACTCTAATTAACACTCTGCTTCCTTCAATGTGTTCAAAGAAAACAAAAAAAGATTTTCCCACTCAACGTCCCACATTTTTATTAAAAATTTTGTTTTAAAATGCTGTAAAAATGTACATATAAGTTAATAATCTTCGAAACATAAACATGCATAAATTTTTATAGCTTGTTATCAACTTTTCAGTGTATCAAAAAATATTTTTGTTCTCTTTAAAAAGCTACTGAATGAAATTGTTGTTGCACACACATGATTATTGTTGCAATTATGGTTGCCGTTAAACATACTAAAAACAAATTGTATGGATTTTTATTATGAAAGATTTTATAACGTCGTAAATTTATTACATTTACTTAAGTTTTTGACAGGAAATTAAACAAAAATAGCTTTTCAGTAATTATAAAAGCAATATCACTAAATACAGTACAAGACTTAAAATAAAATATAATGTAATAAAGATTAACAATACAGGTAATTTTGGTACATTTTAAGAAGCTGTTTTTTAGGATTTTTTTTAATTTGAGCAATCCTGGTTGTAATATTTAGGAAGAGAATAAATAAAAACCAAGAGAATAAACAAAAATTTCATTTAGCCGGCTAATATGAATGGCGACCACTGAATTAGAGTGATAATATTCCTATATAGAAATGAACTTGTTTTAATTGTTCTCAAATTAACTGCGGTTCTCTTAGTAGAAAAGAGTAACAAGTATATGCTATTAAACCTCTTAGTACTGTAGTTTTGTAGTTGAGAGTTAGGAATGTACTCTGAACAAGTTGTGTGGCAGTTCAGTAACGTAGTACAAGTACCCTACCCATTCGTGAACGATAATAACAGATAACAACCTGAACTAAGTTCTTTTTAACTGACCTTCGTAGACTAGTAGGTAGTGTACTAGAATCGTAGTGCGAAGGTCCCAGTTTCAAATCCTGCAGCAGAACTCTGGCAGTTTGTGTCTGATAATTAAAGGGAGCGCACAACAAGCCTTCACTGGCTTAAGTGTATGTCGTATGACATGGGCTATCACACCCCTCCAATCAACCTAACCTAACCTACATTACATTGAACATTTGGAGGCATGATTTTATATGTTATACCTACTTAATATGATTGATTTAACTAAAAATAATGCCACAAAATAAAGTTTTGTCACAATTGTATACAGCACAGAACAACAGCAACTGTCAGATCTTGTTTACTCGTATAATTTATTGTCAAAATCAGCATGGGTTAGCACCAAGTTTTGGACAAAAAATTATCTATAGGTCCTTTTTTAAATGAGTAGCAATACTAATGCGTACAGATAACAGCCAACAGGATGACGTACAGATTTTCGCGAATTCGGGCTCAGCAACATCATTTCGAAAACGTCGAGCAATATGACAAACGAAATTATATGGCTTCTATATGAAATACTTGAAGGTTCGGAGGTGGAATACTTGTAAGGCAATACAATAAGCCACTATCGACCGATGCCTTTAAATCCAATCTGACCTAGGACAGCTCTTCAGTTCGTCCGGATCTATAAGACAGTTCAATAGAAAATGTGTTCAAATCGTTAGGCTCACATCTCTCCAATCGGCAATGTTCTTATTGTGGAAGATTTTTAAAAACACATTCATCAAATCTCTCTGGTTAAAGCCTGCCGAATAAGCTGAATAAAATAAGGGAATATTAAAAATACCTTGGATGTAGTGACAATGAAGTAACTTGTACGCCGACATGTAAAATGACAAACTCTCACATTATTACTCTTAAGTTTTTCATTACCTCCCTTACTACAACATTTGATTTTCATTTGTGTTTTATCCCTTTGAATGGCTACACTCCAAATAATTTTGGATTCACCCCAAACTGTTGCTATTTGTCCATCACACTTTTTGAACAAAAAAAAGAAAGAAATGAGTGGGCGAGAGAAATATTCCTTAAGCTCTAAACACATAGACGACAGCAGACAGCAAGCAGCAATATGTCAAAAATAAAATCCATGTATTTAAATGAAAACGATTATTTTGACGGCAGCACAGCAGCACGACTGCACAACAGCATTTGCTGCTGCTGCCAATTTAGGCTATTTTCTATTTTGACGGGCAGCACTAAACAAATATAGTATACATATATAAATTGGAAAAATAAAAACAAAAACTTTTTTTTTAATATTAAACATAAAAGAACATTAAAAAACACAATAAAGAAATAAATTTATGTGTTTTTATAGTTTTTCGTGATATTATTACATATTTTTATCAATAACTTTAATTTTATTCATTATAAAATATATATCCGGCATCCCTGAAATTTGTATTTCTAAAATACACATCAGCTGATTATTATGCTGTTGCTGTCTTCAAAATAATTATGAAGCTGACTTCAGAGCAGCACTTGAAGTTGGCAGTATTTGAAGCCGTGAAGTCTGCTGTCGTCTATGTGTTTAGAGCTTTAGGGTTGAATTTATTGTTGAATATGTCAGTAAAATATGTGTTGAGCAAAGAGACAAGGAGAGAAAAATACGAAGGAAGAGGATAAGAGAGTGCTGAGTGCGCCACAGAGGCAGGGGTAGCATTTCAAATTTTATTTTCGGCGCTTCTTTGAAGTCGTTTTTAGTATGTGGGTGACGTGAAAAGGTAATGGCCTTACGACATCCGATAACTTGATTTTATACTACGAAATTGCTTCTCCTAAAAGTTTATGTATGTGTGTATGTATGCATGTACAATTATGAGTATGTACTGCACATGTAAGAATTAAGTTGTTGCAAACTTCACAAATTGTGTGCAACTGTTCTTAGCTGCAGAATTGCATACTGCTTATAAAATTAATTCGCTATAGATGCTAAATGGGAAGTATATACTTATGTATGTCTATCGAAATACTTCAAGCGTCTTTGGATGTTGAATGGATTGAAGAGAATGCGTGTTCATTTGTTTAATAAGTACGATTATTTTGGTATGCGAGACGTTCCGCGTATATTTTTACGAAGCGTTTTTATGTGAGTGCGAAGGTATAATATTTCATATTTTTGTGTTCGTTATGAGTTTTAAAAACAAGAGCATAAAATAATACCTAAGAACTAATACAAATATAAAATACATACATTTATGTACAAATATGCAAGTGAAGGATTTCAGAAAGATGGCGCGCCATGTCACACAGATCATCCACAGGTCATCACAGCTCATTTAATTTGTAAAAAGTTACTTGTATTTGGACCACCCTTTTAATGTGTACATATATATGTATGTCAGTATAATGAGGTCATTTTAGCCTAATATGAAGGTGTTTAATCTACCAAACGAATACATTTCAGTTTTCTCTGTTCATAAATCATCTGTCATTAAAACGTTTAATTTTCATTTGTTGTCTTTTATCGGAGTCATTTGCATTATAAGTATGTACAATAACTTTAGGGAGGAAAAGGACGACTCGTGTAATACGAAGGAAAATAAACTATTGGGCATCAAGAATACTTTTATGTTACAATTTCAACAACATTTTTAATTGCTTGAATACAAGCGGCATGCAACACTTATACTTGTTAGACCTTATACATTATACATATAATCAGCAGTAAAAATTTACTCAAATATTGGATAGCTAAGGCAATTGTTTCTGAATTATAAAATGAAAACAAAAAAAAAATTGGTAAAATATAAATTTAAGTTTGAGCATATCAATATGCTGTTCTTTGTAATCTTGCGTTTATTTTTATTTCTTTAATAATAAATTATCTGCCATTAACCCAAGGAGATTTATTTTGATATCTAGTATCTCATATATACATACTTACATATATCAACATTTAAACTATAGCCAATTTTGTCGAACTGTAGATCATAATAATGACTGCACTGTTTTAGGGCTCAGCAGCTGTTTATTGAGCCAATTGTTTCTGTTACTCTCAATGGGCCAACTTGCAAAATTTTATTCATATTTTGTTTTTTGATTTTGTAAAAATATAATTCACATAGTCCTAAATATATTTATACATACATATACCAGTAATAATGATAGTACAGTTTGTATAAATGCATTTCGTTTATTTCAATTAGTATATTGTTTACGGGTCTTTGCATTCACAATTGGGTCTACTTGTTCGTTAATTTGAACAAATTAATGCTTCCGATTGCAGAAGAAAAAAAAACAATAGTACTACTCATTTAACATGACAATAAAATGACCGCTAATTCGTTATTATTCATCTATTTATCTTCACCTACAAAGACTGATCCATTCATGTACATATCTCGTTAAGCTGCTCATATCTTTGATGATACGTCTGTCTTTTCGCCCATATTTCTCTGCTGTCTACCCTTGATTGCCATTACAAATGAATAAATGTCAATGATCATGATTTTATTGTAATGTAAATGAAATGCTTGCAGTAAATTAGAGCTAATAAAAGTTATTTGAATATATTTTTTGAAAATTTAACGTAAGAAAATTTTAATTACAATAGTATCCCCTGCGCTTACAACGCTAAGACCCAAAGTAATATTTGATAGCAGTGGTCCTGGAAGGATTTTACTGTTTTCAGATAGTTCGTCATTCTGTTTCTATTGAGCTTAGAATCAGAATTGGTACAATTGCATTCAATAGTTTTTGGTAGTGAAAAGGTGAAAAATCTACCAATAAATGGGTGACAGGTGGGCAAAAAATTATGGCCACCCTAGAAAAAATTTGCAAAAATTTTGATAAAATAGCACAACCTCGGAATGAAGTTTTTTTCGATTATTCTCAAGTGTTTTCGATCGGCGTAGTTTGCTTGGACGGATGTTTTCTTTTAAAGGAATGCAAGATAAGCTGCTTCATTCAATTAACATTTGCTACCCAAATAAATATCTTTTCTGCTACAGAGTGTTCGTAAATCCCATCAAATATTAAAACCTTTTCAAAAATTAGGCAAGCATACATGAGATAAAGCTCATGTATGAAAAATGTCACAAATGCTTCAAATTAACTCAAGGCTCAGCCTTCCGTTGCACAATGTTTAAAGTTCACATTCTCCACTATATAGAGACGTATTATGTTACATTTACTTGAACTGCAACTGCAGTGTAAGTTAATTAAGTACTTCTGAATCACATTGCCCACAATCCTAAAATACACATTCATACCTTCTGCATGACGATGGGTATCATTCTGTGAATTCTCTTCATCTGCTTGCTTCTGTTGAATGGAATGATGACAAAGGCAATATTTTTTGTTTGTTAAATTATACTATTATTTACTGCATTAACTTTATTATCAGCATTTTCTTCAAGATTATGAAAAAAGACAAAATATTTCAATGATGAGTCTCATACCATTAATACAGTCTGTAATTTATTGAAAGAACAAGGAGTGTCGCAAGTCTGTCATATGATCTGGACTACTTAGAAAACTAAAACTGCAAATGCTTCTACATGAGATCCAAAGATTATTCGAGGATTATTGCGCTTGTACTATACATATATTCACCCAATATTGCTTAAACCAAGCAAATATGTTTCTAAATTAAATTATTTATTATTATGTTTGTTTGAACAAAGCAGTTTTTTCTCATTAATATTGTGCAGATAAAAAAGGATATACCTTTAGACTTTCATGTTGGGGCTTTAAAAAAAGTATAGTGACATTGCAGGCGATTCCTGGAATTTTTACCGTTAATACGAATATCAAGCTCGATTTGTGAAGTTTTTTCGGGTCAACAAAAAAAAAAAAAAAAAAAAACGAAGTTTTCATAAATGTTCGAATAAGTAAGACGATCTTTATAGAATTTGCTGCACTTAACACAGTTTGATTAGAATTTTCTAAATTATTAAGAAGTACTTTTTCAAAACTTTTCGGCAACATTTCTCCTAAACGAATCAATTGACTTTAATGGAATTTATTGCATTTTGAATTGTGTTCTCGATTTTTTTCAATCAATCAATCAATTTATTTAACTTTTTATAGATATACATATAACAATTCAACTTATAAGTATGTAATCCCACGAAGCCTTTGGCTTATCTGCAGATTAAGTTCATACTAAAATTTAAGTTAAAAATTATTTCAAAAATTAATTTTTCCGGGAAAGTTATTTAGAGGAATCTCAAAATCTAGCATTTTGCGGAACTATACTCGCTAGAGGAGTAAGAGGAATATATATATATATATATATATATATATATATATATATATATATATATATATATATATATATATATATATATATATATATATATATATATATATATATATATATATATATATATATATATATATATATATATATATAATGTCGAGTTAATTCTCAGTCATACGATACTTAAGCAAAGTCAAGATCTTCAGGTTTCACCAAAGACTCTATATTTATAAATCTATAATCATTTCTTTAGACCATAAAAAATATAACAGGTTTACATACATACATATATATTGGTGTGAATAAATAGTATGTACATGCACACACATATATAGCCATATACACAACGTTGTTACAATAGCTGGCTAGGACTTAGAAGCTTTGAGGTCTGATGAAAAGTTGATTCTCGAAATTTGAGGTGAAATCAATCACTTAACATTTTGCGATAGTGGAAAGCAAAAAAAAAATGTTTTAGTTGGAAGGGGCAAATATTTACTCATAATCTAAGATGCCATGTTCAAAATATAACAACTTTACCAAAATAGATAAAAGGCACTCGTGGGCTTAATCTGTACTCTGCGTTCGTATATATTTTATTACAACATCTTAATTATAGCACAAAATTTCTCTAAGTGTTAAAATTAATGTATTCATTGAAAAGTTCAATAAAGTTCTAACTTATATATGTATTGTTGTTAAACCAGTTTTATTTGATATTTACTTATATCTACTACGTTTCTCGTACTTGAAAATTTACTAATTAGACAAACTAAAGAAAAAATAAACGATTACAAAACAAGAAATAACTCTTATTTGCTGTTTTATAGGGTCTATCGATATAGAGAAATGTATGAAATAGAGTCGTGATTTGTAGATTAATGCAAGTTAAGATTTAAAGAAAATTTACTACTTGAAAATTTACTACTTAGAAAAACTAAAGAAAAAATAAACGATTACAAAACAGGAAAGAACTCTTATTTGCTGTTTTATAGGGTCTATCCATATAGAGCAATGTATGAAATAGAGTCGTGATTTGTAGATTAATGCAAGTTAATATTTAAAGAAAATCTTGTTTGTAACAGCTAAAACTAGTTTTGGAACCAGATAAAATAAGAGCGATAAATAATTTCCCTTAAGTTCAACAATTTGAGAGAGAAATCAATTATCTCATATTTTATTTAGCACATTTTCTACAAGGTCTCAAAAGAGCGGAAATACTGGCAATAAATACAAAAGAGAAAGTTTTTGTATCAAAGAACAATAAATAAAATGAGAAAACCCATTCTTTGGTACTTCAGTACCTGCGGTGGGGCTTTATGTTCTTTGTACTGACACCTCTGCTTGAATAGAGTTTTATATGTAATTTTCTCCTTCACACAGAAATTTCCAGCCGACAAAACAAATAATAATAATAAATGTGTTGTAAGCAACTTTTTCAAAAATGTAAACAAATATGTATGTATGGATGTACACATGAACACACGTACATACATAAATTCTTAGCGAAGGCAGTACAGGTTTTTGTGAACATGAAGCTGTTCTTGAATTTCTTGGAGTCTTTATATTTTCATTATTGAGAGCGATGTTTTTCAAAATGCATTTGCATACGATTACGCATCTGGCGAATGGGAATAACTTCCACTTTGTTATTATTTGAAATAAATTTCTTAGATAATGATCTTTAGGAATTGCTTAGCACCATTCTTTGAAAATTTTAAGATAATGCTTAGAATCATTATTTGAGAAATTTCTTTTGAATCACAATAGTTAAAAGCCGCAGTAGGTAGTGCTTGAAAAAATCTCAAGGCGGAGTTATACGGTTTGGCAAGTGGAGCATTCATATGCGATTTTATATGCATAAGTTGAAGACATATGAGGACTAAAGCTAATGAATTGACATTCCGTTTTGCAGCGTCTTACTAGCTGCAGGGATAAAGCGATTTAATATAAATTCTTTAATAATTAAAGCCGGCGTGGCAGTTCTACACAAAGTGAATATCGGTCACAGTGTTAAATAAATAAGGTTTCTACCTTCACAAGCAAACAAGTGTGAACGTCTCCCAAAAATTTTCAAAGCTGGAACACATCCCATAAAAACCAATTATTCACAAGTTTTCTTTCACAAATATGTATGTATGCATACATATGTACATGTATCGTATATTGGAGAGCATTATGTTTAAGCCTTTCAGTAGTTTTCACTGAATAATACAATACAATTTCACGCATTTTTTTGTTTCATTTAATCACATGGTGGGTGTGAAAAGGGGGAGGGTTAGCACCAAAGCACTTGCTGCCAGAAGTTTAACACACGTATGAAATATTTATATGTATGTACATACATTTGTGTCATTTGGTTTCAATTAGTGTTACTAAGGGGTTGGCTATACATATTTTATTAACTTATTGTGTTTAGAGCCACAATGTAGAGTTTGCTCTCTGCAACTATACTTTTAGCGAGAAAAAATATTTCTATTTCTTACGTCAATGCTTTGTTTATAATCAATTAAATTTTCGCATTTTCGCTGAAATTTAAAAATTATTATGTGCGCTTTTCAAATAGAAATTATTTTTAGATTATTTAAACATTTACATGCATGTGTATGTGCAAGTATATAAGTAAAAGAGCTGCATATCTGAATAATGCACTTTTGGATACCCTACACAACACTTTTAAATAAAATTAATAAATTATTTCGATTGTTGTTTGATAAATAGTGCTTAAGGCTGCTTTTATCTATTCTAAGTGACTTTATTTAGGACGTAAATCTATAAGTTCCACTGTACTCGTACCTCACGTTTTAATTTTAAATTTGAATTGATGGCATTATTGTATTTTGCTGTCTTTCAAATGTGCGGGTAGCAAAAGACTATTATTTATTTTTTAGTATTCACAATTAAAAAAGTAATGAACCATTTTAATGTGATTGACTCTGCAAATAAAAATTATTGTGAAACAAATTTCTAAATTCCTGACAATAACCTGCGAAACTATGTTCGCTTGTTTTTCAATACGCAATTGTTTTTGTTTGCTTAATAAAATAACTTTACATTTCATTTGAAAATATTATCTAAAATACTAAAAAAATATTCATATACATACTTATGTATGTATTTCACTCATATGAAAAAAGTATCAATAATATTTTATAAAAATTACTTTATTGATTTTTCTATACGAGTATGACATTTCATCGTTGCTATAGAAATTCAAACCACTTAAAATGTGCCCTGTAGATTAGTTGATAGAAGATCAGGAAACATTTATAAGACACTTTTGTTACGTTTTCTTATGAAAATTTTAGATGAATTTATTGCACACAAAATTAATTCTAAGCGAACTAAAAATAGTTGTGGATGAAGCGAAAAACTATAAATATCAGAAACTATAATGACATCATTAAATTTCGGGTTTCTAGTATAAGCGAAGGCTAGATGTTTTTCTGTTAAAGCTGCAAGATAATAATCCTTAATACATACTCGTACATACTTATAATTTTAATTTTGCTGTTTGACGTCTATCAAATTATCCAATTACCGTTGACTGCTCAGCTGGCGTTATTAAGAAGCCCCACATTTTATTAACTTGAATATTCGTTGGTGTTGTTATACATTCCTTAAATTGCTGACTAAAGTACAAAAAATAAAAGAATAATAGTATTATTGATACTAAAACACCGAGGATAATTAATAGAACATAACAACAACAAAAAAAAAATAATAATAAAAAAATAATAAAAATAATAAAAAATCAAAAAATAGTTGAAACAGTATACAGACCTCTAAAAGTTGTATGACTGCATACGTTTCCTGTGGCAAAGTATCGTATTTCTTCTGTGTATCTTGATTAATGTCAAATATTGTTATATTTTTCTCTATCATTTATAAATATGTATGTACTTATGTATGTAGATTTTTTTTAATTTTTTTAAATTTATTTTTATATTATCAACTACTTACGAAATTACAACAATTCAAAGAGAGAGATATCTCTTTAGTATCTTATCTTTTCTGAAATTTAACTGTTCGTTTTTTTAGGTATGGAAGTTTGTTAAATGTATCATGGAATTCAGTTTATTATATAAGCAATAAGGCGTGGTAGAGTTGGCGGTTTTCCACGTTTTAAAACAATTTCTATGGGGCAGTGAGATCATAATTGAAAGCGAATTGGAATCAATTTCTTTGCCTCAATTGATAATTAATTGATCAGTACATTAGATTTTCTACATACAGTATTTGTCTAATATTGAGTTGATATACATATATTAACTACAATCTTTATGGTTCAAAAGTCACAATTGTCAAAGTTCCACAATAATTCTGGCCAACATTTGTTTCCTCATCGGCAATCAAATTAATTGTAACTAAAAGGCCTATAGAATCTTCATCTGAAATATGTTTTCGGTATTTAGAGAGCCAGATTTTATAAATTCCTTATAGTCCGTACGCTGAAATGGATCTCATTCGATTTTGATATTTTTGAAATCGAAAAGCTGAGTGATCTCACGTTAAAAATAACTTTTGATTCGTAATCATATATAAATACTTATATTTATGTATATGTATAAGAATCCGTGATATTTCGGGAATTGAAATTAGCACCAATTGTTTAGGTTTTATCGCAAACAACATTTTCCTTGCATCAATGTATAATCACAAAAAAAATTTTATGCTTTTGCGAATATTTTTCGATACTTAAGTTTCTCCTTGCAAAACTGTATTAGAAAAATTCAATAAGATTTTTGAAATTGAAATATTTTCATAAAAGTAGGAATATTAAATATTTGGCCTCAATTTAATAAGAAATCGTGCATAAATTTTATGGAAGAATAAAAACTGTTTCTTTATTTTCACATGCTTTTTTATCGTGAGCAATTCGTTGGAGCGAGTTTTCCTGAGGGTGTGTAATTTTTTTCTCCTAATGTTATCTATCAGCTTAGTGAGCGGTTCATTAATAGTCTTTCGTTGATCGTGAATGATTTGAAGAGAAAACAATTTTCTTTGCTTCATGGAAAATTTAAGAAATATGCAGTTTATTACAACATATATACACAGATTATATCTACTTATGTACATTTTTTATATTCAAATATAGTACGAGATTGATGAAATGTGATTTTCTGATGAAATGGGAGATTTTGAGAATTTTTATTTGATTTTATTGAAAATTTATATAAATATTAATTTATTCATTTTTGTGTATATAAATATGAATTATTTCCGATGACACGTTATTAGCACTTTTGATTTTTTAGTGTAAAATAATTGTTTTTCTTCTGTACTTATTCTAATATTTTAAGTAAAAGTCTAATGCTATAAAATTAGTGAAGCGATAGTCTGTATACAGTACGTGAAATATATTAAGTAAACGATTGTTTTGAAAGTACTTAAATATTGGAAATAAAAAAATGAATATAGAGTTAAATATTTATTACAATTTAGAAAAAATAGATAATAATGAAAAACTGAAAAGTTTAAAGCTGAACTGAAATAGATGCATCATGCTGTGGAAACATTTCAAAGCTCCAAAACATTTATTCATATAAATATTCATATTCTGAAGTATTTTAGATAGAAATTAATTTTATTTTTAGAAATTGGTTTATTGCGAAACTATTTTTCTCAAAACTTAAAGCAAACGTTCATTATTATAATAATATTATTTAAGCTTGACCTTAAAATGTCATAAAATAAAACAATAATCTTTTAAAATTTCTTTAAGATTTTTATTGATTGAAACTTAAAAAAAATTTCAATTTTATTTTTAAAGATTAGATACTAATGGATTGTGTCGTTATGACTTTGTGTTGTAGACATTTGGGGTGGGATGGGGGTGGCGTGTGTGGATATATCCTATTTGTAGTGCGCGACCTTTTAGTGGGTTGAGATTAATCTAACTTGTACATTTCTAAATCTTTTGCATCGTTAATATTTAAATGTATTTAATTCAAACTATACTTCACCATTCTTTTGTCTGTTTAATGTTTTATTTTAAACATTTTGTTTGTGAGAGAAACAAAGAAAATAAACGTTAGAATTAATAATCTTAATATAAGTTGTATCGTGCCAATTTTTCCGCAATTTTCGTTGATACAAAATACAACAATTTTAGGATTTTTTCGGAACTATAGCACTGCAACAGATACAACAATAAAGTTAAAGATTATATGACTTTTTATTAGTCGTTGTATTTGCTTAAAACACAATAGCTTATATATATATACATATATATATATATATATATATATATATATATATATATATATATATATATATATATATATATATATTTGTATTAAAGTATTTTGTGTGTGTTGTATACACACACTCTTATCTGTTTGAAGAGATATCTTTACAATTGTTTTATTTATCTCTGTAAGATCCTTTATATATTTTTTCTTTTATCATTATTTAGCAACAACAGTTTCTACATTCAAATTAAATTGAAAAAAAGTTACAAATATATTGTTTATATGTATATTACTTTATGTATGTTAATTGGTTTTGTTAACTATTTGGTGAATGGCAGTTTACCTTAAAATGGAGCAACAAGAATTATGTCTGTTTTCATAATTCCACGCGCTATTAATAAATTTGTAATTGGTTTCTTCATAGTTTTCGATTTCATAATATTGCAGAGCAATAGGGAAATTATTGTTTTTTGAAATGTTCGCAGGTAAAATGTATGGGAAATGATTTAATTTTTTATATTAAAAATTATCGTAGAGAGTTTAATCTATTAAAAGTTCAAAATGTACTGAACCTATTCTTTCTTTGCGATCGTGTTTGATGTTGCGAGCCCAAGCCTTGCATTCAACGTTGATTATAATGCCGCCTGAAAAGACAAGAATTTATTCGATAATTATTTCTGCCAAATTTGCATAAAGAGCGTGTGCGATCTGATACCAGAAACGACATGTAAATATTTATCCCATAAAATTATCCATTAAGAATATATATTTGATTTTCAATTTAATATAAAAGAAAAACACCAGTTACATACACGTGCACCTTCATGGGGACGTGTAAATTTTTAAGTGAAAATTATATTCGGAAAAGAAATTTCGAACCATTTGAATATTGTTTGAATGCAATTTACTTTTGTATGACATATACTTATGTAAGCCAAGCTGGACGATCACATGAAATACATAAAAATATACGTAGATATGTACGTATGTGTTCACTTTGCTTTAACTGTTGCGTCAAACAAATTTGATGAGAAATAACAAAAAGCCATTGAAGCTTAAAAAAAACACCAGGGAAATTGGCATGTTTTGTTGAATTTTAATTTAAACCTGAAATACTATTATTTGCATTAATAATGTTAATTTATTTGTTTAAAAAAGAATTAATTCGTATTATTCAATTCATAGTCGTTTTTTTCCATACGGTTGGAATCATTATCATGCAAAGATCAGATAATGTAATATTTCCAAGACCTTATCATTGTACAGCGTATCAGTTGCCATAAAAGACTCACTTTGCGATGACGTTTAGAATAAGTACATTAATAAACTGGATGAAAATTTATTTATCTATTTTATTGCGGGAATAATAACAATTTGTCGACTCAGATAATGAAGTTTTGCTATTTATAAGAGGTACATCATCTATTTCGGGATCAGTAGTGCATCCTGTAGAATGGCTTTTCTACACCAACGCAGAAGTTGGTCGAAAATTGCCCTATATGGCAGTACGGGCTGTACTGTACAGTTTCTAAATCAGGTAATGGTTTTTGATTGGAATATGGGAAGGTAAAATTTAGGATCAATTTGGATGGCAAAAACACGTGTGTAGTCGAAACTTGCCCACAAGAGACTGTGAAATAGGGGAACTGAAAGTAATATAACCAAAGATCTATGAGGCAATCCTGACAAGGATAAAACGAGGGGCTTGCTTAGGGAAAGAAAGTGCTAGTTAAGTAAGTTAATTGAAGTCTTAAAGTTGTGCACCTGATGACACCTGGCTGCACATTACTCATTTCAGTAGTATTTATTGGAGAGAATTGAGGAACTACTTGTCTTTTCTTTTGATTTGAGTATCATTTTCCTCCCATCAACCCAAACTAACCTCAGTTACAGAGCCATATACAAGTCAGGATTACAATTAAAAGTCCTGTTGTGATTATGGGCTTATCTTCCACTACTGACTTTTAAGCTTCTAATTCAAATCAATAAAGTAGGAAGTTAGGAAACGAACTGGTTAAAATCAAATTTTCTCTGAGACTAAATTCTTTCATACAAATTCCTAAAATTTTTATAGTGATTCTATAACGATTTGGCACCAGGATATGTTAAATGAATATTAAAGTGGTCATTTTTTATTTTTTTGAAATCTACCGCACTTTCTATTTCATATTATTTTAAGATGAGACCATTAAAACTTTATGTATTTGAACAAGACAAAAATATCTGTTTACTTACACAAAAAGACTATACGAGTACTTACGTTTCGGTCTTTGGAAATGTACAGCTACTAAAGGACTTAAATAACCCATTGAATTGTAGTAGGGATAAAAGTAGCCGGGGAAGCCACGGATGGGCAAATAATCAACCGGTCCAATATTTTCCTGATCAGCTGGATTTTCACCTTCACACGAAACCCAAACGGTGTTCATCTAAATGAATTAAGAAAAAACCTTTACAAATACTGAGACATTAATTATTTTTAAGTGCAACAGCAACCTTGTGTGGCTCCGTTTTTTGTTTTTCCACAATGTAGGTCTTTAGGCTTTGGGGCATATTTTCAGGCAAGTTAGTTGAGTCGTTATAGAACTGTGGCACCCAGCCGTAAATTTTATTCAATTTCAAAAATATGCAGGGTGAGCTCTTGTCATAGCTGTAGTTGTTTTCTTTGGTGCAAGGTGACCAGGCCTTAATGTCCACATCACAGACTTGGCCCTCTGGTGGTGGTTGATTGTAGTCACAAGTGTTGATATTCTGACCGCGTCCAGGTGTTAAGCCGGGAATTTTGTAAACTTTGTTATTATACAGGTGAAAGATATAATTCATATATTAGAGAAAATAATGGTTTGAATTGAAATAGTGTTCTGTATGGTTAAACATACCATCCAAAAAGTCATCCAAGGCATCTGTCCACTGCTTGTAGTTTTCATGGTGTGTTCCCTTGTACCAAATCAAAGTACTTTCCACGTTATCAACTGGTGGAAGTGGTCTAAAGCCAAGGCCTAGATAAAAAAAATAATAATATTATTTCCTAAGATTCTGAGAACACTACTAAGCAGACCTGGATTCGTTCCTATTATCGAGCTATCCAATGTCCATTTTGGTATGCGAGGATCCAAAGTTTGCTTGAAAGCCCACATACAGATGGCTACAAGAGCCGCTAAGACTCCATAAAATGCCACATAGAAAACACCAATTTTCGCTAAAATGTTGAGAAAAGTATAAAAATTATTTAATATAATAATTAGGAAAAAAACTAGTGATTGTGAGACATTCGTCTATATTTTATACCCTACATTAAGTAATGTCCTCAAAAAAAAAAAAAAAAAAAAAAAAAAATATATATATATATATATATATATATATATATATATATGCATATATATATATATATATATATATATATATATATATATATATATATATATATATATAATAATTCGAAAAAAGTTTTCTTAAATTTGATCACTATCAGAAATATTTTTTATATATCACAAAAAGTCAAATAAAAGAGATGCACAAAAAATAAAAACAATGATTAATAAAAAATTTAGAACTTAGTTTTTGGTCATAATACAATCAGTTATTGACTGATCTTCCTCATTCCGAAGATCGAAAATCTTAGAAGCGTCTACCATTTATCGTATTTACGGTAAATATGTATTAACAAAAGTTTCCACAGCGAGGGAAATGTTTAACTTTGGCCTTAGTCAGCATATGACGAAGTGACCCCATTCTATATTAACATTTATCGCAGATCCTTGGATTGCACGCATGTGTCATAAAATTGCTGATCAGAGTCACATACTGTGCGCGTGAACGCATCCAAGTCTGGTTGCTGGGCAGAAGCCTACAAGGACCAAAATGTTGGCAGAGTTAGTGACAATTTTTCTAGGTGTTGTTGCTACTAAACAGAAGTTGCTGCAGCGGTTGAAAACAAATGGCAGGAGCATGTAGTCGATCAGTCGAACTTATTTTTTAATTCGTAATACATATGTATACGAAGAAATTTCGTGAAGTGTGTTTCATAATTCGACTTGATGGCCAGATAATGCCATATTAAAATCAATTAACAATTGATTGTTTGAGATTTTATTAGATTAAAAACTTACTACGAACAGTGCGATGTCATTTAATTATTTTATTAAGAAGTCATTGTTTATTATGTTCATTTGAACAAGCAGCCGATTTCATGTTCTTGTTCATTAAGAGACACAACTTAATTGTCATTCTTCAGTCTCGTACAAATGCATGTGTGTGTGTGTGTGTGTGTGTATGTATGTAAAGATGGATATGTGTGCTCCATGTGAATATATTTTCTGTGGAACATATTGTTTGTTTGACTTTTAGCTTCGAATTTACGAGCAATTTATTGAGGTTAAGAGCATGATTTAATTAAAAATCTTGAATCGGTAGGGGCAATGAGTGTAGCGTAATAATGACAAATAGTGAATTAATAAACTAAGACCCCAGCAATTGGTCAGACATGTTTCACTGTTAATTAGCAGAACAAGGATGCCATCTTAAATGTTACTGTAAGTCTGGCAACTGTTGTAACCCAGCAAACGCCATATTGTGTCTTTCGTTTTGAAATTGTAAACAAATCTTTTGAGTTGTTAGCTTGGCTTAAAGCCGAAAATGGTTGAGTAACTTGGAGAATTGCACACACGACAAAAACGTTTCATACAAGAGACAAGATCGTCGTATACATAAGTATGTAGGTATGTACGTTCTAATGTATATTGTAAGAAATAGAAAACATCGTGAGAGAATTCCAAACAAATTGCTAATAACAAAGAGGGAATACGAGAGTATGGAGCGCGCGTTAATAGAGAATGTGCCTTAGAAGTTCCCGGCAAAAGGTACTGACTCATTGTTGATTTTTGTTTATTTTATAGCAGATTTTTAAGAACTCATTCATCTGTATTTATTCATATAAGCTTGAAGCGGGCAATAAAACCAGCTTTAAAAATGTTATTGAGTTTCGCATGAAGAAGTAATACTTTTTCTACTATAATTGCATTTTTTTATACACGTACATAATTGAAAAGTGAATCATTTGCATACGTTCTATTTTAAAAAATCTCAATATTATTAGTTTGAAATAATATTTACTTCAAAATATTCGCCATCACACAGATGTGCCGATATATGTAAATCGTTAAACTTCTATTGAGAGGGCTATAGAGGGCTGCAGCAGCACAAGATAAATCTAATATTGGAATCATAGAGCTAAATACCCATGACATGAAACACTAGTGGCACATGGCCCTGTCACATTCAGTGTTCTATCCTGTATAGCAATATTTCCTATTAAAGTTTTTGTTTAATTTTTAATGTCTCATGTATTAAAATTATTTGATATTTTGCGTTTCCAAACGCAATGTTCCGATTCAAGACGCATTAATAAGGTCTATTCGACAGTCCGGATAACAGGTGAGATGATTGTCAAACTCTATATAAAGATAGTTACAAAAATTGTTGATTAATCATTTTTTTAAAGGAGGTTGACAATTGCAAGGCATTGTAATTAAGTGATAATAGGCAGAATATTAGTTTTTCTCAACGGACGTTATTAGTATAGAATAAATCAGCTGCTGATCTAAAAATGCTCCCTTATTAAAAAAAAAACAATTGAAAAAAAGTTGACATCCTTATCCCTAATATACATCGGTATTTTCTCATGCTCAGGCTCTTTTGCAATATTGAACGATTGTTAAATCAACAAAAATGTATATATTTCTTAGAAGAAACTTTACATATGTATGTATGTAGGCCTTTATGTAAGGAGGGTTTATAGAAATAACCGTTGGTGACCACATCTGTGAGCTGAACTTCTTTCTGGGAACATAGGGGGATGATACGGTTTGAGTCCTAGTCAGGGGCATCTCAGAAATTTGCTTAATAATGTTAAACCAAACTTCATTCGCTATTGCTACTGGGCAGGGGTGCAATGTGCAGCAGGTAAGAAAGAATTTTTTGATCTAGACTACCATTGACATATGTGTGCTTGTCCTCAAGCTGCCTTAGCAGGTACCCATCTGAGTTCTCATTTGTATGGCCTGTTTAATATTTCTTTAATTAAATATGTGTGTCTGCAGAAATGTATATAACTTTTGTTTGCAGCCTTTTTTGTAATTACATTCGACATTTACATTATGACATTCAAATATATGTACTTGCACATGTAAAAAGAGATATATTTCGCTTGAAATTTATATTCTAATGCGTATGCTTATGGCTCTTTAACGATTCAATTTATTTGTTTTGTTTTGGCTCTGATCTATCGACAATGCTACATGCTGTGGCCAAGGCTTGACTATTGATTGCGCTTCTGGTTTGGAGACATTTGCAGTAATTGTCACAATTAGCGGGAGCCATGGGAAAATCACAAAGTAGGGTGACACAAGGTATATGTGCATATTCATAGAAAATTTTATATGCCTTCGTCTGTACCACCAATTCAAACCACCTAAAACAAACTAAGTGTGCCCCAATTTGTGGCCAATTATTTGACATATTCATGTGCATATGAATTGGTGATCATTAACAACAACAAAGACTGTAAGGCGCAGTTTTTTCTTGAATGCACATAAAATGAATGTACATATTTAAGTATGTATGTCATATATGTGCATGCATATGTGAGCATATATGTACTATGTGTATATGCTTATGTAAGCTCTTTGTGTGCAAAATTTGTACATGTAAAAACAATTTCCCAAATAACGTAATCTTACCAAAGATAAATGTTTATTTTCGCTACGTACGTAAGCAGAAACATTTTAGTTTTTGTGGATGAACGTTGACATTTTGTTATGAAAAAATTAAAAATATCTGTACAAATGTGTATTGAATAAAAGAGATTCGAATAAATTATTAATGATTACTTAACCCTTAAATGTGTTTGAGAAAATGTGAATCAGAATAAGAATTTAAATGTATGTATATACTGGAATTAAGGACACGAATTAAGACTGCGAGTTTGTATACATAAATAGATTTAATCAATCTATTTGTCTGCAAACTAGTTTTGTATTCTCTATATTTAAGTATAAGGAAAAAGCGAGACTTCTTTCATTTCTGGGATTTACTACATCTTCTGGTGGAAGTTTGGATATCCCTTGAGTCGGTCCTAAATATAACAAATTTAACTTTAATTTTGCATTTTCATTTTAATGATCAGAAACTGTAAAAAAGTCAATAAATCTGGGATATATAACGAATTAACGTGAATACTCTGATGCATACTCCCTGACAGTTTTTAATCAATATATCCAAAAGTCGCAAAGAAAAATAACAATTTTGTGGATATATATGTAATTGTATTTAGGGCCTTATGTTGGGAGGCATATCAGCGCGGTACACTCGTATGAAAACAATTACAATACAATTTTTTTTTTTAATTTTTGCTTCATATAAATTTAGGTACTGATATTTCTATCAAACCTTTTAGAAATGTTAGCGGAAGCAAAAAATTTCCCTTTAGTGAAAGGAAGAACCCTGAATTTTAGAAAAATAATAATAGATTGCTGTCGGAATAACACATCATTTTTTTAAACGTTAAAAAATTAAATGACAGATGGATTGGCTTCATTGAAGTTATCAATATTAGGGTGGTACATATTTCTAATAAGTGGAAATACAAATAATAGAACTAAAAACGATCGCGCAAGTAGATTTCTAATATTAACTGAATAAAAGAAAAGGAAACAAGCCAAAAATGTTTCTTGGAACTAACTACTAAAAGTACTTATGGTAGGAGTACAATACACACAAAAAATTAATAAGGATCAAAGAAAAATGTGGATCGTTTTTTGATTATTTGAAAAATTATTGATATGAAATTCTTTTAAATTTATTTTCAACAATAAATCGAGTTTCCACAAACTATTTCCTTTACAATTGTCTGGTGCTAAACGATCATTATTGTCTTTGCTTTTTAAAAATGGAATGCAAAACTTTAAATTACTAATAGGAACTCAATAGAGAGAATTATTGGAAAAAGTGACAACACACGTGTATCAAAATCATTCGATATATTTTTAATTCTTGCCAAATTGTTATCAAAAACCAATTTTATATTTGACTTTATTTAGCAACAAAATTTAAAAATAAAAAATTACTTTTGGTTAATGTGAGAATAAAAACTTACTCCACGAGGCGCCGCTACGATTCATGACAGTACCCTTTTCGGTATTGTATAGAAAAGTGGACCAATGGAAGGGTTTAGCTTGACGCACATGGAACTCTTCCACACTTGAATGTTGTATTGGTCGTTTCGACATTTTAAACGATTTTTATTCCCACAGACAACAGAGACTCGTATAGTTATCGAATAGATTATTTTCTTGTTAAGTTTACAGAATATGTACTATAAATACAAAATAAAAACAATTATGTAATCACTTTCAAATTGGTATTTTCGTAATTTTTGTAAACTGTTTTCAACTGAATTCTTTTTACATCAATTTTTAAATTCCACTTTAGTCCAGCATATATTCTGAACTTTAGAATATTTTTATTTTTATTTTCAAAAACTACAATGTAATTTGATTTTGTATGAATTTTGAGAAAAATATGAACGATCATACACGTTCGCGCGAATTAAGACGACTGATTTTGGCCAACGTGTTGTTTAATAAATTTTTACACGGAAAATTATTGCTGCTGTCATGACAATGGCCAAAATATACGATATTTTGTTGCATTTTTTTTGTGTTGCTTTTGGGGCAAGTGTAATTTGTAAAGAGTCTTAAGTCAAATAGAAATCGAATTTGTATTTTCTTTGCTTAAACAAACAGCCAACAAATAAATTGTATGAATATGTTAACTGGGAGACTTTGCACAAGCCGTGTTTCCATTTGTTTATATTATTTTACAATTTTCAAATAAAAATTTATTAAATAAAAATTATTTCTTTTATTTATTTATTTAAATAGTTTATTTATGATTGTTTATATTATATTTTCAAGATATTAAATTAGGTTTTTGGAATTTGTAATTGAGCCCAGCCACACCTTATTTATAGAGTTTAAAACTCTTCAGGATAGACAGAGATGGCTTTAGGCAACGTGCTCAAATTCGGTGGTAATAAATAATATTTATAATTCTTCTTCAGTTTCAATAATTTAAATATAATATTAAAATCTTAGTTGCACGCGTTTTGTTGTATTTTATACAAAATTTGCTGATAAACTTTTATTTTTCACTGGCTTTTAGAGCCATCCAAAAGGCAGAAACTTTGCTGACTCAATGCTGACACAAGAGTCTTTTAAATGCTTCGTTAGCACGTTTCAAAATAAATATAAACTGAAAACTAGTATCCAAACGATACATGGCTTGGAATACAAACAAGTTCTCAATAATATAGACAGACAGCAAACACAAGAAACCACTCAAAAAAGAGTTAAAGAGAACCTAATTGTCAATGTGAGTTGATAGTTCAATGAGAAAACGTAACTAAGCCAAGATCGTAAGCGACAGACTCGGTGAAATATTTATGTATGTATGTACATTCACTTTTAAGAGCATGTTAAATACTAGCGTTAATTTATTAACTAAATATTAATAATTAATTGCATTAAATTGAATGCAATATCTAAAATAATTAATTATTTAACGATTTTACAATCATGCTCTCGAAACGCCCAAAACGTATGTATTTTCGCTCAAAAGCTTTTTATTTCTTCCATCCAAGTTACACAAATGTCTGCACGCAGAAATGTGTGTGTGTGTGGGAGTGTGTAATACATTTAATTTTTTAGTCAAATTAACAAATATTTTTTGTTTGAATGCATATTGTTTGTTACACAAGAGCACAAAGTTTGCGACTCATGGTTATGCCCTTGTATTGCTATTCTAAATAGTTCTTGTTGTTGTTCTCCTAATAAAATTTGCACAGTACAATTAAAAGTTACACTGCAGAATTTGACGAGCGCAATAGAAACAACTTATTGTTTTTGTGAGGAATCGAAACCTGAATGCCAATAACAGTTGACTATTGCACTACCAACTGCATCATTGGGTAACGATCATTGGGCATTGCTTTAAAGATATTATGCTCCGCCAGAAGGAACAACCAAGATTTTCTAATTTCATTTTAATTTTTATAAATTAACTGTATATAAGACATTTATTACACTAAGCAAGAAATTTGTTCCGTAAAACCTCAATCGATTTGCCAATTTTAACTAGAATTAAACAGCTGGAGTAAAAAATGCAAGAAATCGTTCCAAATTTCATGTGCTGCCAGTTTTGCTACATCATTTGCTTCAATGTCCTTCCTTTCAGCGAATTAAAGAAGTTGCATGCAACAAATTGCATAGTTCATATCCATGTATGGACAACATACTATCATTGCAAATATTTTGTTGCACAGTGTTTCCACACTTTTAATGAGTTACAGTAGTACGAAAATCACTCAAAATTTAAATTCATTTACGATAGCTGTCGTCTTTAACACTCAAGAGAATTAATAAAGGAAAAAAACTCGAATGAATTAATATGAACCCGGCCAAGTTCAAACGTTTAACAGACTTGAAATATTAAGGGTTGCAAGTCACATTCACATTGTTGTTGTAATTCAGGTAGCAAAGGGATTATGTTGGAAATTTATATGTATGCCCACATATACTGTACGTAATTTGTACCTTTTACACAGTTGCGGACTCGTATATTGGGTGTGTGTGTGTGCTGGTTTTACTAACTCAGCAAACACATGCCTGTGATCTTAAATTGATAATGAATTGAAATTTTAAAATAGGAAATCCTTTCTTAAAGGCCGAAACGTGTTTATTCTCGAACTAGGTTTTCCAAATGTTCATGGAATGACGTTAATTTCTTATATTATAGATAAAACTTTAATAGTAATCGTTTGAGTCTAGGTTTGAAAAGAAGTGAGAAATGCTTTGTTTTCATAAAAAGTGAAACATAATAAATTATAATTATTTTTTGATTACTAATACCTCCTATATATAATAATTAGAAACATAATTATATAGGTCACTAAAGTAAACTTTTTATTACTTGATTTTTATTTGAAATATCAAAACATCGTGTATAGTTCAAACGATTGAATTTTTGTTTGCTGGGCTTGCATAAATGCCAATTTCTTTGTCTTTTCCAGGACTTTTGTTTAAGGATGTTATTCACAGTGCTCAGTTAGTTGTATTTTTTTTTGCACATATCGTTCGCTTTTAGTTGGTTGTGCGAATAAAATACTCTTGTCACTAAACAAAGATTTGGCCATTTGATTTAAAAAATGTATATGTGTGTGTGTAAACGATACACTCAATTCGCAAGTCATTTGTATTATTGTTTCAGTTGTATAATTGTATTTCTTTACAGAAGTGTTATACTTGTTGTTGGTAATTTTTAATGAAAAAGTTTAATACAAAACTATAATTTTGGGTTAATTTATGATTTTGGTAAACAACCCGCTTGAAATAATTATAACGAAGTCATCAGAGTCCAAATTTAGGTTGGCTTAAAATGGTGCATGATTGTAGTGCATTTATGCTAAAAAATTGGCAATTGAAAAAAATAATTTTCTCAGCTTCTATTTTTAATCGTTTTTGACATTCACAGGGTACAGCCGATACATAAAGACAGACTACTCACAAGGCGTATTTCAAAGGTATATTTCAGTGGAAGACACACAATAAGAGGCGGCTTTTAACTCGTTGGATGCAGTAAAATGTCTGTATTAATTTGTTGGTATTTTCTGTGTAAACATTTGCTACAACACTTACAACTTTTTCTATTATGTTTTTGAATTGTTGTATGAAAACATTGATGCGACTGCCAAAACGAATGTATGTTGCTTAAAATAATTCAAAAGAATTTTCTAAACAATTTTCTAATTAATAAAGAAATTATAAATATATTAATTAATTCAGAATATCTCCAATAACGAATTTGATATACTTATATTAATTAATAAATATTAATAAGAATCCTGCCTTTTGTGAGCAAAGGAAACTAAGAGTAACCGCAATACAAAAATTGCATTTTCATTCCATGTTTATTTATATTTAAATTAAATTTTAGTTATTTCTCTTTAAAAGATTGATGTTTTGAAGTTTGACAAAAAAAACTTACAACCGATTGCTCACAGATGCCATTGTCGTATTTTTTTCCACAACTTACCATCTACAACATGCTGTGAATGGCGCAACATCATATTGTTGTAGTTTATAAAACTTTTGAATTTGCTCGAAATCTGATTTATGTTTTATTTTTTGCCGAAAGTTCTTATTAACAAAAGAAGAAAAAACAATATTCTATTACCCAAACCAAAACTATTAAAATATCTATTAGCTTAGCGGCTAAATGTAAAAATTTGATTTCCGAGAATTTTTTTCATGCAGAATATCTGACCACTTCATATGGGTAAAGATTCGCAACACCACTCTCACCTCTCATTGTCATTATTCCTTAAAAGCAAACAGGACACATGCGATAGTACAATTTTGCTTTAGTTGATTTGCTGTATATAATAAAAGCAGGACTTCTTAGTTGCTCAATATAATTGGAATAAATTCGTTTGCAGCATTTATAACAACCAAAGATCGTATGTTCTATAAAGTTAAGGCAGTAAAGATAGTCCAGAAGCACTCAGATCTTAACAATAATTGTAATGCTAATGCTGTCTGTCTCTTGTGGAGTTTCCTCGATTTTAGTTTAAACTTTTACAAAAGCGATTTCAACGACAGTTGTTGTGTATTCCTTTCGGCAATTTTTAAAATTTGCAAATATTTCCGGAGGCACATACAGGGTGCCTGTACAGCCCGCAGAACCATGTACAGACACCTTGCTAAAGTGCTGGAGCTATCTAACCTCCTATCACCCCAATGGCCCAGCAGTAAGATGCCCCCTATCCTAATGGGCATTCACCAACCGCTACCACCAGGCAGCTCTGTCGAATAGCAACAGCACTTAGAGATATATGGCCTGAAAAGAGCATCTACAACCGGTCATTAGCACCACATTGCAGACACACTCATCCGACCTATAACTCTTCGCGCGTATCTTTGGGTTTTAACCACAGCAACCACGTGATCCCCGAAGGGGTCTCACCAATAAGCAGTCTAGGACAAGTCCTAGGGGCTACTGGTTCCCGTGGTACCAGATGGGATCTCTGGTCGGCCTTGTGTTAAAAACACCTCCGTTTTTAGGTCCCGTGCAAACCTAAAGTATCGGTAGCACCTCTACCCTGTTATTTCAGGGATTGGTTAGTAACATATTAAGTTCTATGGGTAACTGGCCAAAAGTCAAGGTCTGGAAAGACCATGTTACCCATCCGGACGAGCGAGCGAACCCACTTTACCTTTAATTTACTTCCATGCGCGCCCGTTGCCCTATTAATTCAGGGATTGGGTAGCAACATACAAGTTTTTAGGGGTTATCAGCAAAAAGGCCTATGTCCGGAAACCTGATATTTCTATATCCCAGGAAGCACAACACCAAGCCACCAAGAGAAGATGTATAACCCGTGCTACCGGGGGCCTTTCGGCCACGGTAATAGTACGAATACTCCGTTCAGTTATTTAGAAGAGTTTTGCAATTTCTAAGGATATGCTTTCCCATTCATCGAAAGCTGTACGCTGGGCTACTGTCCTCTTTCTTTTTCAAACATGGACCATAAGGTAATTGTCCAACACCGGTAGCATAATTATGTTCAATGATTTGGGCAAATGGCATGTCATGCAGTTCTTAGATGTCCAGTTTAGTTATTAACTTTTCAACACAAAAAATTAAAAAAGGAACTCGTGAAGGAAACTTAAAGTTACATCAAAAATTTCCTTCACCAAATATTAAAAAAAAATTTTCGATGGACGAACCTTGCGTTTATTTTTTCTTTACTTTCTATGCTAAACTTTACTCTCCTGTTCTTCCAAAATTTGCATGTCAAAGCGATCATGTGTGTAATCACATATAATCAACATCGATTTATTATCGTTTAAGCGTAGCCCAGTTTCAAAACTTGGTCATTTGTATTTTTATTAGTTCTTTGTAGTTTTCTTAAAGGAAAATCATTCTTTTTCAATTACATAATCCTCAAGCATGGACACACACAAACATCATTCGCACACTCGCAAATAAATCGTTCACTCACACATACACACCTGCATATATTCTAAATGCACTTAAACTAACGAACCGCAGAATTTACAGCAGAGGTCACAGTGTCACAAACGTAATAGAAAATCACACTTAAATCTCAGTAAAATACAATTATCTAATTGATATCATTTCAAATTCTTACAGACTCTCGCAAACCTAGAACGTTCATTAAGAAAGTTGGAGGGAGGGGTGGCCGGAGTGGCTGACAACAGCAATTGTTGCTGTTTTCAAATGCTTTCCTCTTATTCTAATTTTCAGTAAGAAATTTAATATGAATGAATAAAAATGTCATATAAAAAAGATTTCAATTTGTCTTAATAGAAGATCAACGGAAACTGGCAAATTTCGAGCTCTTCCAGTTTAAATAGGAATTTTGAATTGTGGTATTTTTCGTACTTTTATCACGTTACAGTCACTTACCCCAACTTTCTATGGTTCTGCCAAAATATTCATTTGTTTCTTTGTCGTACACCATTTGCTTGAACGACTTTTTCTTTGGTCTCTCTGGTGGACGGGCATAGTAGTTCTGGAAAGCGTCGATGGACTCTTCGGCAACCGTAGGCATTTTAAAGGTAAAATATAGGTCCTTAATGCGTAAACGTTCGTGATGACTACTGCGTTGAGGACGAAAATCCGTCAAACGTAAACCCTTAACGGAATTTATCAATGCGATTAAATCGTAGCGCAAAATAAGTCAACAAATCCCACAATAAAAGGGCCCTTGAATGTTTTGGGCACACTGCCTTTATATCTATAACTTTTGTTCTATTTCTTCTAAATACAACGTTTGGCAAATTTATAATTTAAGTATTCATAAGTTTTAATATTTTATTTCTTAACTTTCTATTTAAATATATTTTTTTAAAGCCCGAGAATCGCGTGTTACTCAGGACTCCACCGACAAACGAATGATCAACGCTTCCCGATTTGAATTGTATGACTGTTTCTGAATTCAAATGTTGGTCACTTTTTCTCTGTCGGCTTTTAGCAACAACAACAAAAAATCCAAGTTTTAGAGGAGCTCACACAGACACTATCGTAACGAAACTTAAACGCAGCTGAACCAACTGGCTGCTTACATACTCGTACAGACAGATACGAGTAGACAGACAGACATAAAATACATACAAAGCTCCTGTGTTCGCATATAATAAAAAAATGTAATTTGTTATTTATTTTTTATTGTTGTGTTTTTTTTATCTCACCGTATTACTAGTACATTTAGTTAAAGTTAAATAAAATAAAATTATGATTGTTTAAAGTCACTGTGACAATAGCTGAGCACAACAGAATGGGACAAAGAGACGGTTAGGACGGACAGGCAACCAAATGGATAGACATGCGAACAGACAGACAGGCAGGCGGTCGGAATACCTAAATGTGCGCTCGTACTCAAACGTCGTCCGTTTGCGTCGTTCTTAATCAGTGATAATTCCTGCTTGAGCTGCGATTTTTCAGATGGCGTCAATGTACCAGATGTCATCAATTGTAACAACGATAACAACGATGTGTATTACAGGTGCGAGGGATATTTGAAAAGTGTTTGCGAGTAAGAGTGGGAGTATGTATGCATATGCGTAAAGTTTTTAAATAGAAACTTCATTGGAAATAACAAAACTTGTTACCCTAACTGAGGGAGGGCCACCGTTAGTCTAACATAGCCGCCCTGAGTACTAGTGATATCTCATATTCATGTCCTTTTTACTTGCATTGTTGTTGCCGATATCTTCTAGGAGTTCAACTTTAACTTCAGAAGCCTTTTTGAAGTCGATTTTTAAAATTGCTGAAATTCTAGACCAAGTCTTTATTTGGACCAGCTCCACTAATTTGCTGAAATTATACATTTTTAATAATATGAAATTGTGATTTATGGTATTCATCTTAATATTTTCTAAACTAATGGACGTAGAGAATTCAAATAAAGTCTAAACAAGTCTCCATTATTCTACAAACCTGTGAAAATTCATATTAACATCTTCAAAACCTTGCAGTTATTCATAAATTTTATTAAAGATCCCTTCTGGGAAGTGGCAGGACTAATTTCGCTGTGTTTAAAGTCCCTCTAAATAGATACGCCGACCCAAAAAATATCTCTATATTTTCAGTAAAACATATAAAATATATTTTCAATAAAATATTATGATGCATAATACATGACTGCAAACAGATATGGAGAGCTCTAAATGGGTATCCCTCAAGACTTCTATCGTTACTTTTTGTTGTAAGTTTCCTTTTGTTGTAAGTTTCCAAGATTAATAAACAGTTTATTCTTCTTTCTTCACTTGAAAATAGTTTGAAATTAGCCCTCGTATTCCACGTATCTCACGTTTGTTAATAAGAGGGGAGACGTGGGATGTGGAGATATCAAAGGTAATATTGATATTATTATTAAGAATAGAAAAATTGTTCCCTGATTCATCAAAACATGTTCAGAATTTTAAGGATTTTCTGAATCCCGAATTCAAATCAAGATTGGAATGTGTATTAAATGCGAATTATATTTTAACGTAAATCAATTCTAGCTTAAATTAGATTCAGAATCAACTAAGCATTTATTGAATACATCGAAGGAAAAGAAAAACCATAGTTGATGACAAACACTTGTGCATTACGGTTCCAAAATATCAATTAATATTTTTGAACTGATCTAGACCTGCTCCGGCTTAATTTTTCTAACATTCTTAATTATAAATTTGTTTGTTTTAGTACTGAATAGATCTTTAGTAATTGCCTGCAAGAAATATTACTTCCGTTGACACTGAATTTTATTTAAACGTTTAAAAAATCTGACACACCGATCGCTTACACTTACTGGTATATTTATTTATTATCTCTGTCTCATATACATATAAATATGCATAGAAATACATAAGTACGTATGTATGTATCATAGGCGTAGCTAAACAACTTTCTACACCTCCTTAGGGGCTACAACCCCTTAACGAAGAGGGAGATTATGTCATTTATTAGAAATTCCACCAGAAGGAAAATAGTTTTTGGGGGTGCAAAATTTCTTCCTTAAGCTTATCTACGCCCATGGTATGTATTATAAAACAAATAAAAATATTTGTTTGCTCTTAATGTGTCATCGGCTAGCCAGCGAGTTAGCTACGATTCATCATCTTTCCATCTGTCCATCCAACCATCCAAACATTCAACACAACAACCAGTCAACTGCCCAAACGACCAACCTTATACTTACTTAATCAGGCATTCATTATACACATATTTATTTGCAACAAAGGTTGAAGAAATTGTTTCAATATTCCATGCTACTATTTGAATACGACTACATATGAGTTTTGTTGTTTTCTTAGTTCATTCTTGTTGCTTAGATCAAAGTGAGTTTTTTTTTATTTTAATATGTTCGTTTATATGTATTTTAGTCTTCTGATGAAAGATGTAAGATGAGTTCAAATTCTAAATTTGATAGGAAACGACGCAGTAATTTCAAATGGCTGGTCGAGAAGGGTAATGAAAGAGGCTGCTATAGCCATTACTACTTTATAACATAATCTCATATCCACATCGTACGTATGCCAGTGTTTGTTCAAGCCCTTCGTTAAGAATAGCAAACATTTCAAAGCTAAATGTGTATGTGTGTGTGTGTGTGTGTGCGTGCGGTAATTGTTGATGCTGAAAGACTATAATTAATCAATGAAATTTCTCATAAAATTTTTCACTGTTGAAGTTTTCTTGGAACTTTCAGATTAAAACTTAATTTCAAATTGTTATTTAATGAAATTGTTTAAAAATCCAATAAAATGCAACCCAAATTTTCCTATCCTGTCTGATTATCTGCAACTCTTGTCCATAATTAATATATCACTGAATAAATGTCGTAAGCCTTATTATCCTAGGATCTCCTACAGCAGATCGATCATCTATAAAGCAAAAATTCTTTGTGGAAGTCTTATGATAGATCCCAGGAAGGGTAATGAAGAGAAAGAAAATAACAAATAAGCCATTCCCTCTTCTTCATTCAAGACAATTATCAACGGATTACAAAAGGAAAATAAAACTTTTCAATACATTAAGCAGTTATAATGTGGAGGAGTTTTTTCAATCTAATAGCAGGCTCAATAACAATGTTAAGAGCATAACTTCCAAATTTATCCTCGTAAATAAATTGTTTATTTATGAAACTTTATTATTGAACACAAAGTCTTTTGAATTTTTAGTTTAAAATATTTATTTCAACTGTAGTGGAAGAGAAATTATTTTATGTGCTGGCAACATCAAAGGCATAAGCGAGACCGGCTGCTGTGGAAATATTAAATTTCCAATTTCCATTATTTCCTCCCACTCAGGTTTACAGGGTGACTCGAAAAAAAATGCTTTAAACATTGGTGGTTATCTGCGCCTGTTCTAAGTTCAGACGATGCTGCCAGGTGGAAAGCTACTACAACAAAAGTATTCTATTTATCGGAGACATACACCACAATGTTTTTACAATGATGACAAGCCCTGCCAGACCATATGCCATATACCACCGACGAAGGATGTGTCTTACTTTAAGACTTGATGATCAATAAATATTACGCTACGAATCGCGTTGCTGCCTTATGAAATGTAAGAGGCTGTTTTTTTCTTACGAAAAATGTGAACAACGTCAACAAGAGTTGTTATGAGCGGCTTTAGTGATTGAGAAATGAAGCACTTCTCAGGGCTGAGTAAAGAGCTTCAGCCATTTCCGTTTCAAATAAAAATCTTTATTTTTTGAATGGTGTTTACAACTTGTAATTGTTTATTTATATATTGTTTTTTTTCTTCTCTATTTAACATAAAATTTTCGAAAAATAATACATTGTAAATAATTTCTTATGGTTAAAGCAAACGAAATAAAAATATTTGTTTGTTTTGCATATACAAATATAATCAATAAATAAATCAATCATAATCATGAGCAATTTGTCGTAATAAATTGATAATGACAACAAAAAGTTTTAATTATTTTATAATACAGGTTTTAATTGTTTGTTTTCAAACTAACAACTGGTATAATTTGTTAAGTGTGTGATTTTTCAAATTTGATTATTTTAACTAATATTTATAATCATGATTTCTTTGTCCTTATAAAACACTTAGGCATACTTATTTAAATTTTATTTCACTTTAGTTTTTTCTATTACATAACTCTCGTTTTCTAATCGTTTTCAATATTTAATTAAATTTTATATTAAGCTATAATTATTTTGGTAAATTATATATAAATCTAAGTTTTTGGATTTTCTTTAGAGGACAGATTTCATATTGAGTAAAGGAATTTCAGGATTAGAACAGGTTTATATAATATTTACAAAATAGTTTCAATATTAAGCTGAATTGAAAATAAAAATCGTCATTTGAGTTAGTACATTCTTTCGCAAAGCGAAATTAGCATCGGATGATTGTTTGTTGGCTTGAAACACGAATGAATGCATTTTAAAGGAAAACGATTTAAGATTAAGATCAATTAATTTTTTTCATTTAACAGGTACGTATATTTGAAATAAAAAGCATTTTGAACTGAATATTTTAATTACATATATATATATATATATATATATATATATATATATATATATATATATATATATATATATATATATATATATATATATATATATATATATATATATATATATATATATATATAAAAGACATTATGCTTGTGTACTGTTTCCTTTAAACTTTTTGCTATGGGATAATGTCTACTTGGGACTTTGGGTCACATAATAAGGACTAATTTATTCAAGCAGGATTTGGATTTTCATTTTGGTTTTTTTTACATATAAAAACGGCGTTTTAAGTCTTTAAATTTTTTGTTTAGTATTTAGCTGATTTTGATGGTATTAGTGTATGTATGTATGTATGTGTGTTGTGAATATGTATTCGTATGGATTTAATTTTTGTATGAATAAACTGTTTTTGGTTTTTGGCATACTTTGTTGTTTGCTTAGTATTCCTTTTATAATAACGACGAGTACTTCTCAAAGTCTATTTCATATTATATAATTGATATTGTTTTGTTATTTTAATATTATTTATTTATGTTGCATAAGTGTGTATAAACCATTTGTATTTACATCATTTTTGCTTATCAGTGCTTATGGGCTTAAAGTTATGTAAGTATGTATAAATTTGCTGCACGTATGTATGTATGTATACCTGCATTATCTGATGCATGTATGTATATTCATGTATTGTTTAATTTTTAACTCTATGAATGTAAGTTTGTATTGAATATTTTCATTGCATTGACATTATTCGTTTTTGTTTTTGTTTTTAAATTTTATTTTTATATTATTTGGGGAAATGAAATTATAAAAATAATGCACATAAAAAAGCATTGCAATTTATTATTTTTTCTGAGCTGTTTATATGATTTAATACAGAAACAAAATGAAAGCGACAGGAAATGAGTCGTAAGGCTTTTTCTGAAATAGGTTGAATTTAGTGGACGACTAATTGGCCTGGCCAAATGGGAAGAGGGACAGCACTAGGGGCCGTACTTGGAGACATAAAATCAGTTCACAACTAAAAAGGGTGTTACAGATTTTGCCCCTTCAAAGTGAACAAAAAAGTATTTTAGTCTGCTTTAAGTAATAATTTTTTAAACTAGTGCGATAAATATTTTTTTAATAATTTAATCAACAACTGGTCACATCTTCACATAGTCATGCGTCTAGAAGAGGCGGGGAATGGGGTAACGATTATCCTCTCATGTAACTGTTTTACTCCCAAACCTCCATATATAATCTTTGATAAGTCTACTCAACACTTCACACCAAAAGTCCGAAGCCTTCAATTAAACTATCGATATATTTGCCGGCGTTGAGTAAATGGAACCAATAACATTCCAAAAATATTTTGATAGTCCGACATGGATGGTTGAGGGGACGAAAACTTGCAAAATTAAGGCTAAAAATATGATTCGTGTTCGGCTGCTGGAGTTTGGAAGTCTGAACTAAAACAAGGCTTGTCTAGCAATAGCGGGCAGGTCATGGAAATTTTAATAATTTCATCAGTATTAATTTAAAAAAAAATATTTTAGTTAGTGGTGTGTTTGTTGTAGCTTTCATTTTGTTTAACTGAATTAAACATTGAATTAAATATTATTCATATTATTTTTTTCTTTTTGTAAATTGTGCCGAAATCAAATTTTCTTTCGCTAAAGCGTTTCACATTTTATAAATGTTCTTATTTTAGGACTTATTTTATGTATGTATATCGTTTAAGCCGATTTGTATTTGGGTCTCCGTAAGACTATAATTGTTCAGTTGGTTAGTTAATCTTTTTCATGCTTTTGTTTATTTTTAAAAATAGGATTATCAAAAATTATAGTTTTGTTTATAAAATTATTTATTTATTTAACTATAATTGCTTTGTGTTCAATTGTTTCCTCGCCAACCACTCGATGCGTTTGTGTCGTTGCTGGGATTCGGTTGGTTGTGTGGCACCTTTTGCTACAAGAAAATCGTGTCAAAGACTATAAAAGGAAGGATTTTTTTTTGTCGTTGTTGCTTTGTGGAGTCCTCTTGCTGATGCTGTTGACTTGGCTGATAATGAGCTTGAGTATGATGGCAATGGTTGCGATGACTATTATATGTACGCTAATTTGGAATGCTGTTGTATTTGCAGGACCTGCAACATTTCTCTTGATAGCGATCAAGGCGGCATAACCCCATAGAGCGTACATTGCGGCAATAGCGTGACGCATCTTTACATTGTTGTAAGGCTGAAGAAGAAGTGACAGGAAAGAAGAACAATTAAAATTGTATGTGTGTATGTGTGCGGGTGTGTTTGAGTCAAGCTTGTATAATGGACCGCAATTATATTATGATTAAGAAAAAGCTTCTAAGTCTGCGCGTATTCTATGAAAAGAAGCACAGAAAGATAATGAAGCACCATATTAAATTTATGTTGAAAAAGCAAAGAAAGCTCTTGAATTTCGTGGGATACCGTCAGTCGATTCTGATTTTTTTTTTAACTCATGTTGGTGCACTTGTCCACACATTCAACTAAATCACTTTTTCGTTCACTAGTTATAGGCATAAAGGTAAGATTTTAGTTATCGATCCAAATGGAACTAAGAATTTCAATAAAACTTCATGTAAAAATGTAATGAAGTGCTCCAAAATAATTTTAAGGCCGACACGCTCCAGCATGTTAACAGCTGATGAAGATTTTGAAAAAAGTGAAGAAAATGGCATAAAAGAGTCGTCGAAATACCATTAGAGAAGTTAAAGATGTGTCATGCGGATTTCTGGGATGATTTAGGCACAAGAAAAGCTACTGATGAATAGATGAATATAAAAAAGAAGTCATTTTGGAATACACCTCGTACATTTTGATATAAGAGATGGCATGCCACAGTCTTTAAAATGTAAACGACTCCATTCTTAAGGATAATATTTTATATGGGTAAATTTCGCTTCATATTCTTTACTTTTTCCAAATATTTTTCATTAATCTTTCTTCATGACAAAAGAGAATTTGACAATTTCACAATCGTATAAAAAAACATACACGAAACAATGTTAATTATTTAAATGCCAAAAGTTGTACCTGCAATCCGTAGGATGTATGTATGTGTGCGCGTATACATACTCACCTTTTGAGTAACATGATGGACTTTTGCAAACCTTCATAACTGCCGGCCTAGTTTGCTGTTTGCAAGCATTTCCTGCTGGTCTCCTAGTGCCGTACCAGACGCATTGCAGTAGACGGTACTTAATGCCCTGGCGACCACAAGGTGCATTGCACTAAAAATATGTACATTAAATGGGTGGAAAAAAAGCAAAATTAAATAAAACCACTTGAAGTTTGAAAATGTTGCCGAAAAATTACCTCCGACCAAGGCTCCACTCGCCAAACACCTTTGCAGCGCTCATTGTAACATTCTTGTCGACTTATGGGCTTTTCATATTCCAGACATGTAGTGGCAATTGAATCATTGACGAAACGACATGAAACCACACGTCTCTGTATCGCTGTATTGTGGCCAAAACAACGTGACTGATGGCACACAGACCACTCGCCTTTGACCCAGTGTGGGCACTCCTCCGTACCGCAAGTCTCAAAGGCATCCGGAATATCCAAACCATAGTCCTCACACACAGCATTATCAACAACTTCCTCATTATCCTCGGTGTCTGCCGTCAAGGCATGTGTCTCCTCTAAGGCTTGTGTATCAGTTTCCTCTCGTTGATTAAGCTGATTGTTCTTTAAACTTATTCTAACACACGTAATTGTTCGTCTCTGATTCATTGTAAACAATAAAATAATTTTGCTACACACACAGAAACACCAATAAAGACTATGGAGGTAGAAGTACTTACTTTTAAGCCTGAACCAGTAGCCCCACATTTCTGTGAGCACTCGGACCAAGGACTCGTTAGCCATTTGTACGTGACTGGTGTAGCATATTGCGATAGTTGTGCATTGGCATCCGACCAATGATTTGGCCATCTGGCATGGGGTAAGTGCAATAATGTTGCCTGTCCTTCTTCTGTCCCAAGGCTTTCAGCGACATCATCAGCATTTAAAGCTACATCCGTTTGTGTAACCATTTCATCTGTATGCCTCAGCTGTTTATCTTTGTCAGCAACATCAGTATCATCCTCAGCATCATCGCCTCCATTGTCATCATTATTATTGTAGTTGTTGCTATTGTACTGTGCCGAAGATAATGTCAAGTCTTTGGTAATAATTTGTGATTGTGATTTGCGTCCTTGTTCCTCAGCTGCATAATAATGGTGTTGTCGTCGTTCTTGTTGTTGCTGCTGTTGCTGCTTCTCTCGTTGCAACCGATTGAAATCAATGCCATACTGAAAGCCATTATCCGCCAACATATGATGACCACGGGAATTGCTAAATTTCTGAAATGATGGCCATAAATACTAAAAATATGGCCAAAGGGGAGCAAAAAATACATGAAGAAAAAATCATTGCTTGCAGTACAAAGATAAAATTCATGGATGAATATTGATGCATGATACACATAAGGACCTTAAGCAAACAGAACTAAATCAATTCACTTGCGATTAAATAAAAAATAAAATAATAGTGATACAAATTATACTCGGAGTGGGGCTAATGACTTTTTTTATATTTAATTACTGATGCGCTCAAAACGTGCAAGACTTGATTTTGTTAATGATTTCAAACTGAACAGAAAATAAAATATTCAAAATGAATAACGAAACGAACTTGAGAAATGAATTCCATTTTTGTGTAAATGCTTGTACGACACATGCACAGGCAGTCCTTATTCATGTACTCATGTGTACATGTGTATTAAATACGACAAATACAATTTTTACTCAATTTAGACAAAAAATATCTATTCCACAAGTATTTCCTAGTCTTTTGATTGACTATTGACATTTTCTGTATGCGTATGTGTATGTGAATGTGATGTGAAGGTGTTTCCCTCCTTAATTATTTGTTTCAAGTGACAATGTTGTTGATTCACATCGACATAATTATTGAATTAGTGGCAGGTAGTGTGGGTTTATTTTTGTTTATTCCCCAGGCAAAGATTTAATTACCTAAAAACAATCAATATGTACATTATTTTTATTCATGATCAGTAGCGTAGCTTGACCATATTTCTGAAGGGGGTTAATGTCCATTCAAGAAATAAGAAATAAGATTAGATCAGTTTTAGGAAGGTAATTGCCCGCCATCTCCAAGCCGGCGATTATTTTGCTTTAGACGAACTTTCACTTTCTTTGAGTTTCTTAATACCGGATTCTTTCAAGTGCTGCTTTTATATTTTTCCAAAAGCAAACATCTTCTAATTGCTGTTTAGAATATTGGCTTTTCAATTTGTGGTATGCCACATGGATATATTTATTAATCCATAAGAGAAAAGCTTGGATCCCATATGGCTTGAAATGTATTTCTTTACAGAGGTGGACAATGTGTGTTTAGTGTCTCAAAAGTGATATGATTTTCAAATTCTTACTAATACACACATCATACACATACACAAAGCAAACACGGCAGTTAAAATACATTTGATTGAAAATCTTTGCAAATCGTTTAATTTTGAACGAACTAAAAAAATTTTGATAAATTTCGTTCACTCGCGGCTCCTGTTTATTATTACTTTTTAAAAACACTTTTTATTTTGCTTAGTGATTTAAAATTTTTTCGGAGGAAATTTAAACTTTAAATGAAATTAAACAAATGTTCAAATAACATTGTCCGTAATACGTCAATAGTTTACAATAACATTTGAATTAGAATTTTCAATATAATTTTAACTACCAAAAGACTCCTGGAAGCCTTTTATAGCGCTTACAAATGAAACACAAAATAATAGTGACCACATTATTTGCATATGAAACCAAATGAAAAGAAATATTTTGCTTTGAAACCAAAAAAAAGCCAATTGAAAAGATTCACAAAAAGCAAATTCTCCCGTAGAATGAATGTGACACAACCACACATACATTTGAAAGTAGAAACAAATGTAATTAAACACACTTTTAAATTAGTAGTTTAATATTCATTTAATACGAAACGTTGCATCATTATATTCTAAACGTGTGAGAGAACATGTAAAATCGTTGCAATAGGATTCTGTCACGTGTATTTGCACTATAGTGGCAGATGTGTTTATTTATTGACACATGAGCCCCTGTACATTTGTCTGTTTATGAATAAAAGTGTGTCATTCTAAGCAATTGTTAGGATTAGCTTGTACAAGACCGGCAATTACAACAACGCCACCATAAATAGCAACCCGAATTACTATATTCGTTCATATGTGCATGTGTGTGCCTGTGTGTGTTGCAGTAGGTGCGAGTGTATTGGAAATAAAATGCATATGCAGTTGACTGTATTTAGGTCCTGTCTTTATTTTAACATTTCAAGCATCATCTGTTTAACTATTATTCGACATTTAGTGATTGTTGTTGTTCTACTTAACAGACTACAATGCACGGAAACGGAAGTGCGCAACAACAATGATGACAAATTCAATGCAGCAGTAAGCGTAACAATTGACATTTTGCTGCACAAACACCAACTCAGTCGCATAAACATGTGGCAAAGAGCAGAACCCAGCAGTACGTCTGATGGCGATGAAAACTATAATTTCATCGAAAATAATTTTAGGCAATTCTATAGTATCAAATCGGGGTCAGTGAAAAATCTTACCGCGTAGTTTTATCTATTTGTTACCTTCCGCCTAAAGAAGAAGAATAATTCGGTGTGTCCAGTTCACACCAACTTCAATTATCGATCAGTTGTGCGAATTGTTGGGTAGTTTTTGTGTCTGATTTTTATCTAGTTGTCTGTGGGACTTTAAACCTTTGAAAATATCCAGCTCATTCGATGCATTAAAGCTCATCAATGTGAAAGCATCGGTGTGTAATGCGTAACTACTAAAACAATGCAATTTGTAATTTGTTGAAATAATTTGTCTCTTCCATTTGATTTTTTCTACCAATGTTGCAAGCCAAATCATGCGTGAGTGGGATTGTAAGCGCGTATATACACACACATACATATATATATGTATATGTATATGTATATACCCAACCATATGCAGCAAATGTAGTCTGTTAATTAAAATGCGGTTTTCTAATGTAAATATAAATTTTTGTGTTGCTTATTAAATGTGTCCGAAAATTTCTGTATTTGGTTTGATTGGAAATTTTCTTTATTAAATTGTCCTAAATTGCTTAAGACCAAATTTATAATAAATAAAAAATTTTGTTTATAAATATAATTAATTTTACATGGAATTTTCTTTGATAAATTTTGTTTTTATTTATTTTGTCCAAAAAAAAATTACAAAATTTCAGTTGAGTTATTTCTGTGAAATAAAATTTTTTTTATTTTAAGAAATTGGCAATTTTGGTTTAGATCTATTCTAAAAGATTAATTTTTTATGTTCAGCAAGCCATACACGCTGCCTCTAATTAAAATTTTGTTTTGTTTGGAGAACTATGGTTATCAGCGCATTGCTTTTACTAGTTTTCAAAGACTTTCATTATTGCAATTTCCAAATTAATAATTATGGTGCGGGGTCAACTGCCCTCCGCGTCCTATACCATATAAGACCTTTGCTATTGTACGTTTTTCACAGAGAAATCTAAAATACATTTCAAGATTTTCAGTTCCATATTTCTCTGGGCTAAGGACTATTAATAAATACCGAGAAAGAGGGTGCCATTTTTCTCCAATTTTAATTTCGCCATCGTCAGTAAGATGGTTCCATTTTGAAGCGATCGATATTATCGTTTAGTTTCTATAAAATACAAACGAAACAAACAGACAAACACCGATTCATTTGTAAATAGATATAGACATTTGAAGTCATGTCTTTCGTTATCGATTGCATTTCATGTTTCGATTTCCAATTGGTCTTATTTTTAACTGGAGTATCATTTGCATATGCCAGATGTTGTTAAACAGTTAAACACTTCTATTCACGTTTATTATCTGTGTGCGTATTTCCTCTGAACTTTCCTCTGAGGACATTCATAAATAAAGGTGCGTACACGTGTATTCATACAACAGTGTTGATCTGCGGGGTTTATTCTCTATTACGATGCGTAACCTAGTTCGATGCGTTTGATATTTTGTTAGCGCAAGATATTTAGTTTTAACGAACGATTGTAACATACACTTTCGTATCACAGAGTCCACTGATGCCAGGTTTGCGAAAGTGAAAAGATTAGATGTGAAAGGAAAATGCGTAAACGCAATAAAGGGTACGTACCAATTATCCGATTAGGTACCATTTTTCTTACGCATCGCAATAGAGAACAACCCCTCTGGTACTACCACAAAATTCTATCGGTTGTCTTCAAATAAGTTATTTTCTTCTGTCATAGTGATTATCACCAGTGATAATTACCTTGACTACAGATTGATTATGAGAGCTGTTCAGATTCACAAAGTAGTTTCACTGTGGCATTTCGTGTTAGTGAAAAGTTTAAATAGTTTCAGTATAAGTGTAACACTAAATTTAAGTTTGTATTTCGTGTTGCGTGACTCTCTCTAACAAATTGCATGTTGCAATGTAAATGAATGTAAATAGTTCATATACTACGGCTTCCATTCCACAAAATTTCTCTAATTCATATACTCATTTAAATGTGAAAGTTCAAACAGATCTCTTAGAAGTTTTAATGAAAATCGTAACATATTTTAAATATTTTTACATTTCTTTAGTTCTTAATTAAATTGACAACATGTGCAAGGGCGTACAGAGTCTATAATAGTCCAATATATTCAGAGCTTTTCAGAGAAAATAGTTCCAAATTGTAGCGTTTTCTCTTCTGAAGGAAAAATTTTGCCTTAAAAATAGGGAACACTTTTTACATGTTAACCACATTCTCACGTTTTAATATCACAATAGAACAACAATTGTTGCACAATGTTACATTTAACAATACAGTATATTAATCGTTTCAACTATAGAATAGAAATTATGCATTTTTATGTTATTCAAAGAACTCACAATATATAATTATATGGCTAAAGGGAAATGTTTAAATCACTGTTTACCAGATGACAAAAAATTTATTAATTACGAGATATTTAATGTCCACCATCCATCCCTTCATATTAAAATCTTTTATCTGTATAACTAAGTCGGCTAAAAAGATGTTACCCTGAAATAAAGTTCAGTGCAAAACATCTTACATACTTGCACGTATTCTGTACTACATTGTTGTTTATTTCACTGTTGCACATTTCTTATATTTAAAATGTTCATCAGAAAAGTAAAATCCATTAATGTTAAGAAAGCTCGTTTTACACTTTCCTCGCGGCCATACAAACGCGCCAGTCTTTATAGTTAAAAAATAAAATAAAAATAAAGAATATTTCTGCACTGAACCTTAAGACATTTTTCTATCCACATTTATTGCGGTAGAACTATATTCATGTTGTCTACATTTTCCTAAGGAAACTTTAATATTCAGTATAATTTCGTTACATACATAAAATAACAGAGGTGCACGTAGAGCTTTTTGGTGTGGGTGACTCGGGTTCGGTATGTGATGCAATTTCAGGCATTTGTTTTTTTTTGTTGCAGTTGAACCTATAAATTATGCACCTAATTTTTATGTTTGCTTTGTTCTGTTCAGTTTTTCTTTTTTAAATTTAAAAAAGGAAAATATTCACCCTGTTAAAGCAATGCGCTTAAACTTAATATTTCATGTTTTAAAAATCTATGAATTCTGTAAATATTTGCCACGTAAATAATGCTTCATCTGGCAATTTGATCTACCTTAACGTAAGTACGTTACTTAAAATTACATGAAATGGAACCCAAGACACCATTGATTCTTGGTCCATATTAAGGGGCTAATATTCATAAAATTTTCAGTTAAGAAAGGATTAAGCTTAACATAGTGCTTACACAGCAAATTATAATAACACTATGAGATTATAAAACCCTGTGCATATAATGGAGGCCCTATGCTCCTTGAAGAAGCGACGGGATCTTATATAAGAGTATTATCGGGCGCCCCTATACTGCCTCCTCAGTGTTCATGTAGAAAAGGGATACAAGAATTTATTTGGTTGAAAATAAATAATTGTAGTCAGAAAGCATGAAAAAGGTTGCAACTGACTCACCACGTAGAGTACGTGCTAATGTAAGGCATTGTATTGTGTATCCAGTACAACATTTAGTATACCCCTGTGAGGTCCTTTAATGGGTATTTCAATCAGTATTCGGCTTGTGTGAAAAACACTTCGCATATTGGGTGAATTATGAAGCATTAATAGTCAGTTAAAATTACGATATAGTAAATGAATAAGTAAAATGATTAAGAGATTTGTAGATCAAATGTTAAAGTCTTTCATGCCCACAAAAATATTTGCAAGTGAATTGGCAGGACTTCTTTTGATCATTTTCAGAGATCGTAACAAACTTTAAATTGATTTTTTTCTTTCAATCTACATCTCCCATAACTCTTTAAAGAAAATTTAAGGTCTAATATTGTATTTCAACGAGATGGAAAATTAGCCCCTGAGTAATAATAGAAAAGTAGGAAGGTGTGGTGTGTATTCAGTGTAGGCAACTAGAAAGATTAAATCTTTAACTGTAATTAGAAAAATCTTGAAATAAATGGTTGACGAGGCAACCAAATTATGATGTAAAAATAAGTTTTCTTCATAATAAAAATCATTATCCTCATGCGTTGCTTTGAATCTAAAAACTACACAGGACTTTAGTCAAGAAGCGTGCTGGAGCAAATAGTGGCGCTTGTGATTTGAGTACTTGTTATAATAATTAAAAAAAATAGTTTTCCGGGACGAGAGGACTTTGAAAATTTGGTCTTACAGTATATCAACGTTATTGAGAACGCCAGTACCCAGTTTGAAGAATAAAGCATAATTTATGTTGAGAAAACATTTTGTGTCTGAATTTATATGTTCCCCTCATGTGGAATATCCCACTATTCATAAGGGATGTATGTTAGTCGCGTTGGAAGACTGAAACAAGGTATTCGACGGTGTAAAGCAACCTGTGTGTGTATTTTAAGAAAAGTATTAAACAAGTTGCATATGAATGTGAGTGTATGCAGCGTCACGTAACATACAAAACGAAAACGAAAATGAGGTCGCATCTAAGTGCTACTTAAGACTGGTTGCTTATAACGAGGAAACTGTCAACATCATCATAGTAATAAGGCATTGTTTGCATAAGTTTACATTATTTGATCGTCCTGTTTGTCTAAATTTCGAAATATTAATAAATAACTGCAGAATAAAGACTTTTTACGTTAATAATTTCTGTTTTTTATAAAGCAGAACTTTAAATTATTTGTAGTAAAATTTAATTTTTTGTCGCTTCTTGAAGTTACAGCCTTAAAAAAGCTGTTTTTAAATAGGGCAAAAGATGTAAAGTTTCTCTTGTAGAAGGAAAAGCACCATTAAAGTTGCAACTCGGCTTTCTTTACAATAAATATTTTTATTTTGTATTTATGTTAACAAAATAGCTTATTTATGTGTAAGAAGCTCATTTTAAAATAATTATTCGTGTATCAGCATAAGAAAGAGGAAACAAAAAATGTAATACGGGGGTGAAGGATGAGACATACAGCAAATCATAAGGACTAAAACTAATGCAAGGAATGTGTAGTGAAGATGAAAAGTTGAGAATTGTACAGAAGATTGAAAAAATACTTAAAGCCACCATAAAAAAATAATATAAAGAGTTAATCATTAAAAAGAATAGAGTTTTAAAATGTAAATATAAAAGCGTTTAATGTGTTAATACTTTTGTTATGTTTCTATTTCGTTTTTGAGGCATGCAACCAGCCAAACCGATTCAGTTGCTGTTTTGTTTGTTAAAATTTTGAAATAATTTAATTTTTAATCTAAGAAAATTTTAAAACTAATCAGGAAAATACACATTTATTATGTCTATGATGCAACAATACAACAACTCAAAATTAAATTTATATTTCGCTTTCATGTATTAATTTGATTCTACTTCTAAGCTGTTCCAGCAGTTTGTTTTTATTATTTAGGAAAAAAGGATAAGAGGAGAAAAGCTTATTTTTTTTTGTTATCGTACCTAGTGAAAACTTGTTGAAACAATTTGATTGTTTTATGTTGTGTAAATTTTTTAGAGTAAAGTAGCAGAGTTGTAGTTGTTGTAACATAAAACGTGGTGTTTACCAGTGGCGGTGAGTGAACAAGAGTTTTAAGTACAAAATTGTTGTTGCAGGAAAAAAATAGAACAAAATAAGTAATAAAGTAATATAAAAGGATAAAAGTTTCATAAAATTCCATTGATTGTTAGTTGCTGTATATTTTGTTTTAAGTGGCATAAATAAACATAAATTAAGTCTATGATATGTGTGTATGTATGTACCATGTGTATGAGGATAAAACATGTTAGAAATAAATATTTTACCATGTTGAATATTTTAGATGAACAGGCTGCTTCAGGCGGAGTTCACTTACCAGGTGGCCGAAGTTCAGCATCAAATGCAAAAATATTTTTATTTGGTTAGCTCGTATGTCAGTTTTGTTTAATTGCAAATAAATTCCATTTGTAAAAGTAATTTAAAAATCTTTTTTAAATAATATTTTCACTAGTTTTTAAATTTCTCCACAATTATTTCAAACGAGGAAATAATTAAGTGAAAAAAGGTAGCGCACCTGGTAAAGAATTCGTCCTGGCTGTCTCTTAATATTTTTTAATTCGTTCCTTCGAGTATTTGTGTTGAAAACCAACCCAATTTTGAGTTTTTCATTTTTTGCTTAAAATATGTGTAAATAAATAAATGAACGAACAAATGAAATTTATAGAAAATTTTGTTGCTCTTGCAAAAAGCATGATGTTAAAAAAAGTAAATGTTGATCAAACTAAAAGTTTTAAGGTTTTGATCTTAATTTTTGTTCCTACTTTTAAAATTAAATAAGTAATTATTTATTGTAGGCTCCACAGGCCAGTCTATACATGTAAAGATTGGAGGGGTGTGATAACCCATGTCATACGACATACACGTTAGCCAGTAAAGGCTTATTGTGCGCTTCCTTTTAATTATCAGACACAAACTGCCAGAGTTCTGCAGCAGGATTCGAACCTGGGACCTTCGCATTACGAGTCTAGTACACTACCTACTAGTCTACGAAGGTCAGTATTCAAAATTAGTCATCGATAATTTTTAAAAATATTTATTTACTTTTTGTTATCTGAAATTGTGTTTTATTTGTGTGAAAGAAACCTTCCTGCAGATAAAATTTTCGCAGTTGCAATAGTTTGCCATTAGCGTTAAAATATCTTTATATCAATATTTTTTATTAAGAATTTGTCGAATGAAAAAAAATTTTGAATAATTTTCAAAAGATAACAACTTTCACAAATAAAAAATCGATCTATAAATATTTATTATTTCAGCTGCAAATGTCAAATAGAAAAGAATAACAAAAAATTAAAGAATAAATGTCAATATGATTTGTTTCAGATTTGCCATAATTTTGCTATTTTGATGCCTTGTAAAGGTACAAACTTAATTGTGTACAAAAAAAGCCCGCATTTGCAAAGATGGAAGCAAACAACACAGTGATATGATAACATCTTATTATTAATGATTATACGTGTTAAAAGAAAGTGCAAAAGTAAAATTTTTAGAATTAAAATTCATATGAAAGCTTATTGAAATACGTTTACCAAATTGCTTATTTTTACTTAAATTTAATCCAGTATCAATTTATTGTCATAAAATCCAAAGAATTAAAAAAAAACAAGTAAAAAATAAAAACATCTGATAACTTATGAATGATTAAAAAATGGGTTAATAAATCCAAACTGGTATAATGTTTTATTTACCAAACGGAAACGGACAAGAAATAAACAGTGCTTTACTAAAGAAAACTCTAAGTGCGGCATGATTTTAAACCTAAAATGATGTTGAAAATTCTAAAATAATATGAGAAAAGTCGCGTGGGAAAACTAAATAATAAAAATGAAACACAATAAAAATAATTCTTAAAACAAGAGCAGAAAACTATTTTTTTTGGTTGAGCTACTTCTGGAATAAAAATAAAAAATCTTCTTATTTTTTTAAATTTATTTTTATTTCAAAAAGAATCTAGCCCAACAGCTTTAGAAAAGAAAAAACAAAAAACCCACTTGAAGTGAAGACAACAATGAAAAAAGTGCAACAAAAATGAGAGGGGCAGAAAAAAAGAATTTCAAACAATGTAAAATAAGATACAACTCATAACAATAAAGAACAAGTTGAAAACTTAAGATATAGAAAAAGTTTTTCTAAAGTAGGGAATGAAAAAAAAAAATATTTTTCATTGAGAATGAGTGCTTTTTTATTTAAAAACGACAAGACAGTCTGTAATATTTGTTAAAGAAAAATACAGCTTAATGTTTCTGCATTTCAAAAAAAAGTATTTAAATGAATATTCGAGCAAGTTTCAGTCTGGTCCACATATATCACTGCAAAATATATGCTTGAATCTCATTTGCATTGTCGTAATTTTGTTGCCGTATTTTGTACCACATTTTTTAAAGTTTGTGATAATTAAGGCATCTTATAAAAAATCTTTACTAATTTTTCCCATACTTTTGGTTGTTTCGCGAATTGAAACCATTTCGAATTGTTATTTACAATATTTAACAGAAATATTTTAAATATCGTGTGTGCGCATTCCTGACTGATATATTTCGCCAGTATTTTTCACTGATAATAATAAGGATATTCACAGTGAGTAGTGTATGCTGCGCAAACGATGTATATGTGTTTAAAAATGCTTCGCTTTTTCAACAAACTAATTGTTTAATTTTGCTTGATTCGCACTAAAAACCTCGAGTAATGTTTTTAATAGATTTAAGCAAAAGCCTTTGACGTTACATTCTTAATATTTGTATTTGTAATGAAATTGTTTATGATTATTGCAACAATACACATAAATAGTGGACATGAGCTGAGGATATTGCTACGCCAGGGTTTCCGTAGTATTGCTAGAGATCTTTTATCAGAAAATTAGCAAAAATACAACAGATTTAAAAAAGCGCAGGCACAACCTTACGCAATATGCAAAGCTTATTCCCAATATGAAAATTTGCATATTTACCATCTTGATAACCGCTAATATAATTGAGGCAAATAGCTTACTTGGGAAACTCCTGGTTGTGTTTATGACAGGTATGAAAATTCGAACATATTTTTATTTATGCGGTTGAAAAAAATTTAGAAATATTTCTTGATCAATAATTTCGAAACCAGAAACCAATTATAATGAATCATCCATTCAACTCTTTATTTACAAAAGTAATGCATGTATTAATAACAGTCCCTAGATGAAAAAAATGTTGGAAAATAAAACAAAAAGGGATATAAAAATATAAATGTGTAGAAATAAGGAAGTATGACTCCATCATGACTTAACAATGAAGACCACCAAGAGGAGCAAAAACCAAAAGAATGAAATAAATTATTACAAGACTATTTAACACGCTTTTATTTGGAGAATACCTCACCTGTAGGTTATGTAGCAAAGCCTGAAAGTATGGCATGGCCAACAATGCGTTTGTACGACTGCTGCCACTACTAGCACTTTGCTGTTGCAAACTATCCTGAGGTTGCTGCACTAAATGTGAATGCTGTAAGCGGAAATGTAGTATAGGAAACAAATTGGTAGTACAAAAGCAGGGAGAAAAATATAAAAATAGATAAAATTCTTTTTACATTTTATAATTTCTAAGGTATATGAAGCACAACAACATTAAATACGGCAATAAGAATCCAAAAATTAAATATTTAGTCCAATAATATTTTTTTACTTTTTCTAATAAATGTCTACGGTACAAAATATCAATATTAAGACACACGAAAGCTTACTTTTTGCCTCCATTAAGTTTATTTTTGTGATTGCATTAGATGTTATAAGATTGATATTTCGATTTAAGCCATACTGCTTTCGAAACTTATTTACACTCACACTAACATTTTTATTTATGGCTACAGTAGTTTCAATCGCTACCACAAAATTATTATATTTTTTAGCTGCATTATTTCGGTGTCTTGTAAAATGGAAATATCAAGCATAAACAAAGCATAAAATATGCTTTTAAAAGCTAATTTAAATGGTTCTTAAAAGGATTATTATTCGTAACGATTTATTCCAGCATGCGGCTGTTGAAATAAAAGCGAGTAAGAATCAACAAAAGAGACAAACGATAAACCGCAAAGTTTTTCACTTAAACTTAAACACTTAACAACAAGCCAAGTGCTGTTTACAAGTGGCAAACAAATCCAACACCCAATTTAATGTTTTTTTTTTTTTTTTTTTTTTTTTTTTTAGAATCGAGTGGGAACTAAGAGAGGTGTATTAAGGCCAGAATATTTTAAATGTGTTAACGTTGTGAATGTAACAATTTTGTAAAGCACAAAGATAATGATCTTCAGACCAACGCATAACGGCTTGACAAGTTTTGGGCTTAAAATGCTTCGCGAGAGGCTGTTAAACACGAAAGAGTTTTTAACAATTATTTATTGACGTCTTGGTTGCGTATGCGCAATATTTTTTATTTTCATTTAATATTACTCATACGTGACTGGAACTTAATTATTATAAATTAAATTAAGAACATAATTATAAATTCTTTGCAGCTTTATCTTAATATCCTTATATTATTTGAAAATATTTTAACTTCTGTTATTCAAAAATGTTTTACTATTCATAACAGTTTTGATAAAGTTTTACACTTTAATTTCCTGTAAGTGCATTTAAAAGTATTTTACAATTAATACGGATTTTTAAAAGATATCACTTATTGTATACAACAATTATTTTTTGGTTGCGTACGAGATATATTTGTTATATATACAGTAGTATCTCGATATAACGATCTATATGTTGTCAGCCCTTATCGTTAAATCGAAAATATCGTTATATCGAATGAATTTTTTGATTGTTGAAACTGCAGAGTAAAGCTATTTTTTTAGTTTTATTATATGTATGTATTTATTATTATAAATACTTTATTATATTTCTTTATATATTTTATTATATTATTAAAACTTCCACTGTACGGCCGCTTATGAATTTCTTTAGCTTTCAATTGTAATATAGCGCCACTGATCGTCATATGTTTTTTACGTTGGGCTTGGAACCAGGAAAACAGTTTTGTTTCCATTCTTTCGAATTCCACCGATTTCATGGATCCTCTGTTTCTACAACCAAAATTTGTTTTTTCCATATTGTGCAAAAGCTTTTTACCAGACTTTAATGTAGTCGATATAGTCGACTGGGGCAAACTATATTTTGTCTTTAAAGAACTTACAGATTCGCCTTTGCGGTGATCCTCTACGATCTTTAATTTTTCATTTAACGATAGTCTCTTTCTTACAGACATTTTACTGCGTTTTTCTTACCTATGTACATTATAGAACCACTAACAAAGACACTCTCTGTTGCTAAGTTCTATAAATACAAAAATTACCCCTTTCAAATACTCCAGCATTCTATGCGTACGGAGAGTAAGAAAGAGAGCCATAGTTGAATACAGAAACAATAATAATTTTGCCTTTTTAAGCTGAAAGTCCTTACTATCCATTCTATGCATATGCGTTCTATGCATATGCTGTGCGTTCTATGCGTGAAGTTACATACAATGCGTTTCATGCGTAAATTTTTTCATTTTGATCAGCTGTAGTGTAAATATTTTTATCAAATAGAACAAATTTAGGCAAAAATGGAATGTGAAATTGTGATTTTAAAAGAATTTATGGAAGTCATTGAGTTTATATACATAATATTTTGGTCCTACGGAAAGCTGCAAAAGAACACGGAATGAGAATTGAGTTGTATTTTTGCAGCTTCAATAACATTATTTTCCCTTGTAGTTGATTAAAAAATAATAAATAAAAGAGAGATGACACTCGGTACATAAAAGTAATCGATAACAAGAACGCAAATTTTCTTAATGAAAAAAATATGTTAAAAATTTACTTTAACATATTTTATCAATAAAAGTAGTTGGAAACTTTAGTGCGAAAGGTTTTTCTTTTATTAAAAACATTTTTAATGCAAAAAAAGAGAAAATTAAAATCCACCACACAAATTTTTAATCGATATCATTGAACATAAAATATAATTTGTCATCCCTGGTTAACAAAAACAACTGACCTTTTTTCACCTCTTTCTCATGACGCATGAGACGCATAGAAAGGTAGAAAGTAAACCTACTTCATGCGTTCTATACGTTCTATGCGTTTTGCTTTGTAACTTGTTACATACAATTACACAGAATCTACTTTTTTGACAGACGCATGAAACGCATCGACGCATAGAACGGATGGTATGGACTTTCAACTTTAGTGTGTAATCGTTATATTGAGTACAACATTTTTGACACCCATCGTAATATAAGGTACACAATTGTAATGAATTGTGCCATCGTTAAATACTACTGTAGTATCACTTCATGTTATTCGTACGAAACATATTTCAATAAACTAAAGGGAGCTATAAATACATAATATTTTATATTTCGAAAGCTTAACACGAAAAAAGCCATCATTGATTTTAAAATTTAATTTAGTTGTTATAAGTTTTACTCTCAAAATTCAATTAGAATATAATGTCAATCCACTATTAGCTTAATAGCTTCCAACAAATTTTTAGATATATAAGTTTAGATTTAAGTTTTTCAAAATAAATTAATTGTTGTTATCTCTTATGTACTGTGTACTACTCGTATATATAATGAGAAAGAGCACTGAGGATGGCACTAAGCCGAAACCCGTGTGCTTACAAATCAAATTTGACGTGGTATGACGGAAAATTGGGAAACTAGTAACAAAAAATTGTGGAGTATATTTTTTTATATCCTCAACGTAAAAAACTAATTTTACAGATAAGCTGGTATTTAAATGTAATTTTAGGTAAGATTGTGTAACAATTTACTTACCTCATCACCCATAATGCTGCTGTCCGCATGCTGTTGCACACCATCAGATTTTGGACGACGACTACGTTCTCTAGCATTATTTTGCTGCTTCCGACGTGTAGTTTGCGTGCTAAAAAACAAAGAAAAAATAATAACAAGTAATATAGAAATTCCAAAAATTTATCAATGCTTCATTTTTGTTTATGTCTTAGAAATTTTGGTATTATGGAGCCGTAAACCAATTTCTTTTCAAATACCTTTATTCCACTCAAAAAATTCCACTTCCCTATTTCAACTGTATTTTTGATAACAAATAATATAAAATAGCATCTATGATATATAAAATAGTATATAGGCTCTTCACCAAGAATAAGGATAGAGTAGAGAAATTTGATAAGTCCTGGACTAGGATAGTGTACTAGACTAGTAGTCAGAGGTTTGATTTCTACCATAGACACTGTGTGTTTCTACGTTCTGTCCTCAAGTTTTTGTAATAATATGAAGAGAGGGCCTAAAGAGGCATTGTAATATTGCATGCATGTAAGAAAATTTACCTAGAACTAATAATATTCTTTTTAATAAAAGTTTTCTTGCTGGGGAAATTATTTCTTTAAAATTCCTTTATCCGCAAAAATGTGTGTCAGTATAATTAGTTTTAATATCTCCTAGTACCACTAATTTAGAACATTATTAGCGTTTTCTAGAAATATATTTTTGTTTGATTTTCAAAAATTTTTTGCAACGGTTAACATATTTTCCTTTAAGCTATTCGTACTTAAAAAGTTATTGCTTCATAAATCATGTCCTTAAAACAAGAAGCCGCTTTGCTACTTAACGTTTTTTAATAACTTAATTCTGCAAAAAAGTGCAGATAATCTGCATTTACACTTATGAAAAACATCAAAGTATACAAACTATTTTCATCTGTTTTATTTTATCCCGAATTAACTTCAATTTCTACAGAAAAATAAAATTCATAAAAACTTTATAAATATGTGGGTGTGTGTGTATGTGTGTATATATTTTATTCTTTGTGTAGAATGACAAAGACTTTTCCTTCAAATTCATTTTATTTCAAAATATTTAAGCTGCTGCTGTGAAAAAATTTTGTCATGGCATGCAACAATGTATTGTCCCTCGTGAACAATGACTGTTGTAAGTATGATTTTGTGAATAGATGAAGACAAAAATGTATGTTTTTTTTAAATCTATGTAGATATTTGTATTTGTAATTTTATAATCAGCCTTTCAACAAAATTATTTGTTATTGTAGTTTTTGTAGAAATTTCATCTTTTCACAAGACTTTTGTTTATTTTGTCAAAAGCCAAGTGGTCGGTTTATTAAAATTTCATTTAATAATTTAATATTTAATATTTGAAATGAAACCTGTCCTCACTTGTAATGATCGTTCCATGTTCAATAAAATGACTCATCAATTTTAATTGACACATGAATATGACATGTAATGGATGGTTGAAAAATAATAATAGTCTTACCTGTTGTCTGTCGCTGTCATGTCAGCGGCAGTTAAGGGTTCTGTGCCACTTTTTTCCCTCACTAAACGTTCTGCAAAACAAAAAAATAAGTAATAAGTAAAAATTTTATAACCAAATTTGAAGATGTGTATTTATGTATGTATGTATGTATGTAAATTGAAAGTTTTTAATATATAATACATTTACCTGATTCATGCTTTTCCAAATCCTCCTGTTTTTGTCCTGGTTTAGCTTTTACATCTATCGTTATTTCGGCACTACTCAAGCCAGCATGACAAGAATAGATGCCGGCGTCCCGGAATGTTATGTCTAAAATGCGCAATGCTCCCTTCTTTGACACCTTAAACTTCCTAGACTTGGTTAGAGGCTTGTGATCTTTGCTCCACTTTATCTTAGTGCGATTATAGCGTTTGACTGGACACTTGATTTTGACTTGAGTGCCAAAGAACACCACACCAGCACCGCCAACTTTCAAAGTAATTTTAGATTTTTTGGGATCATGTTGTATGTGTGTAGTGTTGCTGATTTGTATGACTGGCTTTGGATCTTCCGGTGGACAGGACTTAACATTGCAGGGCTTTTTATCTGGTGGCTTGGCACTGGGACACATGGATTCTGGTCTTTCGATTTTATGTTCCTGAGCCATGATTTGCTTGCATTCCACTTTGCGCTCTTTAAATCCATAGCCACATGTGTGTGAGCATTTTGACCATTCCCCTACATCCCAGCGTACCGGGCAGTCTAAAACATTACAATACTGGCGGTCCGCCGGCGGAGGTTGGGGACACATGCTGTTTGGCACTACCATTGTATTTTCACCTCCCCTAGTCACTTCGTGTATGCACTGGACTTCTCTGGTTTTAATGCCAATACCGCATGACTTGGAACAAGGCGTATAGTCTGAATAATTCCAGCGCGGTGGACATGGTCTGTCATTGCAAGTTCGGACACGAGCTTCCGGTTTGGTTTCAGGGGCGCATAAGAATGGTGAAACAACGCGCCCATTATCCTCACGCACGCAATTAATGATGAGTTCTTCTACTCCACCCAAACAACTGGCACTGCAAGACGTGTATCCTTGTTCACGCCACACATATGTTTTGCCTGGCTCAGATACACCAACTTTAATGGAATCACGTGGATACTGGTCTTCGTAACCATGAGATGGTAACATGCATGGCTCCTCCACACAACGTTCTACCTCGTCATGAGGCTTAAAGCCCTCACACAGCGAATCATTGACCGTGGCCAATGTGCGCGAGTATTCCAAAAATATTTTACATTTATGACTTCGCCGTTTTATGCCTTCACCACACGTTACACTGCAGGGTGACCAATCAAGGTCTTTAATGTAACTGTAATGAAAATAGTCAAACAATCCATTATAAACTGAGTCAAAAGAAAGCAGAGCATTAAGAGCTCGTGAGACTGCTTGGAGATTAAATTTATCCAATTTGACCGTTCATTGTTCACAGCAAGAAAAGTGTCTTTCATTTTCACAAAACTAAAGGAAATTATATGCTAAACATATCGGGACGAAAAACATTAATAAAAGCCATGTAGTTTTTGTATTGTTCGACTTGTAGTAGTTACACTGCCATCTGGTAGATGAACATGTCTTAAAGTGTTTTTCCGTAAAAATTTATACCATAAACAAAAATAAGTTTTTAAATTTTTATTTGTTCTCCAGATAAATTTTACTTGCCACATTGATTTAGAAAATTGGTCCCTAATTGTTTAAATATTTTATGACCATTTTAGCAGTTCTAATAACGTCATTATGGTTAAATATGTTTCATAGAATCTACGTGTAGAAAAATTAGCATGTAACATAATATTTTCCATTTATTCAGTATTTCTGGCTGTGTTTCACAATGTTTCGAGCAAAAATTAGTGTTTACCAGTTTCCCAACAACAACAGTTTCCAACAACAACAACTTTTTATTTTGTTTCAACGGCTTTGTGAAATTTACAAATGTCTTTGAGCTTCATCTGATAAAGAATAAAAATCTCGGCTTCTCTTAATGGCGCCTTTTTCCGCGCCATTATGGCGACGCTGTAACATCCGTTTTGGCAGCAACCTTTTAAGTTTCCTCTTGTTTGTACAAATTTTGTTTGCCAAACATGTAGAGAAAAAACAAAATATGTGTATGTTTCAAATAAACGTTGGCTGACTCACACACTCAGTGCCAGAAGGAAGCTTCTCAGTGATTTTATTGCCACATTTGTTGTTCAGCAAATGGGAATGTTCTTGTCAACAATTTTCTATTACGAGTATTGTGTGCACCATAAAATCATTTTCAGAAAACTTCTGAATAATCGTTTTCTCACATTTAAGGGACATTATGTTAAAAAAATGTTAAGCGAAAACATTCACTTGAATGTAAAATATCCCACCCAACATGCCTGGTTTCCTGGTTCAATGCGAAAAATGTAACTCTAATAAAACGGTAGGAAGTACTCATAAGGGGCACATTCTACTCCCTAGCTAAAAAAATTCTTTACTCTAGCCTTTATTGCTGAAAATGAAAATTATTTGATTCTTAGGTTTTAATCTGTGTGAAAAAGACAATAGGCCAAAGAAGACTTCCATCGAGGTCTTTCTGGTCCGGTAGATATTTGATTATAAATCATTCTTCATGATTTTGATTTATATTTTATTTCTCATTTCTTATTTATCATTTATTGAATTCTCATTAAAAACAGCACTTACCAACTGCCAATGACAGACTAAAAATTTTAGCTCTGCAGCTTCTTCAGAGCAATAATGCCTCTCTTTCACTCTCCAATGTTTGGTTGGTAATAAGGTTCCTTTATATATGATTTCATATGTTTTCAAACTACATTTTTACCCAATGGAACAGCTAGAGCTTTATGAACGCGTGATTATTTTACACACCAGATAGCGGCTCTAATTGCAAGGAGGATTTTGTTTTGTCGCTTTTGGAGCTTTGCTGTGTTGGATAAATCATAGATAAAAACTTAAAGTGGCTGGTCTTTTTAGGTAACAATTATGTCCTCAGTCTAAAAAACAATGTGCATACATATATTTTTTAAATGAAAATAAGTTCTACTGACAGAACTACTTAATTAGTTGAATTACCTCCCCATTTGAATAAATGTCAAGGACAGCCAGACAAAACACTCGGTTTCGCCATGACAGTGACAAATTACAAATTGTTTTCCGACCCCCTGGTTTAAGCCAGTCATGAAAAAGTACAAACAATAATTATTTCTTCTGCTTTTCAAAGCAATTATGAACTGAATTGAGCGGAAATAAGAGCGGAAGGTTGCAATTTCGGACGGTAGTTGAATACAAAATAGAACATGTTCGATGAACATGTACTGTAATAATTTTTAATTTTAGAAAAAAAAGAATAATAAAAATATATTAATTTTTACATCCGCTCGTACTATAAATTTTGGGCCTTTATTATTTGCTATTTTTCAACAATTTTAAGCAGGCATGGAATTGCAATTCCTTTAACTAATCCTAAATAATTATTTTTATCTATGCAATGAATTTTAATACAAGAATTATTTTCTCAATAGTACTTGGCACATCTTTGGGCGTCTAAAATGAGGAGCTTCCAAAAGCTGTATTATTAATTGTTCAATTAATGCACATTAAATTCCATTGTCCCTTATCTTTTTCTTTCGTACTTTGTTCTTTTTCCCGCGTTAACAGAGTCATGGAAAATTACTTCTTTTTAAAGGCAAATCACTATAGGTTCATAAAACATTTGAATAAGTTTATAAAAATAACGTAAAAACATTTCATTTATCAATTGAGTTGTTTAGCAAATAAATACAAGAACTAAATAAATATGTATTAGTACAGTGGAGTTCTTTTATAAAGTGCCATCTACACTAGACATGAAATTATTAATATTAACGTCATGTCAGATACAGACTGCTGCTCATGTTAATTTTTTCCCCCGTCTTAGCATGGTCCTGGAAGAGTTTGTTTCGAAACCTCTTTTATAACAGAAATGACATTTCTGTTTAAAAAAAGTCGTTTTTATGTTGCATGTCATTCTTTTATTTAATTTGTCAAATAGTTTGTTTGTAAACTGTGGACAAAACAAATTTTGTAAAAAGTATTAGTGTGAAGGCTTGAATACGAAAAGAGGAAATATTTTAAAATTATGTAAATAAGTAGGTGTTGACAGTTTATCGTGTAAATAGGTGTTGACACTTTAAGTTATTGTTAAGTTGTGATACTATAATGAGAACGTATACGCCACATTTTCTTTAATTTTAACGTCAAGTTGTAACAGTAAACAAGCGAGTTTAACGTCTACCGTAACGAACTTCACGGGACGGCGTAACTTAGTTCGTTGTAGATGAAGTAAGTTATAATGGGAGTATATATTTTTTCTTTCAATAAATAAATGTAGTATAAGTTATATTAAGTTATATTTGGTCACGTATTATTACTTTGAATTAGCAAGTAAAGGTTCAGTTAAATGTGACATAACCATAACCATACAAAACAGCTGTTCGAACCAAACTTACGGGAAACACTATAACTGATTATAGGTGACTCGCCATAAAGCCATAGCAATAACCATAACCATAGAAACCAATTGAATTTTGGTTTGTCGCCATAACCATAAACAGCTGCTTGCTGATTATACATATTTGTTGTTTTGGTTTTATGCTTACAAATGAGAAAACAAATGAAATGAAAGCATTATCAGCAGTTTATGGCTTTAAGGTGAAGAATATATATTTATGGTTATGGCTATGGCATTATGGTATGGCAGGTCTGATTGAACTTTAAGTCAAGTAACCCCATATTAGCTTAAGAATAACAGAATAAATGTGACAATTAAAGAAAAAGGACGTGTGTCGGATTATTTGATAAATTTATTTGGCGGCTGTATCATAAATTCATTCAACTACTAAATAAATAAAAGTATATTTGCTTTCAATTTTTATTTTTAATGGGCTTGTCAATCGTAACTAAATGTTTTGAAAGTTGCTTAAAAGTTCACAAGCATTTTGTATTGAGTGTTCTAGAAAGTTCTTTAAAAAACCTGTACAAAAATGGTTGTACTGAAGAATAGAAATAGAAAAAACAGCCATAACTGTTGTATATTGTAAGCGAACTCCACTGTATATATGTATATGTATATTCACTAACACACTGACGCTTACTAAATGACCTTTAAGCAGGGGTGGGTCATAATTAAGCTTATCAAGCCTATTCATCGTCGTCATAAAAGCTTTCGAACGTCAAACAAAACAACAAAAACGTCAGTATTGGCACTTAAATTACAAGCACTTAAGACCATTAATAGCACTTACTACATACACACGTACATTCTTTCATAGTTAGTTACAACTTCTTAAGCATATTATATAAAAGAGGGTCATTTAAAGAGGCTCCGCTAATAGAATCATTTAAACCAAGTAGTAAACAATATAGAGCCAGACAAAAATTAAGCTTCCACAGTTGTAGCGATTATTTAGCAATAGCCACTCCACCTGCACTCACATCTAACGAACTAATATAGTATACACTTAAATTATAATCACGTTCAAGATAGCAAGACATCTAAGCTGCTGTGAACTGAAGGGAACTTGCACTTTCCGAACTGATACACTATATCGATAACCAACAATGGACCTAGGTTTGCCTTAAAACATTTATTGTTTTAAATCTCGTCTATTTGTTCATAATGAGTGATTGCATGTCATAAAGAATTTTTAAACATCAACTTACGTTGGCTCTGAAGGCTCATCATCCCTCGATGAGTAGCCACCAGATGTTAAACGCATTGTTTTGGGTCCATCTGATTCCTCTTGGTGTAGACGCCCGTCTGTATGACGTGAGTACATCGACGGTTGATCATTATACGAATCATCATCTGCTGATATATTTTCATCATCCATATCCTCCGAATCTTCCTCATCATCATCTCCTTCATCGTACATGTCCTCATCATCATCCATTGGACTCTTAAATTTAGAGATTAGAATCAAAAGTGTAATTTAGTAAAATTAACTTAAGAAAAACATTCTTATTACTTATTTCTATGTGCATCTTAAATAATAATGCTATTTAATAAGTCTTCAAATCAGTCAAGGCAAATTGTGAAACGTTGTCAACTTACTTTTGCACCACTGCTACCGACGATTATTTTGCCGCCACTCATGGAGCCACCGTCACATGAATTGCCAGTAGTACATTGCTGCACACTAGATGGTTTCGTCAGAGGATCACACTTCGCACTTAATCTGCCATCCGGTGACTTACATTCTACGCCACGCATCTGAATACCTTGGCCACAGGATACGGAACACTTTTAATTTTATTTGCAGAAAAACGAAATAGAAACACAATATTTTTTTATTTTAAATATTATGTTAAATAAGACGTGATCATTTTCAAAATCAATGTACATATGTCTCTCTTGATGTGTTTTTGAATATGTGAAGTGAAATTTACAACAAAATATGTCGATGTACGTACATTGCCGTTTCAATTTTTGAAACTCTAACAAAAAATAACAGTGTCTAAAAGTTATTTGGGTACTTAAGGCTTCTTTTTGAGCCCTACATTTTATTCTCAAACCCCCAAAAAATTAACTTGTATATAGAATGCAAGAAATCGGAAAAATCTGTTTGTGGTCTTGAGCAAATGTGCGCAAGATTTACAAAGTTTTTTTTATATGTAACGTGGTTTGCCTAAAATATGAAACTTCATTCATATTCCAAAAGTCATTTGCTTTTTGGGTAAAGTTTTTACTTTGCTGAAAGAAAGCTGAAGTCTGCTGCTAGAAAATAACCACCGATATGTAACCTCTATCAAAAGCATATCGTCTAAGCGTATACTTAAATCTAAAGTTACATGAAAACCTCAAATTGAGTTAATTGAGTTGTTCAAAACTGCTAAAAGATTAAATTTCCAAGAAAAAAGTTTATAGAAACTGTTTGGCATGCCACACACACACACACTACTTTTTTATACAACATGAAACAATATAAAGAAAATTAAAACAAAAAAGAAAGAAACCAAAAAATGCCACTTACGCCCGTCCACTCTTCAGCTTCCCACTTTGGACACTCTTCCATAATACACTGTTCTTGTGTTGGTGGTCTTGGTAAAGGGCACAACACATCCGCAACCTGCAAAAAGTACAAGAGCACCATGGATAATGTAAGCAAATGTAAAACACAATTATAAAAAACCTAAAAAATGAACTAGAAAAGAAAGAGCAACAACTCCACTTCAAACTCAAAAGTTATTGAAGTTGTTACTTTTTGCACAAGTAGTTGTTAAACTGCAGCAATTACAACTACAAAATTAACATCACAATCATGACGCTCCTCACCAAGCAGCCAAAAAGGCAGAAATTTTTTTATAATCTATGACTTCAATGAACCCCATTTGTTCATACTGCAGTTATGGCATATACTGAGTGACCAGTTACAAATTTAACTGGGAATTTCATAGCATTGGAAAAGGGTCTTTCAGTTGCCGCAGTGGGCCTTTCCATCATTCTCTTTGATTTTTAAGCATTTTGTTCAGTGACAGAGAAGGAACGAACAACAAACGAGTGGGTGAGAGAGAAAACAAAAATTGCATCAAATTTTGTTGGATCACACTAAAAATAAAAGTATGTCAAGTGAAAGAAAATGCAATAACGAAATCACAAGCCACCATAGTTTGATTCTTTCATTGGCAGATGGTAAAAACTATTTGTGATACTAAAAGGCTATTAGTACATTATGTATTTAGAACAGGATTCTGAAGGATCATACACTGATCATAGACAGTTCACAGAACTGGAGAGTCGGGCATACAGCTTTACCTTTTGGAGTGATATCAGACAGTTTTATTGGAGATAATATTTTATTAATTTTCTAGCATCCTGTTTTTGATCTACTCCTGACAGTGTATTAGATATATACTTATATAATTAAGTAGTCCATGTATTTACACTATTATTTTTGTTAAAAATTTTCTAAGCATAAAAAACTTAATATACGTTCTAGTTTTTTGACCTTTTTATTTTAATTAATAAACTTAATTTATTTTTTAAGCTTAAACAAATATCCTGAAGATGGTGCTCGATGAGTACCGAAATATCGATAAAAATTTAAATAAAAATTAAAAAGACCTTAGGCTTAAATAATAAATTAAGTTTATTAATTAAAATAAAAAACTTATCGAAAATAAAACAAAAATCAAAAACTTACTCTTGTCTTTATGCCATTATTTTCCTCAGCACAAACCACCATACGTTCTTTTACACCTGGACCACACAAACGGCTGCACGGGCTCCAGTCATCTGCTATCCATCTGAAAGTGAAAGAGAAGAAATACGTTCCTGAGTTACTTATGAATATCAGATTGATTTGGACGGTAGCAGATAGCGGTTTTAATTGTACAAAAAATAGTTTTTAGCACAATTTTTAAGATTTTGGATCAACATAAAAAATGTTCTCCAACTTTAGCACATTTTTTAATAGATGGGAAATACTTAATACAAATGACAATTATTAATTGCGTAAAATATTTTCCTGAAATATTGTAATAAAAGAGAGCGTATATAAAAATGTGTTTAATTTAAATATACACGAAATACTTCTCTTGTTAAGAAAAGTTTTTAAGTGTTTTAGAAATTAATTATTTTCCAAATAATATTTAGAACAGTTGTGTTTTTTTTTAATTTAAAACTTAATTTTAATTTCAATTAGAATATTTAATTTTCCCTTGTCATTAAAATTTGGTTTTGCTTGGTACTTGTTAAAGTTTCACTGCAATTAAATCTCTTTCTAAACATAAATTACATTTTGAGGTTTCTAACATACAACGTGGCATCATGTGAAACAATAGAATGAAAAGGAGAAAGATGAATGTAATAATAATCCGAATTATGCTCCTTAATTCAGATTTCTTTGATGTTTAGCAAAAGCTACACAATTTACCAACACTTTAACATACAGATCTAGGGGATATCAATTTTGTCCCTCATACAAGCAAGATTTTAAAATAATCTATTTAAATAAAAGATAGAAATGTTTTACTTAAAGACCACATACCTGGCCGGACATGTATGACTGTTACACAACTCCACAGATGGCTCTGGACGATTAGTCGCACTGCAGAGAGCGTCGTCTACTTCTGCACCAGTGAGACGACTGCGGCATACAACATGGGACATCTTGTAACCTTCAGCGCACAGAATAACAAAGAAAACAATACTATTAAAAAGTGTGATTGGCTTATGATTTTAAATATTTAAGTCATAGAAAAAAATACAAATCAACAAAAGTGAAACCAGAATAAGGCAACGTGAGCCTTCTAAAAAATATTTGCGGGCCAAAAGTTCAGTCGTTGAAATTTTTTCTTAACTTCCGGAAGGTGTCACGCAGTTACGGTGGCTTAAATGGTTTTAAGTAAAGAAATCAAAGTAAAAAAGTTTTTCCAAACAGCTTATGCTTTTCGTTAAAGATGCTCAGTGAGAACAATTTTTAAAAGCTAAAAAGCGTTCACTTTTGAATCTATACACGTAGAATATCAGAACTTTGAAAATATAATACGGGGATTATAAAGAATTAGGTATTATGAGAGGCTATTGGATGCAACAATATGCAGGTTAAATATTATGTTTATAGGGTTTCGTCTCATTTCTTTGCAATAAAGGCTGGCCTACATGCATGTATATCCCTGATAATAAATAAACACATTTGAATGTTAATATATCAAGGATACTTGAACATATATAACAGGGTCCAAGGATTCGCATAACTTTCCGAAAACGGATAAAATCAGTTTTTCATTCTAGTATTTTACGGATTTAAAATAGGGAATTTAAAAATTTACTTATAAAACTTATTTGTTTGAAAAGCACCCATGAATATATGGGGATTTCAAGAGCTCAATAATATTATAGTTGGAATGAATGCAGGTTTTAAGAGAAATAAAAAAAATACAAATCGAATATCGATTACTTATTTCTTTTATATTATTACAGTTTTTGTAGTTTACATGTATTTATAACAATATGATTGCATTCTTAAAATTCTCATATCATACTTATTTACGAGTTTTTGTGTAAGCAAATTAAATGCTTACATGCCTTTAAAACATGTTGGCTGGGGTGTACTGTAAATTTGGTTAGCGCCAATGGAATGCAGGCACATGCACAGCTTAGCTCACAACAATTAACAATAATTTAACAAATAAAATTGTTTGAGAAATTCTCCAAATTAATTACTAATTTTTTCCATGTGCATTATTGTATTGGTGCTAATGCATCAACCATTAAGCCAAAAGGATGTACGATATGTAGGCCTATAGTCGAGGATTTTACTTTTTCGGAGAGCCAGCTTTTAATTTGAAATTAGTCACTTGCCATAGAAACGAAAGGAATGCAATATTTTTCTATTACGACTATTTTGATGGTGTAACTCAGCAACAACTTTGTGTCCGACAAAAACGTTGATCGCTAATTAATAATAAATCGCCTTGAAGTAACAAGTCACAGTCAAAGTAAAGATGTAGGAAGTGACGAATTATTGTCTATTAATTTTGAAACAAGGAACTAGATTGAATTGTATGTAACACTTGGTCTAGTTTAACCAAGTGAGCACGAAATTAGAGGATAAAAATAGTTTTGTTATTTCACTTATTCAATATCTCTAATCTTAGTCGGCAAAATATGCATAGTGCAAGTTCATTCTGAGTAACATGATAATTACATTAGATTATCTGAAGTATAGTTTCATTAAAAGTAACAACTAAATAAACTAGAAGCATTGCCCATTGGTTCATATCGAATTCTTACTCTGCAAATTAAATTCTCGTTGGCTGTTTACGTGGTTCGTCAATCATTGATGTAACTGTTTAGTAATTGTAATTTATTGAATTCAAATTTTAATTTACTTGTCATTGGCTCTGGATATTAAAGTTGTTGCGTGTCAAACTAAATTTCCCCTCTAGTCCCTGATACAAATGTGTTCTTAATGACTAGTACTTATTTAGCTTGAATCAGGGATGGCAAAGCAACTTTGTTGACATTATCTTGATATGGGATCTTAATTTTAAATTATTAGAATTCTAAATGTGCAGAAAGATTTTTTTATATTTTTAGATCAGAGTTAAGATACCATTAAAAAAAATGTATGGTTGAATATTCCACGTCCTTCTTTTGGAAAACCCAAAAAAAAATTCAAACTTTTGCCATTTCTTCCATTTTCGTTTAAATTTTATGCTGGTTTGAATAGGCATTTTCAGCATTTGTTGATAAATACGGATTTGATGATCATTCCATGAATATTTGTAGAAGTTCTGAGGCTGATGTTGCTTGGAGAAGTTTTTGTCTACTATACTGTCTGTATGACTGCTTTTCGATGTCGAGGAGTCCAAACTCAACAAGTTGGATAAAATATATTTGTTGTGTTGTTTGAAAAAAGTTGTCTAGGGTCAATATGGTTATACATAGTTTTAATTGAAGCATAATGCGTGATTAGATGCTCTTCAAAAATGATGGTTGAATCTTACTAATGATTTAATTCTTAACTGCAACAGCCATACAGGCAGCTTTCCCCATATTATACAACAAAACTTTCAAAGTGATTAGTTTAGAGAATATATGAAATATGAAACGAATTGGTCTCAATGTCCTTTTTTAACATAACAAATTGAAAAAATCAACAACAGTTTTTTGTTTCTGCTTAAAGCATATATCAGCATCCATATTACGCTACATTAGCAACATTGAAATGTTTTAATTATTCCTATGAATATATATGCTTTAATTTTTTGCGCAGGCGTGAGGGCGACATGAAAAAAATACCCAATTGCTTTTCCCACGCGGAAACTTCTCTTCGCCTACTATGGAGTTTCATTCTAATCAAGAGGGATAATTTTTATAAGATAAAATATTAAGTCATAGGATCAAATATTAACTTTGTCTCTTATTTGGAAGGACATATTAATATACAAAAAAAATCCGTAAAAATCAATTTCCCTATTCGATTTATTTACTTTCGAGTCATATTATCACAATCGGGAATACTTGATTATAAGATTTTCTAAGAATCATATATTCTGAGCAGAGTTGTTTTAAAACTACTCGTAGCAAAAATTTTATATATATTTAGCAAGTACCAGGAAGTGAACATATTTCTGCCATTAGCAACTATATCAAAAAGTTTTCAATCATACTAACTTTGCCATCTCTGGCTTGGATTGTTTGAATTTTAATTGCGACTCAAGAACAATATTTACACTAATTCTTGTTCTATTTTTATTTTATAAAAATATTTTATTGCATTATTAATGATACTAAAATAGTTATTGATTTTTTTAAGTCTTATAATATTTTCTAAGGTAATTTTTCTTAATAACAAAGATTGAAAAAGAAAGTCAAGGACGTAGATAGACAATTGTTGAAATTTTTGAAAAAATTCTCATGTAAAACTTTGAAATACAAGCGCTTTTGCTGAATTTTCTATAAAAATCTGTGTTACATAGAAGGTCCTTCGTACTATGTGTTGTTCATTTAAAAAAAGTTTAATTTAAAGTAGTAAATATATATTTATAGAACTTAATTATTTTGTTTAATTGAACTAGTGAGAACGTGCTTTGAAGTCAAACTTATAACATTTTTTTTCACATGATATACTACGAGAAGTAATTACGTTCATTTGCTAAATAGATATTGTATTTTTACAACCATCGTATGGAAATTAACAACTGAAAAGGAGAATAAAATTGTAGCCGAGTTTTTACCGTGATTTCGAAGAAGTATGTGTCTAATTTTATATTTTTATCTGAGATGGGAATGATAGTTTACAAAAACCATCTGTAAACGCTATACTTTCAGCTCGATAAAACTTATTTAAAATGTTTTGGTCTTTGGCGATACAGGACAAGGACTAGGACTAGGATTTATGCTACAATTTCCAATACCATTAAAACAAGAAGCATACATTTTAATTTTGTTGCAGCTGATTGACAAGGCAGTTTTTGCAAATGCTTACAATATTATTCAGGGATGGAAAAGTTAACACTGTCATTTATAAATAAGAATTGTCATTTATTGAATAAGAATTTTTAAGTGAGTTTTTAATATGCATATTTGATTTACCATCATCCTTTATAAAGAAATTTAATAATTGTACTTGTATCACGTTCGTACGTATTGCGAAATTTAATATTTTCTACATTTGTCCTTTAATTTTAATGACAGTTGCATTAAAAACAGGCACAATAAAATCAAAATTTATTTAAAGGCGTCCCATAAAAGTCTAAGTCTTCTCAAAAGTGTTGTTATAATTTCAGCATATTGATAGTTAATAATGTTGAGTATCAGGCAAAATATTAACAAAACGCACAAGAACTAAAACATTAACAATGTGACAAAAAGTATTTTGAAGATTAAACGCTTCTTACCACCACCACATGATACCGAGCAGAGCGACATTGGTGCTATCTCCCATTGGTAATGTGTTTGGGAACAGGAGCTGCCATCACCACCACAAACACCACAGCTGTCGACTTTTTTTGCTGAACCAATTTTCAAGTCGCAGCCAACCCGCTGAAAATAAATAAAAATTACAATTTGGTAATACAAAAATAAAATGATTATAACATAAACAATTATATAATTCCAAGTCAGCCGCACTGGGGAAGTTTGCTGAAACTTCAAATAATAGAAGAAAAACAACAACAACAACAACAGAAATATGTTAATTTATTAAAAGTATCAACGAAAAGGTATTTATTTTTGTCCTTTTGCACACTCCTATATACAAACGATGTTAAAAAAAACATTGTTGTTGTTGTTTTTCTTCCTTAATGTGACTACTTTTCATGGTGGTTGAATAAAAACGAAGTAAAATACGTTGAACATGAACATGCCTAAGGCATTTGTAGTAGTAAACAAGGACATCATTTGTATAATAAATCAAATATGATAATCGCAGCATTAGCGTTACGATAAAATGGCTTAAACTTATGCTACACTTAGAAAATTAAACCAATACTTGCACTTATAATACGAATTGGCGAGATGATCAAGAAAAGTTTGCTGTTCCCATTGTAAATATTGTTGCGGATATATTTCATCTGATACAGATATTGCGATCAGAGCTCTCAAGTGAAGCAACAAATTTCAAAAATTTCCTATGAGAAACGCGACAGTATCACCATTTTTGTTCTTTTAGATCCATGTCCGGTTGGCACTAGTAACTTGGAAATTTTACTTTTACTATGTAATTTTAAGAACTTGCTTATGACAGGCTTATGTGTTCTTAATTTGCTAAAAATATTATTTCAATTGCTGTCTGTGTTTTAGAAAGTTAAATATTTTTATATAAGTCCACTAAGATTTTTATTTAAAAATATATCGGTTTAATATATTTGGGGAAAGTCTTATTACTAGTATGTTTTGCAATCTCCTGTTGGGTTTGAATGAAAGTTAATCCCTTTAGGAATTTGCATACTTTTTTTAACTGACTTCCAAAGCTAAACTTTTCTAAGTGTTCCATCGAAGTACGTATTTTTGCCTTCAAATCTTGACAGCCGTAACATTTTGAATACTAAGCCGCTTCAAGAGTCTATGTCACACTGTCATGCTTACACCAATTTAAGCTTCAGGCTAATAATATGTAATTCATCACAGAAACATACATTGGAACAATATTTTTTTTTTCGAATAAAACACAATCACTTTAGCTACAACCACTTGAATTGCCATCCACTTAAACAAACATGCAATCCAGAAAAAAATATTATCATTTATTAAAACAAATTGGGATGTCGTGAGGGATTTGCTGTTTGCAGAACTATAGCACGGCAGGTATGAATAAATGATTATTTTGTACAATCACCATAGAAAACCAGGTACTCAATGCGTATAGACGCAAATTGTTTCGCTAAACAGCATGTTTGAGTGCGACAGAAAGTTTTGACAATGTCTTGGAAAGGTTTAATGGAAAATATACAAGAAACACATTTTGGAAAAAAAATTATGGCTCTTGTTACAAAGAGAATTTGGCACTATAAGTCCTTACTGTCATTTTTATAAATATTTGAAAGATCTTCAACTTTTGAACAAAATCCATAGCCTAATAAGGTTTAATTGATAAAGAAAAGAAAAAAAAAAACGTTTTCATTCCACATATGAGCAAGAAGAGCGAAGTAAAAAATTTATTTTTGCTTACCTGACATTTCCCTTGTATACACATGTCCAAACTGCCGGACCGACAGCGAGTGCCATCCAAAACTCTTGGACTCAATTGTACAACAACACTTAATTCATCGTAGTGTTCAGAATCATCGGCGGTTGCTTCAGGTGACACATCATCGCTTAAGTGGGCTGGTCGTCCTCTAAAATTTTAAAATTTATAAAGTTACATGACTTTATAATTTTTTAATGCCCTTTATGTATTGTAATGAAGTATTACTCAATCGACAGATAATTCATACTTCATTTCTAATCATTATCAATCATTCGCCTACTAGTTTAGTTCAATTTCTTGCCTTTTTGACCAACTTCCCCACAGGAACGACCTTATTGCTACGAGCTGTTTTGATGATATACGAGTAGTTTTTTGTCAATATATTATCAAATGTGAGGCCCTATGCTCGAGAAAGGAACGACTGGAGCTTATATATATATATATATATATATATATATATATATATATATATATATATATATATATATATATATACATACATATATATATATATATATATATATATATATATATATATATATATATATATATATATATATATATATATATATATATATATGTAAGTGATAAAGTCCATTTCACACTATAACACTAGGTATTAAGTATAATAAAAAACTAAAAAAAATATCGGAAAAGGTAATAGTGTGCAAGCAATGTGTTATAAAAATATGTATATGGAAATAAATTTGACTTTATTAGGATTTTATTTATAGAAAAGCAAAAGGTGGAAATAATAATAAAAAAGAGAAATGCAAATTAATTTTTGCCCATATTTATCATTTTACTTGAGGTGTGATATTATAAAAACGAAGTGTAATGTGACGTCATATTTTCGATATTCATGACAATTTTCACTTTGATTTCTCTCCTACAAAATCAAATGGAAATTTAATGACCTGCGTTATAGTGAGAAATGAACTTAAATGATCACGAAATGCACATTTTTAAATTTATCACTATAATAAATTAAATAGATATTAGCAGTCTGCCAACTCAATATTAAGAAATTGAAGCAAAATATCTGCTGATAAAAAAAAATTAATTTCCTACATCAGGGTCATGTATACAAAATTTGCGTAGATAAATACAAGGATATTAATTACACTTCTATTATGTTTGACGTATATAAAAATGATTCAATTGGTCTATGAATTGCGATATTCGACAGTAAAAAATGTAATAAAAAAGGGTGTTTCTTTTTGTTTCCACAAACTTCACGCTCCAATATCTAAATTTCGCACTAACTTTCAAGTGTAAAAATAATTAATAAATTAAGAAATTCTTGACTGACTATATTGAATATAGTTTGTATTTGTATCGGGTTTTTATTTCTAGTGACTGAGATGTCCTTATTGAAAATATAAATGCCTGTGATAGACCAATTAATTGTTTTGTATTTGAATTAATTTGATAATAAATTTTCATTATTCTTAAGCAGCAACTCATTTAAAAAAATCTTCCACAAAATAAGAGCAGTTGAGTTCAAATAACTAGCGGCCAACAATTTCAGCAAATCTATTGGTCACATTGTGACCAAATTGCTTATATATGTTGTGAACTTAATTTACTGGATGTAGAGTCGAGTGCCTATAATAACAAATCAAAGCAATATTGCTGGATTGTAATACGAGTGTTTTCAAATTCAAATTTTAATGATATAAAACAATATTTCACAGACATGTGTCAAAAATATCTAGTTAAGAATTTTCACATATAAAAAAATAATCGGATAAAGGAAGTATAAATAAAGCATATTTAAAGGAGATTTAGTAAAAAACATTATTTACATTTTACAAAATTGTTCAAAGTATGAGAAAGTGATAATTTTTACATCAACACAACAACAGATGAGAAAGTGCAGCCTTGTGAGATCAATTGCTGAGGCGTTATTTGAAGAACAAAATATTTTATTTTGTTTATTTGAACTTATTTTGTCACATAAAAATGAAAAACTTTCCCACAAATAAAATTTCAAATTTTTTGCAAAATTAACTCCAAAAATATATTAAAGTGTCTACTTTTTCATTTATGGATCCATTAAAAGCCAGAATTGGAAATGTGTGTAATAAAGACGGCGGTATCCAGTAAAAATAACGAGCAGAGGCGTGTTGAAATATTCTACATAAAAGCCGCAACATAATTTGTGTTTGTGTTGCTTTTCAATTGTTCAAGTGAAGTGGCATCAGCAAAAATAATAGAAAAAAATGCGCGCCATAAATCAGAGAATATAACCTTTTTAACCAGAGCACTACCACTTCTTTCAGCAATGCCGTTTGGAAAAATTGGCATGTGCAGTATCCAACACGTAAAGGCAAGTATGTAAAATAAGTAAGAGTATATATTTTCTGTGATTGAGGCGATTTTTTTGTAAACAAACCTGCAAGTCAATGCACATGGCTCAACGTAGTCGTAGTGCGGTGTCCATTTATACAAGGTTCCGTCGTATGGCACATCATTGTTAGCAGCGCACTGCTGGGCTCGAAAGTCCAACTTCTCAGGACATGGCTGCATATTACAAATACGATAACGTACACTATCACCCTTGCAGCCGTTGGCATTTTGGCAGCGGCGTATTTGCTGCATAACACCGCCATCACAAGTTCGCGAACACGTAGACCACTCCGACCATGACGTCCAACCGCCCGAACCGGAATGACTATTGCCAGAACTACTACTACTGCCGCCTATGGAGGAGGGTACGCTTTTGGCTGAGCGTTTTTGCTGTGATGAAACACACTGTTTAAAATTAATTAATTCATTCATGAAAAACACATTATAAATGGATGTAAGAAGCAATAGTTTGACTGACTTACTTGCAGTTCATTTTCCAAATCGGTGGCTGTGCTCCAGGTATCATCAAAGGCTTGGCTGGCATTTAAATTTTTAGCGAATGTGGCGTTATCAATTAGTATTATTAACTGCAAGTAAAGAAGGGGTAAGATATTATATTATATTTAAAAAATCAAAGGTAAAGTCGATGTAATGATTCTTTTTTTGGGTTAATTATGGTAAGTTCCCATCCGTTTTTTGTGTGTGTTCTCCGCGATATATTTTTTAGTTTCATTGTCATCGATTTAAGGTTATATCCGATACAAAAAATCAAAACATTCATTATTTCACCACATGCAACATGCGGTTACTTCCGTTTGCCATAGCAGTTTAATGTTTTCACTTTTCCTTGTGGTATTTTCAGCTCTAGATGCAAACATATATGCACAGACATCAATTTTCGCATTTTTCCTTTCGTGTGGTGTCTATTAATAATAAATCTTTGCCGTCTCGTCTGAAAAACTGTTTACAAACTTTGTAAATAAGCGCGCATACAGCGGCAAACACTGCAACTCATACATATTAATTTTGAGTGGTTCTGTCGATATATTTTTTGTAGTTTCTTATTTCGCTATTTCATATTGCAATACTATCTTTTCTGCTCGTTGCTACTTTGCAATGCCACACATGCACACACACACACATCTCTTGGAAAATTTTTATTTGTCCCAATGGACACGTGCAAGCATATCGGTGTTACTTACACAATAGAATCTGTCAGACATGTTTGCAAAAGGCAAAAAATAATACTAAAACTAGTCCACTAGTCCAACATTCACGTATGTACGTGTACGTTCGCTAACAGCAAATAACAGACTTTAACTGGCAGAAACTTCCTTGCAACACTTAAGGGCAAAATCCAATAAAAAAATACATGAATGATTAAAAAGTAACCACTTTCTTGTATAAATAATATATTAGCAGACAATTACAAAACCACTAAATAACAATAAAATGGGATCATACAAACATTCTTTGTAAAGGAAGTAGTGACAATGAATGTTAATAATTTTTATTAAAATATCAATTATTTTCATTTATTTTTCACGCTTATTACCAAAATAAGCAAAATTTGTACGAAAGTGAAACGGATACATACACATAGTCCTGGAATAAATAATAGGCACTAGGCACAAAGGCACTTTATATAATAAGAATTCAGAATTAGTCCCCTGATGATGATCAACGAAATTGATCGAAATATTGGTGAAATATAATAAATAAAGCCGAAGAAAAATACCTTTAGACAACACTGAAAATCATAGGTCAAGAAATACAGAATTCACTTATACAAACTCAAGAAGTTTATGTGACTAAATAATAATAATAAGCAATACTGGTGAATTTACTGGAATATATGAAACGTCAAAATAATTTGATTTAAGAAATTAATAAGGAAGATCGATAATTTTCATGTATTAACTTTTTATCTCAACAAATTTCGAATTTGTTTGTTGTGGCTTCAATTGTTCATATGCTGACATTCCATTGGCCGCTAAACCAAATCGTCAGTGAACTTAAAAGTAGTTTAGTTTAGGCTTGGGTTACAGCCACAACAAATATATTTTGAAAAGTTATTTATTCAAATATATTTCCTATTCTGAATATATTTTGGTCAAGATTGCAAGTACCTAAAATACCTTCTTAAGCCTTTTGAAGTTTTTGTAGCAAAACACATACACATGTTCGTTCATATTAATGAAAAGAGGGAAACTCTTGTTCAATCAACAATATTATTGATATAATTTTTTTCGAATATTTGTGATGTTTTGCTGGCAATATTTTTTGATGATCTTTATTTCTATTACATTAATTTCATAAATTTTTTTACGCACTGCAATTTTTAATTTCCTAAACTAGATCGATCTTTCTTTCCGCCTTAAATATTTATAGGAAAAAATTTAAAATATGGATAATTTAAGGAGCGCCAAATAAATATAAAGTGTATCCTTAAGGTGTATAAGTTCTTGTGTTGAAAAGTAAGGAAGAAAAATACAAGAAGCAAAGGAAACATTAATATTGCTGCTGTCCATGATTTGGTTCCTTTGCGATACCTGTGGTATCTGTCACAAGAATGAAAATTGGAGACAGAATAGTCCGAGTAGACAGCATTTATCGAACCTGCGATGTCCGACTACAAGTCTAGTGCTGTAGTCACTGGTCTATGGAACCACTCTTAAAATATTTAACATAAACTTGCAGTCTCCCAGCTTTTCATGAAATTCAAATATATAAAATAAGTGATTAGATCCTTAATAATTTTTTTGTATGTTCAAAAGAAAAATTGACAATCAATAATTATTTTTCAATGTTTTGATTAAATAAACAATCCAGGAGAAATCAAAATAAAAAGTGTATGAAGAGATTAATTAAAGTTGAGTGCAAAGTCCTGTCAAAAATATAGCATTAGGGGAGGAAGCACAAGAACTGCTGGTATCGCATATAATAGATTAACAAAAGTAACTATGAACTACAAGCTCATAGATGAACACTCACACACTTGTATGGAGTGTCAAACAAACATCAGCATTAATATTTTATTAAGTGAATATGGACAGACAACTATTGATTTATTTTAATACTCTTGTTTTTATGTGTATCTCTAAAGTTGTTGTTTGCTAAGACAAAAACGGATGATCATTATTTATTTACAAATTGAAACAAACATTTTTTACAACATCTAATGGCTGCAGAGTTTTCACGATATACAGGAAAAAATTTACTTGTAGAGAAAACAGTGGCCATCATTCATACAGTCGTTCCCAAATAATTTTGCAATGGCTGCCTGTTTATAATATTTACAGTTTGACTCATTGTCAAGGACATTTCTCTCACTATGTTCTACTGCAGCTTTAACGAAAATGTCATTTTGTTAACAGGTTTCCGCTAATTTTTGAATTAGTTTTTAATTAAATAATTACATTATAAAAAATTTATAATAAAAAAAATTTCATTTTAAGAAAATTTGTTTAGTTGCAAACATTTTGATTAAACTTTTTTATTAACAAGGATATGAATATCATTATGAAAAGTGAGACTTTCGATTAATAGTAACGAGTTAAAGCTTTTGATAGTAGGGAGATATTTAATAATTTTTTTTTAATTAATGCAAATGTATCATTTTCCGACATGTTGATTTCGTAAATATTTCGAATTTTTTTCCCGAAGTACCTGAACTCCAAATCCCTAATAGACTGTACTTGTTGCAATGTGTTGGTTGCAATGTGGTCCTTAAATCGGAGTACTAAAATCAAAGGGGAATTCAAATCTAATTATTTACTGCAGAAAATGTGGCAATATGAATTAAAATTACAAACACTCTTCAAATATCCCTAGTGTGATTGTATTTCTTAAGAAAAACGTACATTTAAAAACATTTTTGTTATTTAAATTATGCATTTGTCTCGGATACAAATATTAGGAAAAAAAAACAAACACATGCCTTAAGTATGTTTTGATGTTTTGTGGTTGTCTGTGTTTCTAGGCAACATACATACAAATATATTTGATAGAATTAACAAATTTTGAATAATGCAGATTATTTTCAAATCAGAGTAACAGGCAATTTTTTACACCAAGTTTATTTTTTTACCTTTAGTCCTTAATAATGGATACTAATATGGATTGGGTAAGAGACGAAGACTTGGAAAAGGTATAAACAGAGAGACACAGAAACATGCAACAGGAAAGTCTTTTATTCCATCTATCTGACTGACTGAAATTGAAACTCTTAAAGAGTTACATGTACATCAAATTATATACACAAACACACACAAGTACATAAATACATATACTATATACTACCGTTTACATACGTAAGTATATAAACACGTATGTACCAACCTAAATTTTTCATTTAGTTCAGAATGACAGCCTTTTGGTATCACTTTGAAAAGGGTAGAAGTCCTTGCAGGAGAATGACACGAAAAGGTACTCAAACATTAACTTTTGCCATACGGAGTTGGTAGATAATGCAAGGCGAATCCGAAAATTCCTTTAGAAATCAGAAAGATACTTTAATACAAACACGCTTTAGGAAACTCATTAGGACTCGATGCCGACAATGCGGTTGTTGTGAAGATAAAAAAGAACAATTTAGACAAATTTTTTGTTTGAATGATGAGGCTGTCTAAAGCACATTAATTCTGTTAACTTATTGGCCTGCCCTCTAGCAATAAAACAAAAGCAACAAGAAAAATACAACAACCAAAGGATACGAAATTGAAATAAAATTTTAGAGGGGATTGCAGAATAAATTTTATATTTTGTTTGATTGACTGACAGACTTTTGTCACTTATTGCTTTTTATTGATTTATTTTGCCTTTAAAATTAAATTGTGTGAGATTTAATCTTTTAAAAATCTGATATAAATATACATAAATGTGATTGTTTAGATCTTTAACAGACATTGAGAGGAACTGGGTGGTCTGCAAGTTAATGAACAATGAAATTTTCTTAGAAATTTGTTTAACCGCAGTGAGGGGTTTCTAAGTTTCCTGTCTCCTTGATCCATAATATTAAAATTTAGGCGAGAGTCAAAGGTCATCGTATGGAAAAACAAGTTGCGTGCGCGAGGTATCAATGAAATTTTTATTTCAGTTCAAAGAGCATTCAGACTTCAAACAAAAATTTCTCGAGTTCTTAAATTCTAATAAATTTAAGAGGGGCCTAGTTTTTAAACGGATCGTACGATTGCAGCAAGAAAAAGTCTAGTGGGCTCACAACTCATTTTCTATATGCAAGATGTAATTACTACATGCACCGGTCAGCCACATGTCACAGACAGTCTTATCACTCACTTTGACCCAAGTTATAGTCATGTCCACGCAAATATATCTATTAAACTCTTCCTCCAGGCAGGATCTGAATAGCAAAAATAAATAAATCATTAAGTTGATAAAAGGCTGTCATTTGCATAAATCAAAAGTTGAAGTAAGAGTCGCGAAAAATCTACATACACGCCAAATTAATAAAGAAAATCCACATTTGCATTTGCAGAGCTTAATATTCAATTTACAAGTGTTAATAAGGAACAATTTGTTTTTGCTAAAACCCGCACCGGATCACTTTACAACTACAGGTAATTCAAAACGACTAGGCGGATTTCATTGATAGCACGAGTAATAATAACTTTTAAGGGACTAAAGATTCATAAATTATTTTATTGGCATTCGATTTTTTCCGCTTTATTTTTAGGAAAGATTAAAGAACAAAACACTAAATAAAATAAAACTCATGACTAACTTTGTGCAGGTTAATAAAAGTTTTTGCTCAAATTATTTATGAAGGGATATACTTAATTTAAGAATGATTTGTTTCAGACTTTTCTATTTTTACCATTTAATGGCTTGTAATTAATGAAGTGGAGGCGAGCAGCATCTATTCTAAAAATTTTCCTCAATTTGTTGTGACTGTTCTTTCGTTATTGGTCATTTAGTCCTTTAAGGGAGTTTTTTCTTGAAATCAAAGTCATTTAGAAAATGTACTCTATTCACAACAAGTTGTAGATGGTAAGTTGTAGAACACACAATTACGGCAGTTGTAAACGATCTGTTGGAAGTTTTTTCTGTTAAACTTTCAAACCCCAAACACTAAAAAAATAAGTAAAATGGAATCCCAATATATGCAAGAAAATGATATATGAAGTGTTACCGTCTAAGAAATTATGTTGTTGTATGGAACACTGAATGAATACTTTTAAATTTATCTATACCATGTGCACAAATTATGAACATTCAGAACATACCTGCCCAATAACTTCTATTACTATTATTACTTCACAAAACTCAAGAATCGGTTGCATTAATTCAGTTTCCATAAAACTCATCTTTTAGTGCATCGCTTTCAGGAAAGGCTCATTTTATGGTACATTTTGCAATTCCGCAACGGTCACATTTTTCTTATATAATTCAATAAACACAGATAGAAAATAAAATTTTTTTCAAAAGGCAGAATTATTAGATAATGACTGTATTTACACTATTTTTTCATGAAATTTGCTGCATGAGGTAGAGTTACATTTCGGATAAAAAATGTTGTAATCGTATCAAATTTCATGTGTTGCTAGTTTTGCTATACCTTTTCTTCCAATATCTCTCCTATCAGCGGATAAAAGAAGTTGCATGTAAAAAAATTCAGTATAAGCCCAGATAAAGTACAGAAGTGCTCGAAAAAAATATGCATATATAGATGCTCATTACCAAGTTTTGTTTATAGGAGTCATTTTAATATTTCTCGATCACTTCGTGGTAAAAATAATAAAGTGTAAGATTATATAACAAAAACATCTAACTAATGTAAAAAATCTTTTGAATTTACATATTATTGAAAAATTAATGATTCTCATTGAAATTTCCAGACGACTTGACTGTAGGAACTTAAGGAATCGCATTTAGATGTTGCTTTCTATATGCATGGTTTTAAGTTTTCGAAATATATTTTATATTGTGAAAATGTTTATTATTGATAATTATTTATTGTTACTGAAAAAAAGCATGTCTTATGCGCATGAAATATAAAATATTTTAATGGGCCTTCTTAGGTTTGCAACGAGTATTAATATTAACTTCCACTTCCACTTCCTACAGAATTTGTTTAATGTTTTTAAATATTAAGTTCACGAGTAAAAGTTTGCTTTTACCTCATGAAGTGAAAATAAAATCTACCAACTCCATTCTACAGTTTGTGTGATTTTTGTCCACTAGTCATGCATGTTTAAATATTGTCTGCATTTGAATTTTTCTCTGTATTTGTCTGATAGAGTGTTTGCTACTACGCTATTGCTTAAAATATCTTACTGTTCAATGTTTTAGCCACATTTTAGCTACTTAAAACCATAGAAATGTCTCCTTAGTGTCTGTCATATGTTCAGCTTAATATGGCTCATACACTGAAATATTTTTCTGCAAAAGCTTAATAACTTTGCTTCATTAAATTGACAACTTGAGAATCCAATGAATATTTCATTATGGCCACAATAAAAACTTTTCTCACACATAATTTAAAATTAATTATTTAACATTATTGCTTTCATTAATAATTCTTTCAGTGTAGTCGCAGGTATTATCTGTATAAATGTATGCGCAGAAGCGATAGTGTGGTCTAGAGTTCATATGATGACAAGTACTATAGTTCAAATGACTTGTTCTTCTCAAAAAGCATTAGAGATTAGTAGACGTGTGGCTTATTCCACTGCTGTGGAAGAAATTGCTTTACTTGTAGCAGTACATTCCAAACTAAAAACTATTTTTACTTGTCTTCGTATAAAATTTAAATAAAATTCAAAATTTATTAAATTTAGTTTTTCTTTTTGTCTTATAAATACTTGTATTATCACACAAAAGGGCGATTAACTGTGTAAAGGCGTTAAAAGAAAAATGAAAAGACTCAAGTCGATTATAATTGTTTGTTGTGTTGAGTTTATACAAAAGCTTTCTAAAGCTATTATACTTATGTATGTGTTTTTGTTGATTACAAATAGAAAAATATGATTGGGTTCTGTTTGGATTCTCACATAGTATTTGTAGTCTGTGGCATAAGTATACGAGCTTTGAATGCTTTTCAATCATGATTTGACTAAAAGGGTATTGATGGTTTGGTTAGCGCTAATGAAATGCAGGCACATACTCAGCTAAGCCAACAACAAACAACAAAATATTAAAATTCAAAGTTTTTAGAAGTTTTGTTCGGCAATGCCTCTATAGAAAAAATTTATTTGGGAACATATTTCAAACAAATCGGTCATTTCCTAACAGGTTTCATGATTTCTTAATTTTCTACTTTCATAAGACGGGTTTTTAAGGATATTTTGGTATTTTGGATATTTTGCTTTTAATAACACAAATAAAACAAATCCACACGTATAGTGTTGCATGTCCAAACACACTTTTTGTTAGCGCAAATACAACAAAAAACTCTATTGGTTACCAACACTATTGGTCGCAGGATGTGTATTTGTCATATGGAGTGCCATAGTTGGGTAAAAAAATTTTGATTTTATGGTTGATCACCTTAAACAGCTGCTGTCAGACAAACTAATTTTAAGATATCTGTCGATTTTAGCTCATGTAAACGTGTATGTGCGTGAAAAGCACATTAAGCTAAGCCATTTTAAGTCTTAGAAATATTCATTATCACAGCACTTTCCATTACAAAGATTATTTTTTACACGAATTTCTTAACTCCAAAAATTAGACTTTTAGTTAGAAGTGTAGAATTGATTGTTATTTAAGATTTTACGGTTGCAAAATTGTCGAATTCGGAATAATAGCAATTCACATGCCCAAAAAAGCCGCCATTCCGTATGGATTTTGGTGGATGAAGGTCGATGATTACCAACTTCTCTTAGCCTGAATCGGATAATATGGATACCAACGATGTGATATAAGCTGGCCACCGATATCTTGCGATTTGACCTCGTTAAAATTTTTGTGTGTGTGTCTTCCTTCTCAGGTCTGTTTAAATAAGTCAAAAACCAACCACAGCGGACCTCAAGTCTAACATAGCCCATGCCATCGGTGATTTATGAGCTAGAGTCATGAAAATTGGACATTTCGCCATCCAGCAAAGATACGGCAGGCATTTGCAACATGTAATTTTTTACTTAATGGCATTAATAAGCTTTTTTGATAATTAAATGATTTAAATGATTACACATTTCGCAAATTCAAAGATAAGAAGTTCTTAATGAAGGACCTTTTAGAATTAGCTCGTCTATTTCATTTATAGATTTCTTGCAACAATAATTATAAATATTTTCACTTTATACTACTTCTATTTGCAACTGAGCAAATATGGCCAACCAGTTTAACCCTAGGTTTGTTTAGTACAAATAAAACAAAAGACAGTGAAAAAAAGTTGGAAGTCATATTTATGGAACGACACATTTATTGGTGTCAAGGATCCACTAGTGAATTTTATAGATTCGATAGGTATCAACAAAATGAATTCATTATTTTTATAAATTTATAATTTGGCACTTTTCTTCTAATAGTGGGTAGAAGCAACAGCTCCCTATTATATAGAAGAACTACTGCGTCTGCGAATCAATAAGTAGATTTAAAAAAAGAAATAAACAAATAATAAATAGAACTTTTAACTCAATACTCAAGTAACGAATATTTTCCACTTAATTGAGAATTTCGGGCTAAATCTCTCCATGAGCAGGAAGTTGCTGTTATCGTGTAACAATTAAAACAAATATATGAACTTTAAGGATATAAAATAATTTGCTTCAGCCAATTTGTCCACTTACCATTAAAACTATCGTCCACAGCGTGACATTTGTACGCAATGAATTCTGTGAGCTCTTCGTAATTGGGCGTAATGAAAATAATGATGATGATCTGCTTTTTCTTTTCTCAGTAACCATAATTGGATTTTGCATTTGCCACGTAACATGTCTTAAACTGGAAAAGAAAAAAGGAGAATTATAGCAAAAATCACAAATAAAATATATAAAACGACATCTAAAAGAATTAGCCTAATTCGAATTTAAATACAAATAGTATTTGCAAGTTATATTTTAATATATTCTCACTTTACTTTCACTTTACAAACATCGATAAAGACTCCCACTTGCTATATCTCTTCAAGTATATGACACTTTAAACAAAAACTCCATTTTACTTTGAGTATTAAAAATTAAATACAAGATGACAGCTGACAGTAAGAAAAAAAGGAAACTAAAAATCCAAAATTTTTATTTTTACCAATCACCTCCGGATTTCTAAAACTAAAAAAATCTATTCACAATTAAGGAAAATGTTTACAATTATAAAATTTCGCACACTCAAATGCACTAGTTTATGAACTAGTCTATCACCGTTTGTCTTATTAGGCAATTAGAGCTTCAATAGAATCGCATTTAGTAGATAAATATATTACAACAACAGTAAAATTAAAGATTTTGATTGAAAGTCTTGTCTTGTACTAATCACTTCCGATGCATTTGCTGCTCCTTTTTTAAATATGCACCACCTTAAACGAATGGTTTATATTTTCTTTGTATTCTTAATACTTAATTGCGAACTGAAAGTTCACAATAAGAAAGACAAAAATAAAAATGCATTTGCCCCTTTTTCAAAAACTAGATGTCTTTTAAATCAAACTGGAAAAGGCTGCTCAAAGTCGAAGATAAAAACTTTGCAGAAATTTGTAATCTAAAAAGGCTTATTTTTTTTGAAAATTTACAAACATCACACAATTTTTATCACATTTCATCAATACGTACCGACCACCTCAGCTGTATTTCGTTTGCTAAAGAAAAAAAAAATGTGCCCTACAAACAATGCAACCATCAATACAAAAATTCATACAGGATATTAAAGAAACCTCCTAAATTGTCAAACTAAATACTAAATCATTTGCGTGTAATTTCTACGAGGCACGAGTCCTCGATTACAAAAACGCAACAAAATACTCCGTATAACTGCCTGAGTTTTCGTTAATTGCACTATGGGGTAGTTACCCATATAATCTTATAACATTTATACTAATAAAATTCTATGCGCATAAGTAATGAAATGAAATGTATTTGTGTGTGTATGCGGTTTAGGTTACTAATGAAAAGAACTAGTACTCGTATATGAATGGTGAGTAGAGGTCATCCTGTGTCACGTATTAAATTCATATTTTTATGGGCTTTTGCAACGTTTTGAGGATGGTACTTTTAATTGGTGCAACATTCAATTAATCTTTTAAATTTGAGATCTGCGTATTGTAGGAGTTTATGCAACTAATGGCATACATAAAAATAAGACAATAGGAATTCCAACATGATTTTCGCAGAATCGGCGAGTTATGCTCGAATTTTATTTTTATTTTAAACTTAAAATTAAAAAGCATATTAATTTTTTAAGTTAAAGCAAATTTAATCTGAGCTGTAAATTTTATACGAATAATATTAACTTGTTGAGCATTCTGACATGATCCAATTCATTAATTACACGTCTGACATTTAACATGTTGATAAGTAGATTTATGTGTCTTGTCGGCTGCATGTATTACCATTCTGTGAAGTTCTTTTGTATTTTCACACATTCGCCACCATCACCCCCTTGAAATATAAAGTCATTTATCACACCACCTCTGCCGAAACAAATAAACGTCAAAAATGTTGTGAATGAGAAATAGAAAAAAGTGAACAAATAAATAATCTGTCACAATGCATTTCACATTTCATTTCGTTTATTCGTTCACTGTAGATAAACTGAAATTTGTCCCATTGAGAATAATGCTGGAACTCGGATTACGTTTTTTTCTTCTTCTATACAGTGGAGCATGGTTATGACCAACGAAATAGTAGCAGGTAATTTAGTTCGTTATAACTCTCTTGACAGTTTTGAAGTCAGTAAATTAGACAGTGATTTGTCTGATATATGCCGACAATAATTTTCAATTATGTTTATGGAAAAGGAAAAATTCAAAAAATAAAATCTTTTAAATTTGCTGATTTTCGTGTTATTATCGTGTTTTAACTAAATAATGATGAAATAGTATTATTGATTCCCAAGGCATTTTTGCCAACCAATATGTATTATTTATTTACATGACGTTATTGTAAGGTGTAAAGCAAAGGTAAGATATGGATGTATATCTGTTCTCAAATTTTATTTATTATTTAGCAACCAATTGCTTAAAAGGATTAGAAAAACAGCGAACAAATGTTTCGACTTTATTTTGATCGTTATGAGCATTTTCGTAGTTCGTACTTAAATAATTGTTCGCCATAAGCGAAAGTTTGCCGGAACCGTAGTAACTCTTATGAAATATTTGTACAAAACTGTTGGGACCAGAGATGTTGTTGGTTACACTCGATAATTCGTTATATCTGAATTCCATTGTATTATACATGCGCAGTTTTTCCATATTATTGTTCTCTTCGCAGTTCCCGAATGAATAGATGTTATTTTTCTAACTAGTATTAATAGACAAACAAGTAGACGTAAAGGAAAAGAAATTGGCTCTTTACTTTTTTAATTGAAGATATGAATGTTGCTTTTATTTCGATTTACCTACTAAATGTGGCATGATTGCAGCAACCATTACAGAAGTTTGATTTGGTGCATACAATATATGAGTATGATTTAATATTCATTTGTATAAGAACCATGTAGTTAAACAAAGAATGTATACAAATACATTTTACAACTTTTCATTAATTCATATATCGTTCATTTGCTGCAACAATGTCATGATGCGAAACCCCCAATTTTTATCTTAAATGCTCAAAAATTCCGAGCCGTCTTTAATTTCACACAAATCCTGTGAATGCATGAATGAATGAATGAATTGAGAATACAATATCAAATTTCAAAATCATTTTCTGTATAACTACTTTTTCGAGTTAAGACATTGTTGTAATAAATAAAGGACATAAAAGCCTGCAAGGAGGAATTCTCAACAAGTCTGCCTAATACAGGAAAAGAAAACGCGTTGCACCAGCGTCATTTGAATTTGTTTAAGCTTTCAGCAATCAACTTCCAATACATTTAGAAAAAGGTAATATTTGGTAATGTTGTTAAATATTTATGTGGCAAGTTGGCGTGGTACAAATTAAAATTAAATAAAAACTATAGAAACAGGAAGAGAATAAGAGAATAACTGAAGAATGATGATGATGGCTCGTTAAAAATAATTTCTAATTATTTTCATTGGCGAAAATGACTTTCTCTTTCTCCTTAGAGCACAATATCTCATATCCATTCTTCAGGAAGCAGTTAAAAATTTATTTAGAATATTTTATCATACAATACACAACAAATAGTGTATTATTGCCTTTTCGAAATTATGTTGCTAGTTAAGAGGGATATTTAAGTCCCCATTACTTTTTAGTTTTATCTTAAAAATTGCTTTGTGTTAAATAAAATACAAATTATAAATAATTAATTTGTCTTAAGTAAAATAAAAGCTAAGATGAGATTTTAAATTAAATTTTTATGAAAATTTTATATAATAGAATTAGGCGACGGACAGTCACTTCATTGACTTACCATATATATTTTGAAATGAACAAAAGTTCCTGCTAGAAATTTACATATTGCGAAATAGTAAAGAGCAGATGTAGGCAGTGCTAAAAATTTAAAATAAAATGCCAGTACTTGTCTCAATATTTTCTCATTCTATCTATTTTCTATGCATAAAATAGACCTCTTAAATGAGTTTTTCAAGGATTAGTGGACTAAGAAAAATATCCTTGCAAAATTTCAACTAAGACAGAGTACTACAACTTCTTTGTCAGATTCCAATTCATTATTGAAAATGGAATTTATGAACAAGTGACAGATTCTTAGGAAAAATTAACAAACAAATACATTCATGATCTTTTCGGAGGGCGCTATACCCCATCATAATCTTGCTTTGCGTTTCGTTTATCTTCTATATGAAATAATAATGGAACAGAAATACGCATAAGTGCATCATTTTCAATGTGTGCATTGTAACGGATCAGAATTCATCGCCACAATATATTTTCCATCATATATTTTTTTCTTGCTTTTGTATTACTCCTTATTGGCTATACAAATATCCTTGTCTTCTATAAGCTTTCCATTCCAAGGAACTTGAAGGTGTTAAAGTATGAAAGTTTTACACATACATACACAGTCATTTAATATCCTCAAAATTATGCTATAGTTTTCAACATGTTTTGCAACAAAACATCTATTATATCCTACGTTCTCGCACACAACAACAGTCCACGATATTACATGCACTTGACTTGGCGAATTCTAACTTATTTTTTTATACTTGGCTTATTTTTATATTTTTGTTAAGTTTTCCATGACAATTTCATTTGTTTATTTTTATAATTTAATAGGATAAAACAAAGTGTTTGTTGATTTGTGTGCGTAAGTAATGTATTGTGTATGTGTCCTTAACCCTTAAATGCATACTGTATCTTTAAAGATACAACCAGAAAAAACAGTGCAATTTTTTTAATTTCTTAAAAAAATTAAGAAAGATAATAAGAAATTATTCAGAACAATATTTTCTATCATAATGTATCAAATTTCTTGCAATAGGTTTTAAGTTAATAGTTTTACATAACGTTAAACTCAAAATTTCAAAATTCTTATATTTTTAGAAAAAGCCAATTTTATAGTCGCATTTTAACAATAATAGTATTTTTAATTTAGCCAAAACATAAATATGTTTTTATGTGTAATGTATTTTAATAACAAATACAATTTTAAACGAATACGGCCCCAACTTTAGTTGCAAAATGACTTTTAGTGGTTGTATCTTAAAAGATACGCTATGCACTCCGCACTAATTCCAGATACTCTTTTGTCTTTTTTTATACATTGTGTTTGTATTTGAAACGACAAACTTTGTATGGAAAAAATAAATGTTTTTGAACAGGTTGCTTTTTTCTTGTGTGAAATTACTATTATTTTCTTCCAAATCCTCAGAATTTAAGAAAATAATATGAAAACAATGCAATTTCATAGTAAAGAAGTAGATTTTAGTTGAGATAGCTCTCTCAGTGAATATATTCAGACATTAGTAACTCCTTATCAAGTTTAGAAGCTTAGAAAACCTTATCTTAGAAAACCTTATAGTTAAAGAACTCTACGGTATGCTTGATTAGACGGAAAGTTCTCCTTTAGTATTTCGGAGTTGCGAAAGTTTATTGGTTTTATCTTTTACATGACGTATTTCAATTTACCAAATACTTGAGATTATTGGACAAGCAACTATGACGGTAAACCAATTTTAATGATAAAGAATAAAACCTACCACGTGAAGATCCGAAACGAGATGGAATCTACCTTATTAGGCCGAATATTGACTCCCTAAATCGTACATTTGGTTCTGATTCCAAACAAGCGAGGTTATCTGTAGATGAACAAATGTGTTCTACAAAAATGAGCAGCTATATGAAACAATATCTCCCAAATAAGCCTAAAAAGTGGTGATTTCAATTTTTTGTATTATGTGACACTAAATGGTATGCATATAAGATCGAAATATATACCGGCGCAGATGAAATTATGCGCCCAGAAGAGCCAAATCTGCAAGCATCTGCAAACATTGTGATAAGATTAGTTCGTGAAGTACCTAAGTTTAGAAACTACATAATATACTTTGATAATTACTACACCACAATTCCTTTACTTTATACTTCATAACCCAGGGAATTCTTTCCGTTGGTACAATCCGACGGAACAAGATAAAAAATTGCAAGCTAAGTATCTATGGAATAGATGTGTCAATTTAGTTTCGACATATATAGGAACTAAGCCACCGTTTTCTTCAATCACGCCAAATAAAAGTTTACTTGTTCATAGATTTGACAAAAAGCAGACCAAAACGAAAATGGTCTCTTATCCGCAAATTTGTAAAGGACTACATGTTCCATGAGCCGTCACAAAATAGCTATAAAAAACAGAAAGTGGACAAATAGATTGTTTTACGACCTATTAGGTATGACCTGCATCAATGCATGGATTCTTTACAAAAGAGTTAACCAAGATCAAGCAAAAAGAAAAAAATTACGAGTGATAGATTTCAAATTGAAACTGTCAGATTCACTTTTCAATTATAAAAATGCATAAAACCATACTCTACTTCGTCGACGATCGAACGTAAAAACTGAAATCCAGAAACAAAGACATAAGCCGAATTCGCAAGTAGCGCCTCCCGAAGATGTGAGACTAGACGGAATACAACATTGGACGTTGATAAGTAAGAAAGGAAGATGCAAGATACCGGATTGCACAGGTGAAACGAATATGTTTTGCAGTAAGTGTGAAATAGGTCTATGGCTCACGGCTGATAAAAACTGCTGTCTTAATTACCACAACCAATAAAAATAAATAACTCATTTATTTCTATATATATATATATATATATATATATATATATATATATATATATATATATATATATATATATATATATATATATATATATGTATATATATATATATATATATATATATATATATATATATATATATATATAAAACTTATGAAAAATAAACTTTTGTTATTCAAATCGTAAACAGTATTTGGTTTTCTAATGTATTATTATTTTAGCTGGGAGTGCATATTGTATCTTAAAAGATACAACCAATTTTTTCTTCATAAAATGAACAAAATAACTTTTTTTTCAAAAATTTAAACGCAGTTATTATCATTTAATCAGATTTCATTATATATACAATTTTCGCACAAATCTGAGACTATATGCATTTAAGGGTTAAGCCATTGTTTCTTAATTTTTAGTTGAGTTAAATGTCGCTGTGTTGGTTTTTATTTTCGTTGGTATTTTTTTATTTTAAGTAAAATCTCCTCTTTGAAAATTTCATTGCACTTCAGTTTGAGGTGTGTTGAGGTCTTTGAAGCTGATTTTGTAATTTCAATCACTTAATAATGGACGTTTGAGCTCAAGGTTTAAGTTGACAATTCAATTATTAAACAGCAAGTGAGGTATCAGTAATAAACTAAGATATAATAATAAAATCAATAAATTCCCTAAATTTGTATTGTTCAGATTTAGTTTGAACATAATCATTTAAAGAGTAACTTTTGATTTCAATCTAAAATTTAAATTTATTAAATTTTATTGAGTTCCACCATAAAATGAACCTTTATTTTCATGAAGAACCATATATTTTTTATTGTTTGCATAAAGTTTGAAGATTGCAGTTCATACAGTTACGATTGGATAATTTATCATTTGTCATTTTATCAATTTGATTGATAAAAAGCCTTGCGAAACCGAAGTTTGAAGATTATACGTCTCCAAGCTTACAAATTTTCCGAAACATATAATAAAAATTTGTCATTAAATTTAATCCTTTCGTTAAATAATACTGGAGATTAACATCATTTTCTCCATTTGTTTTATAAACTGTCGTTTGAACTATGAGTAAATTTTTTGTAAAATTTTATTATAGTTTTTAATGAAAAATTAAATTTTTCTAGCAAAAATATTATAATTTTCAGAATTAAAAGTTTACAAAATTTCGCTTTTATAAATATTTTTAACTCATATTCTAGTAATTAAAATTTATCTAGTCTTGAGATTTAGTATTATACTCGGCCATAACAAATTCTCGATTGTAATGAACTAATTCCAAAATTTTTGATCGTAACGAATCTTTGTTTGCGAGGACCTCTTTTTCACAGTTCTACGATTTAAATCTTATATATTTTTTCTCATTTATAGTGAACACGTCGAAATATCGAGTGCATTATTAAAAAATAGAAATTTATTGGTTACGCAAGTAAAAAGTTATGATGTGCAATGTAAACAATTTTTCTAGTCTTGTTATCACGTTCCCCACAGAGTTTTCTATAAGTGCGTTTTACTGTGCATATTATCGTCCAATATGCGGAAGGATGTAAAACCAAAAATTTAAGAATTAAATTTCTTTCATAATGGCGCTTGGACCAGCCTTTCAGCATTTAATTGCTCAGAGTTGTACTTTAAATCTGGTAGTTTACAATCAATTAAAAATTCTATACCTGCTGTAGCAGAATGTGAGAAATAAAGTTGCAGCAATTCCAAAAAACGCATGTTTTATACAAATAGTTTTCATGTTATTAAAGTTTATATTCCTCCAGTAACGTCATAAAATGTTGTTACGTTCTTTTGCTTTTAAGGTGGCATTTAGAACTCATTCTTTACACACAATACTTTAATACAGAATATTATTTTTGCTTGCGACAAAAAAATTTTTGATACATATAATTAAACCAAAATAATAATTACAAATTTGAAAATTTGATTTACATTCGTTTTGCACAAAATCAATACAGAGAATGTATAAATACGAGTACAATAGAAAAATACACAAAAGCCAGTATTTATAATTTATTAGATATATTTTATTCATACGGGATCTCATAGGTCATCGAAAAAAAAACATATTGAAATTTATTTATTATTAGTTTTTAATTCTATTGTTCTCTGTTCATAATACGCTTAATATAGAAAAGTGAAAGATTGAAAGATTAAAAGCATTTTACATCCAAAAAAATTAAAGAAGCCATCAATAACTTCATGTATGAAGAAAACAATATCTTAGTGGATGCCTGCTTTTCAATAAATTGATTTATATTTTGCATTTGTTATAGCTTTTCATTGATTCAAAGAAGGAATTTTGCCTTCTGCCATCTCAAATGAATTAATAGACTTTCCTCTATGTGACTCAACTAGCGACAAGGGCAGCATTTCCACTACGTATTTCTGCATGAAGTTTGTTGCATGAAACTTTATCTATTTGCCAATAAAGTGTAGAGTGAAACAGTTGGGATAAAAACTGTCGTATGAAAACGTATGAAATTTCATATGCTATTGGTTTGATTCAATATTCCACGTAGCAGCAAAGAAAAGAAGTTGCGTGCAACAAACTTCCCAAAAAATGAATAGTATGTACGTGTATACGTAAATAATACTAAAATCGTAAGAACATAATATGACAATAGCAAATAAGTGCTTAACAACAGCTTAGAGTGCACAATTTTTTTTCCGACCTGCTTATTGGACGACCAAAGGACCAAAGGATTTTCCACCTTTAATTTATATATCAATTGATCTGTTGATTAAGAGATAAATAATTAAATCTCTTGTGGGTTTGAATTGGAGTGCAGTTTAACTACAAGATACAGAATAAAAATCTCCTTTTGGCCGTAATAGAAATTGGCTGAAAAAACGTACAACTAAAAAACTTAATTCATAAATGAATAAACAATCAAATTACACACACATACATACGAGTAATGGATAGTTGCAGATACATATACATAAATACATACATTCGATCCTATGGCTTGAATGGTGTCTAAGTGCCACAAAAGCTTAATATGTATATGCAACAAAGAAATGCAGTGAGCTACTTCAATGGTACTGCTGAAAAGTATTAAGTGATTTATTTACTCGACTATCCCAGGCGATAAGCACAGGCATTAACAACAATCGCATACCCTCATACTCTGAAACACTGCCACACACAGTTTCAAGAGTTGAAAAGAATCAGACATTTAATGTAAATATACTTGATACTTTACTCTCGTTTCTACTGTGGATGGATAAAAGTGTGGATGAATAAAAGTGATATAAAATAAATAAAATTTGTGTGAAAAAATTTGCTGAAATGAGTGAAAAATACAAACAGATTATTCAAGGCTATCGCGCAAAGCAATGGCTTAAATCAGAACAACATGAATATAGTTAAAAAAAAAACTAATTAAAAAGTTGTCTGTTTTTTAATTTATACACAGATTCACACATTCGCAGATATGCACAAAGGAAGCACAGATGTACTTGATCATTTAACACCGAAAACTTTTAAAGCTTTAGGTGCGGAGCCAGAAAAAATTACATTAAAATAAATAAAAATAAATAAAATACCATAAATTTATACCTCTAGGAACACAAATACACATGTCTATCATTGTACGAATAGTAGTTAATTAACGTTAGTATAATTGTATTAGTATATAAAAAGAGAATTGCGGCTCTGCTTAAAATGTTGCAACATAAATTATGCACTCCAAAAAAAGTTTTCAAATTGTGGTTACACTGCCACCAAATTTTTACACAAAAAAACCATATGAATATATTCGTATACGATTATGTACAATTATATTTATATACACGCACACTAAAATTCTGTTGAAGACAATTTCGAAAAACACTAAACCAGGTGCACTATGGCTATAACCGAAATTTGGAATACATATTTTTTGTGTTATTTAGCAATGAAAATTTTAAAATTTAAAATAACGAACTGCAATAATAAATTTAATATTAAACTTTGGAACTTTGGAGATTTCATCAGATGTGGACATTGTGTACATTAACTACGTCCTCAAAATAAATAAATGAATTGTACAAGAGATTCTACTCGATGTTGTATCGACGTCCTCTTCTTCGGCTTCCTTGTGATGTCGTTCGTGGATCTTCTTAAAATGTGGCCGATCCAGCGCCATTTATGTCTTTTTATTTCTATGGTCATGAGTTGTTGGGTGGATTGTTCTCAAAGCCTGTTGTTGGACACCACTCTAGGCCAGAATATTCTCAATACCCTGCGAAGCCATTGATTCACAAATACTTGGATCTTCTGTATATCTCGAGGGCAGCGTTCCATGTCTCGCAACCATAGAGCAGAGTGGTCTTGACATTTGTGCTAAAGATTTTTAACTTTGTGCGCTGAGAGAGTGAAAACGAATTCCAAATGGGTTTTGCACGACCGAAAGTTTGTCGCGCTTTCTGTACACTGTTGCAATTTGCATAAGGATTAAAATATGATGTACTATAAATTAACATGCTCATATTCTATTTTAGTTTTCGTTTTGAGATAAAGGACTAATGTTTATGTAAAACGGATAATTGGCAAAAATAATTGCATATTTTTTCCATATAAATGGTTATATTTCTAAAAATTTATTTTATTGAAAAAAATATTTTGCATTTACCATGAACTTTTTTAAATCAGAAAAATATTTTTTTTATATAATTTCAAAAATATAATCGACTGTTATTTGCAAAAAAGGTTATGGCCGTAATATTATACTTTATTAAAATATACAAATATTTTTGTCCTTTTCAACTACGACACATTTGAAAAAATTGCTATTGCTACATAAACATATCGATTTACCCTATATGCTTATGATAATTTCTATTTATATCAATTTTATTTAAGCCAGTTACAGAAAACGATTTTCAGAAATAATTAGACATGTGATGGAAATCTATCAAAGATGATGTCAATCGATTTTGGTAAAGCATTTTTAGTCTAATGCAAATTTTTATCTTCCAAAATGCACGGCAGTTGTTAAGACTGCCTTATTTTATATCTTTGAGTTTCCAATTTGTAAGAAAATAGTTCGAAATTATAACAAAATTACTCTCAAAGTCCATCGAAATTCATAAGCGAATTTCAAAACATTTGTTTTGAAGTCGATCGATCCCCATCTAATTCTTATCAAATAAACAACTGCCAATGAAGCATTGGCATATATATGAGGAGCAGCGTAGGAAATATACATTTGCCTGATTGTCTGAACTGAGAAAAAAACTAAAGCTTTAATTCTTAACAGAGAACCAAAACAGACAGGTATTTGAATAGTTTGTAAGGATGCTGATGATTTTCAGCCGTCCTTGAAATATTTATTGACTGTTTATTTGAATTTTTGCATCTATATTTCAAGTTTCCAATGTCAGAAATCTTATTTCAGGCTGCTTTCGATTCGCAAATAATTTAGAAACATTTTTTTAATTTTGTTCTTTTCAAAACCATTTTACGCATTTGATAATGCCACAAAATTAAAGTGAAAGTCGGTCTTAATTACTTTTAAAATGTCAATTAGTATGCTTTCGAGTTGACAAGAGCTTGAATAATATTTTTTAACTTCATTTAGAAACCTGCACTATTTATTCTATGTTCATTAAAAAAATATATTTTTAATAAAAACAAAAGAAACGTTTCTGTCTTTACATTTACCTGAAAACGAAATATTTCCTTCTATATTCGTAAATTGTAATTATGATTTTCATATAACAAACAATTTTTTTTAGCAAAATCCAGAATTTAACGCCGGTTATTTTATTTTAGCATAAAATAATTTTCTTTGAAAAAAAAAAATTATATAAATAAGACTCGGGTGAATAACACTCAAAAAAGAATATTTCTTGCCATGGCGAACAAGCCTCCATCAATACCAATAGAAATTAAGCGTATTTGTCGAATCACTAATTTCGCCTTCACGTTATTTGTTTCGAAAGCTCCTTTTTGTTTCTGAAAACGTTAAGATTAAAGCTTGTTCATTACAACGTTGTTAGTTGTCAGTTTTGTACCGCACATATAAGAGAATATATAATGCGATTGTATATGTAGTCGTTTATTATGAATAAATAAATATTTTTTGTGTGTTTTTATGTTTGTCCAATTGTGGTTTTGGGGGTTTAATTCAACAGCACTGTGTGTTTCCTGCAACCATGACTTAATTAATTAATTAAGTTCTCTAGTGTAGCGCTTAATAATTTCGAATGAATATAAAAATTCAGCCACACATACATTTGCACGCATATACTACATGTATGTATGTTTGTTTTGATAAACTGGTGAATAAATTTGCTTTTTTATGTGCGATTTATTATTAAAGCAAATGTAATTTGTGATTGTGTTTATTGTATTAATATGACAGAGTGTTGAAATGAAACTTTTGATTTGTTTGATTATATTTTTGATTGTATGGCTTTTTGAAAATGGTGTTCTATCTTTTAAAATTATTAGTTGGAGAGAAACTTTGCAAATTCATGACATACTGTAAGAAAATATAAAGGCTACTCACAATGGTTATTATATAAATTCGCATTTTGCAAATCTGCTACTTGGCGATCATTATAAATCTGTATTCACTTTTGCTTTCAGTTAAGAAGAAATTTTTCGCCAAGAAAATGTGTAGTAGATCTGATCACTTTTCATATAGTATATCAATAAATTTGTGCACTTTATTTATACTCGCACATTTTATATTACAATGTTTTAATCACAATTTATGTATAATGAAGCCAATTGTTAACACTCACAGTTTTTTGTTGTATTGTTAAACAATCAATCATCACTTGCATACTTAAATTCATGAATGTCCTTAATTTCTTTAATCATACTTGGACGATTTCGATAGCTTCTGTTGTACCAGCAAGCAGATGTTGTATTTTAATACATGAATCTGTGTATATGCCACAACTTATGCTGCTATTAATGCAACAAATAAACAAAATATGCTGCCGAAAATAATTTTGCAAGTTTTGTTATTTTACAACAACGCTTAATGTCTCAAAAACACTACAAGAAAGGACTTAAATTTTTTCTTATACATAAGTTCGCGTCTGCATATAAAACTATTTGAAGTTGAAAGGTTCTTCAAATAAAACAAGTAAGGGTCTACTAAAGGAGCCTTAGATACATTCTATTGTTTATTGTATTCTATTGTTAATAATTAATTTTAAGTCGCTTTAATAAATATATGAGTTTTTTTTATTAAATACTTTATAATAAGTGGAAACTTCTAATAAGTTGAAGATGTATTTATACTTTATGAATTTTATTATGAAAGTTTTAAACATGTCTGCGTTAAAAATTTATTATTATATTTTTTACAACATAAAAAAATGGTTGTTTATATTATAGTTCTTCAAAATTTCTTTTTTCGTTTATATTTTTTATAAAAAATTCCCTTTTTTTGTGTAAAATTTGAAAATTAACGGAGACCACACTGCTCATATGCCACTTAACAAATACTGATAAAAAATATATTGCTGTTATTGCAGTTAGTTTTTGGTTGCTTCCCTGATAAAAGACATAATTTTTATAAATCCTTTTTAGTGTATTTAAAATTTCCTTATTGATTATAGCATTATTTAATTTTATTTCAAATACCTTAAACAAAATGCATTCATATCGATATTCCCATCTATGACCTCATACGTCTTTTGAAAAACACAGGGAAAAGCGTTGTACATGATGTACAGAGGCCTTTGCAGAAAATACTTACAACTATTACAACGCATACAATAACTTGTGTATATATTATAAATGATAAAAAACGTCGAGCATCAGCTAGTTCTTTAAGACGATTTGAAATATATATATATATATATATATATATATATATATATATATATATATATATATATATATAATATATATATTTCGGCAGAGAATACATCAAAAGGACAGGCGTTTAGGAAGTCCGTCCACATAACGCGAGTTGAAATTTTTCAGATGATCTTAATGTGTTAAACTGAAACTGTTCCTTTAATGATACCACAACGGCTTTAGTTAAAAATCTTATGGCATCCCTTCGATCTACTACAGAATATCACGATGATTTAAAATCAAAATTAGAAAATATTTTTCTGTATATAATCTAATTTTTATTCGTTATCTTAAAGGATATTTGACAGGAATATTTTTATTTTACACTTGAACAAGATTCAACCCAGATACTGAGTGATAAAAAGATAAATTTACACTTTACAGCATCGTTTTTTTTTGCTATAAAATTGTGTAAAAGTATTAAGGCCAGTTATAAAAAATAACAAAATTAAATAAATAAATGCAATAAGAAGTTTAAAGGTGAACAAATCATTGAAAAATATAAAAAGAGCCCATATAAATAACAAGTCCTCCAAGTCCACATGGGAGCACATATTCTGGCATGTCTACTATGACGTGTTGTAGAATGCTACACAACATATAAAAAATTAAAAATTTAAAGAAGGGAATTCTTGTAAGAGGATTTAAAAATGTGAAAGAAAGAAATCTTATTTTTTTAGGTGAAGAGAAAAAATCTTTAGTAGCAGTTGCCGCTTGTTACACATTGTTGCCTTTTGAAATATGTGAAAGAAAAGCATATAATGCTAAAGCTTATTTATATGTGTTAAAAATGTTTCTGCTTTCAACAGGATATTCAATGCTGCATGACACTTTAGAGAGTATAGAATCGCATACTCTCAATTACATCTACACATATTCTCTGCGAAAGAACAAAAAGAAAAAGAGCAAAAGCATACAGGTAAAAAAATTGCAGGATACTTTAAAAGCATTTATGTGGGGGAGGCAAGAATAAGAGCTGATTGCATAAGCAGCAGGTTATTGGCTCACATACTATACTTATACATACAGGATGCCAGCAACCGGCACTTGGCTAATGTGACACAAAGTTGGTGGAAACTTTTTTGAAATGTATATAACAAAAAACTCTTATGTTCAGACGATGCATTTTGTCATGCCACACTTTTGCAGAGCCAACCAGACGTACATATGTGTCCGTGTGTATGTATGTATATATACTAATATAACAATAACAATAAATACAACTTTAAATATACATACGTTTTACAAAAAAGGTTGTCTGCTTTTTGTTCTTCAGCAACTTCCTTTTTCTTACCAAGTATTTATTCTTTTACCTCTAGAAGTTTTTCATCTGCTTGGGAAATGTAACTGGAGTTGCATGTTAAACAAAAAAACATCATCTTCAACAATAAAAAATGTTGCAAGCATTTGCTGTTTTATCAAAAAACCAAATAACGAAGTAAAAAAACGTAAAAAGAAAACAACTGGTGCACATTATTCCTTCGTGAATATACTTTCATTTCTTTGGTTCTAAATATTCCGCTGAAAATAAATACATAGAATACATAGTAAAAAATATTTGAAAAATTGCAACACATTTTTTATTACTGACAATGTGTAGCAAGTAAAATTCTCGAATACATTGAAGGACATGAGTCTAGTCTTAAAAAATTATGACGGGTGCAGTAACTTCTTTGGATTGTTAAAAGAAAATTCATTCAGTTGTCGGTCTCAGAATGTGACAATCGAATTATTTGTATCTTGTCCTTGACATAATTTTTTTAAAGGATGTATTTAAATTTACTTTTATCGCATACTAAATCCTGGAGAAAATCACTAAAATCAATTTAAAAAATTTATTTTGATTAATTTTAAAGCAACTTCCTTCGCTTTACTAATTCAGTAATTCAGTGGCTTGAACGAAACACTTTGCAAACTTTGACAAAATAAATGCTGTTTGGTAAAATGTGGTGAATGCAATCAACTATGTACTTATTTTTACATTAGTGGAAAGAAGAGACAGTATATATATTTCTTTTATGATTGGGAATCAAAATAGGTTTTCATTGGATTAATTTGTAGCACATAATTATCTTTTCTCGATCCATAGAACAATTTTGAAAGTGTTCAATTCTTTAAGCCGAAAACCGTCAAGATCTTTTTATTGGATGCTGTGATTAGGCGAAGGACCGATCTCTTCGAAAATTGATGGGGATAGAATATTTTTTACTGAAACTTTAACAATCAGGGACGGAATTCGTGGGGGGTACATCCTTAACATTTGATATTAAATTTTTGTGTGAAGGCTATTTTAACTCTCTTTGCAACAGAAAAAGTATTGTAATTTATGCAGATGCCTGAATAAAGAGATGCTTGAGACCAAGTACAAACAAATTAATGTTTGATAAGTGCCGGTACGTAGAAAGTATTATTTCGTTTTCTATTTTATTTACCCCAAATGAAAAAAAGATGAAGAAACAACATGTTTATAAAAATACTTTGGCTCTTCTGTTGCAACATCTAAAGTACAATGTTGCAACATTATACTAAAGAAAAAGGAGTGCAGAAATGAAAAGAAGGGAAAAACGAACTTTTATTGACTTATTCGCACATCCACTTCCACCACAAATCAGTATCGGATCTAAAATTTTTTGAAAGGGGAAATTTCATTGAAGCAAATAATAGAAATAATAGAAATCTTAATACTTTTAAAAGTAGAAATATTCACTTGTCCCCTCTCCTGCAACCTCACCAGCATCATATTATTCGTTTGTAAAAAAAATATAAGAAAGTTCCAATTGTTGTCATTTTTGTTGCTGTTGGCAATACACTTTTTTATTTAATTTTAGAACTTTATTGTGTCTTTCTTTTTCATCATTGGCATTTCCTACTTGATAGTTTTGCGAAGCAATGGGATGTTGACAATTGTAAAAAATAACTTTTCGTTGTCATTGTTACAATTTTGCTTTATTTTTTCCATTTGGCTTATGTAGCTGGTAGGAAGTAATGGAATTTTATATTATTAATTTTTCTTGGCATTGAATTATGAAAATAAAAATATGGAAAGAGAAGAATAGGAAGGAAGACTTTTTAATTTTTAATTCTAATTACATTTTATTGCTTTTGATATTTCATTCATTTCTTTATTGATATAATTCTAACCAAATACTTTTGAATAAAGAAAAAACATATTACGGAGGTCTTAATTAATGAAAGAAAATACTATACAATTTGCAAATGTTGTGAATGTTTGACAGAATCAGAAGGATTTTCAGGACTTAAGCTTTGAGCTGTAGCACATTTTGTAGACTTCTATACATTTCACCATCGTCCTTGGTATCGTATACGTTAGTATTATTGAAACATTGTCATATCATTAGAATAGTGGCGCAGAATTTTGTAAAGAACAGTTTGTAGCAACCGCAATTAGATGCGGTAATTGTAATTGTAATGTAACTGAACCATGAATGCCAATGTTCAATTGCAAATAACAATTTTCGTTTTCGTATGGCGAAAACGTGATGAAATAAGAGTCCTCTATGCAGTTAGAAACTTTATCAGCATTTGTGCTGTCCTTGATATTTAGGAATTTTATTCGGAAAAATTAGGTTATAATTATGGATTTGAAATTACATTTTGGAAAAAAAAATTTCTAGCTAAACGGCTTAAAAACTTTTATCATTAATAAAAACAAGTTTTAAGAACATTTGAAAATGTAAATCTTTTTACATAAAAAATTTATATACATTAAAAATTTTATAAACAAAGAGCGTTTATTAAACATGTCATAGCCGCTATATATTTTGTTTTTTACCTCGCAAGCTTTAAGAAACTTGTTATAAACTTGTAAAATAACTGGCAATAAACCTGCGCACATTTTTATTATATTTTGTTACTTTTGTCGGTTTTAATATTTAATTAAAATATTAACATTTCAGTTGGGGAAAGAAACAAAAAAGTTGAGTGACAGCTGACAATGGAAACAGTTCCACTTTTTTGAGGATTAAACAATTATTCTCGTTTTCGAATAAAAGGAACATTTTTGAACCTTAAAGGGATGTAGACAAGCCAATAGAAAATTAAGGGTTTGAAAACTTTTTAGCCACGCTTACTTACATACAGTCGAATCACTCTTAAACGAATATGTTTAGAAAGAAATTGCAGATTCCTGTTAGAATGTTTTGGGATGACACCTTTTTATAACTTATATTAAAGCAAAAAACTTGCAGCTTAAGTAATCCAATTCTTAAGCTTTTGGAAATATTTGATTGTTATGGTAATTCAACTTTAAAATTAAAATAGAAGTGTTACATATCCTTTTTGTTATTTATCCATCAATTTATTATCGTATTATTATCTTTCTTTAGTATATTCCATAGAAAAAATATTTTCTAATGCATTTAAGGACGTATAAAATGCACTATGATTTGTACGCTTTAGTTATTTCTTAAGAGAGCAGCAGGTCTTTCAATAAAACTACACTTGATAAATTTGCTTTTTGTATATTTGACGGAAATGATGTTAGAGCTTGATCTTCAATAATGTTGTAAAGTATAGAAAAATATGTGATTCCATGTAGAATGGCACTCATTTGCCCAAATTGGAATCTGATTTCATACCTCTATCTCCAATGTAATCGTACATATGTGACACCTACACTAATACTATTATATTAAATTGAAAATTCAGTTTTTAATTCTCTAATTTTTTTTTTTAATTTTCTGTTACAAGTAGAATTGAAAGTTGGTTGCACTGACAAAATCTAGAAAATGAACAAAAGCAGCAAAAAAAAAATGAAAAAAAAAAAATTTTGGGGCTATAAAAATTTTAAGGGTTTTGCATCCTGTAAGATTTTCCTTGTGGTGTGTTAAATAGAGCCTTAGAGGATATAAAACTATATCTTGGCTCTTAAGACTGACCTCAAAAGCCAATTCCGAATAAGGACCTTTGCATGATTCAGACTTTTGTATAAGACGCATAGAGAAGGAAATCAAGACAGATAATCTAGACGTCTAGACATAGCATCTTTATTTAAAAAAGTTGGACATAAACTGCAAAGAAAATATTCAGGCATTGCCAAAGAACGTATAAGAACTAAATTGTTATTGAACGAATCTGAACAGTACGAAAGGTGACCTGATATTTATTTGATATATTAAAGAATACTGTTTTCAGGGATATACAGATATTAAAAGTGGTTCGCAGTAAAACCCTGCCGACGTTTTCAATGTCCCTGAATTTTCGATAGATGAAATTGACATTTTACAGCCAGCGAAAATATTTCAAGGATTTGATTACAAGAAATGTATTAATTAGTCTATCTGTTTCAACCACAGGTGAAATTTATTTGAGGGAAAACATCTTCTCTTCTATATATGCCAAATAAGAAGTTTGGTATCAAACATTTTTGTTCCGAATTAAAAACTTCAAGTCACTCTGATGAAAAGTTTCTACATCAATAAAATTTCAATTCCAGCAAACAAAATAAAGTAAAACAGGACGTTAATATTATTTCTCCCAAACTAAAAACCATTTTTGGGAACTGAAATGACTGTTGACTGATTATTGCATCTTCTTTGGAAATTTCAAGACGACATTTCACTAAATCTTTATAGACTTTTTTGAACTTTACCCAGTTATTTATGATTAATATTTTTACTATCCTGAGTATTTGTGTTTACAAATATATCTATTGTCTCCGACACTTTAAGGGACGCCATCCCCCAATTAGCGAGGAGATGATTTATGTCACTTTTGATGCTGATAAACTGCTGAAATTTTGAAATGTTTAAGAATTGTGAATTGATATCAACTGAACTTGAAATGAAACTCAACTACCTGAAACTCCGTTTGCGCTTAAAATAATAAACTCTCATTACTTTTGTAATGAACATTTGAATAATAAAGCTTAACTAAAATAAATGAAATTAGAATTAATATTTAATGACTTCACATCAATGTAATTTCAAGAGCTTTCAAAACAAAAATTTTATATGAACAACTTACTTTAACATGAGTTCTGCTGTATATTAGAAGTATTTTTCCTTATATAAGCATGAGATAATCCTTTTCTAGCAGAATAATCCCTATAAAGTAACGAGAGTGTGTTGTATTGCTATAAATTTATATATTTATGTCATCATATTTTTAACGGTGGCATATTTTTGTGGTGGAAAGAAAATTTTTTTGGATGTTTTTCACTTTAATTGTAACGATTTATATATATTGACGACTTTCTTGGCTGCTGCTTGCACTTGGATTTTTCATCTGGCATAAAGGATATAAAATTCACTCTAGATAGGAAACGAAACATTCGCTAATATAATTTGTATATATATATATATATATATTTTTTTTTGTATTTTGTTGCCTTTTCTTTTGGCATTTATTTGTGTTAATAGATGTGAAAATTTTTAATTAATTTGCTAAAAAAATATTTAAATTTGTATGTATGTGTATAAAAGCACTCAAAAAATATTTTACACACATATTTTTTATATATTTTTGTATGCACTATTTTTGAAATTTGATTTCTTAAACTTTTGCAGTTTGTAGTAAACGACTTTCAACACAAACAATATTAGTAATGCCCACTTATATTTGCTTTTGATTCCTGATTTTGCATTTAAAGCCTCATGGCAAAAATTCACTTATCGGCATATATATTTATATATTATGTTTTCTCTTGCCTTAATTTTTCACATAAATATTTAATTTCATGTGATAAATTATTTATTCTTTTTTCAACTGAAATATTCCGGGATTAAGACGAAAGACATGTCAACTCGTTTAACATCACTTAAAAACTAACGTTAAATGCTCACGCATTTTCTTACAAAGCTCTCCATATACGAACTTTGAAGAAATCACGAATAGCAAACACGAATGCTACATGCAAGAGAGACCAAATTTAGCACACACACACACATACGAGCTTGACCGGAAGGAAGCAGTTGAAATTTCACCAAATTTACACTAAAACGATTTGGTGAGTATATTATGTGCTTTTAACAAATCAGTTTGCTTTCGTTCCCACGATTAGATTACGACCGTGCTGTTTACAAGCGTACTGCTGTACTAACGGCACAACAATGACTGTCCAACAACTCGCAGAGTAAATGCTTAAACACCATGATTTTGAGAACTATATTCAAATGTGGTTGCAGCAACATGTTGCCGGTATCATATTCAATTTTCATAGTGTATTAGATGTAGAAAACTTGACTTTCGGCTTTTGTCTCACCTTGCATATATATATATATATATATATATATATATATATATATATATATATATATATATATATATATATATATATACATATATATATATATATATATATATATATATATATATATATATATATATATATATATATATATATATATATGTATATATATATATATATATATATATATATATATATATATATATATATATATATATATATATATATATATATATATATACGAGTATGCATAAATGGTGAAGTCTCTCAGACCAACAGATTAAGGAAAAATTTAAAAAAGTTGTCTCCAGTTTTTAATTTATCAAAGCAAAACTTTTAAACGAAATATTAATGAGCAAACGAGTGGAAGCGAATGGATAATATGAAAATTGGTCTGTCGTGTATATAAAAAAATCACAAATATGACTCCAAATCGATCAAATGCTAAAATGTTAATATTAAAAAAAATTAAAAATTAAAATTAAAAAAACAATCATCTTGACTAATTAGTGTTTATAATGAACATGTACGCGTATGTGAGGGTTAGTAGGTCTTAACAAAAGATGCATTTAAGTTAATTGTGAACTAAAAAATTAGTTCTTTGTAGTATTTTTACTCCAAGCCCCTTCAAGTATAGCAACTGCTAATGATGCAAGCTATTGTTTAACTAATGATATTGGAAAACCTTGAAAGAGAGGAAAACGATTTTAGTGAAGTTTATTTTTTTTTATTTTTAACAATTATAAAATGCTGAGTTGATTAACAACTATTGTAATGCTTTAAAATTTTTCTTAAAAATTTCACACTTCTCTTTAATAAATGTATTTATAATGACTTTCACTGTCTTGTATTTATATGAGAAAAATAGTATTTTTTTGTAAATTACAATACCTCTCTACTGAGCCACGAGGGTACTGTTGTTAGAAATTATTAGAACAACTCATCATTGATTCAGTTTCCTGTTAAATACCAATTATAAACGTTACGTCGTTTTAAATGTTAGGAAATGCTCAATAGGTGATATAGACAGACTAGGTTAGTATTTGACTAAATGATAAGGCAAGGCCGGACCAATCAGCATTTCATGAAAATATTTTCATAAAATTTTCGCCAATTTTTTTTTTTTTGGTTAGATTTTATTTTACTTACTAAGATGTGTAGAAATGTTAAACAGTGTAGAAAAATTTCATATATCAAATATTTGATAAATTTAATGGAATTTGTGTGAACAGATTTTGCTGCTTGATGACTATATTAAATTTTAGTTCTTTTTTTTCACGAAAATTCGAATTAACACCGTCAAATTGTTGGGCCCTAGCAAGGCTATTAATCATAAATATTCCACAATGATATACATATTTATATTCAAGAAATATATTTATTGATAACTGCAGGATATATAACAATAATAATCAAATTATGGCTTACAATTACTGAGTGTATGTGTAAAAAGGACAAAGCAATACTATCATCGGTATATACGTGCCTGTACAATATGTACTTATATATTTGTTGTATTGTACGTGTATTCATCTTACATGTCTACACACAAGTATGTGTTCTATGGTATTTGTCTTTTCATATCCAAGTGATTTCATGAGCACAAAATTGCAACATTAAACGGCATAAAGAAAAGGCAAGAAAGTCATAGTCCTTTCATTAATAAAAAGAAATCAATTTTTTTATATTAAATCGCGCAGTCTATACAAAAGTATAAATGTAGGAACCACCATGTATTCGCATGAATGTGTGTAAAACTCTATTTGCATTTTGTAAGTTGTTGTAGTATCAGTCTTTACTCATTATTTGTAAACAAATCAATAAAACAAATAACTATTGAAGATATTAAGTCTCGAAGCTTATGGGTATTGTTCGATTGAGTGTGTCTGCGATAGAATTTATAGCGAAATAAAACGCCACTACCCTGCCGTTCTAATACTGGCCGTGATTTTCTTCGTATCCCACAGAAGTTGTTTTTTTAGTAAAAAATTTTTCTATTGATTTTTTTGCTCAGAATTGTTTAAAATTTTATTCTAGCAGCGGAGGCGGGAGTGAAATTGCAATGCTAAATCTCGTACCTTTACTGGTGGAACAACATGCATTACGATCTTCGGGATTCTGATCTAATTGATGTAATTATGGACTTATAAATACAAAAGTTTATTTTTTTATTTTTCTCAATTATATTTGAAGATGTACCTATGAAGTGACGTTACATCTCGTCAAATTATAGACATGTACGAGTCCGAGTATGGCTGGCGGTTGGAGTACAGATTGTTCTCATATGTTTCCTCATGAATCGGATGGATGGATTAAACAGGAAAGTACATTACAATTTACAAATTGCTACACAAATGTATGCACACATGTGTATGTATGTCAGCTAGATGTAGGAATGCATATGTCTGTGCACAAGCAATCGGCAATTGGAAGCCATTATTTTCAGACCAATGGCCAGATGAAACGAAATCTTTTGTAACGCATGGAAATGCAAACACAAACACTCACATCAGCATACACATACAAATAAAATAACAAATATTCACTTTGCAGCAAGAGCTTCAATTCAGGCCCTTCGTAAGAGAGTGGATAGAAGCATTGGAAAAATGCCCAAAATTTAATTTCGGACAACAAATCCAATTATATTTTACAATCGTTACGATGATAATTAATGGGATAGCACATATATATGAGTATGTCAGTTTGTTGCATCTCAATTCAAATCGCAGTGGCATTAAAATTTCTTAAATTAAGCGTTTTAAAATTGCAAACCAATTGAAGTTTCATGAACATATTTTTAATGTTATTTTCAATTATAAACTATCACAAGACCAAGTGGAAAAAAATTTATGCTGCATAAAATTTTTGATATTGAAACCAAATCCAATGGTCAGATAGGATACGTATATGCACAAGGACGTCTTCTCATCACTTGCTATGAGCATATCATTATTTTAGTAATTGAAATTATTACTTTTATTATTGTAATTGGAAATTTTTCAAAAATTCCTTTTTACTTGTTTATATTAATTTATAGAAACGAATATAAAATATTTCAATTATTAATAATATATATCAATTATTAATAATATATATCTTGCTTATTATGGTAGTGAGAGTGTTCTTCGAAATTCCTCTCCCTCCTTTTTTCCAGCTGATGCCAAGGAGAATGAAAACTATAAATTAAGTCCTGCACTCTCCCAGCACTGGTTTCACAGTTTTTAGTAGGCGACACAACAATATTTTAGTTATTTAAAATTTTTTAGAGTAAATTTTTGAAGACGGTTAATTCTTAAAGGTTTCATTATGTACTTTGGATAACGAAGACTTCAAATCATATAAAGATAATGCTTGTATAATAGTAGAATATTTGGAGAATAGTTTACCATCTAAGCAGTTCAATTTACTCATAGTTTCCTGTATAAACTTCAGAGTGGGTATCTGCCTTTCAATAAATTGCTTAAGCTTATGGATATAAATGAGCACTTTTATCTCTATGAATTTGCACTATAGAACACATGAATGATTACATTTTTTCCTTTGCAAAAAACAAAAATATAATATAAACTCTTATAAGGCCTTACTGGTTGGTTTTTTTTTTTTTAAATTATTAATGCTAAAGTAAATGGATTCATGATAATTCCATCACGATTTTCCATTTTTTTCAGTCTATCAAATTGTGTGGACAGACTATTTGATTTCGTTATTTATATCGTGTGCTTCTTATCACACTTAAACTTTGAGATTTAATCAAACAATTTACTGCCTGGTCTTAGTAATTTTGAGGAAAACTTTGTTCGAACATTAATATAAAAAAACAACAACATCAACAAGGCTTTAATTTATTGCAAATTTCAAATAAAATTTTTTAAGACAATTTAAAGTTGAAGTTAATATTTCATAAATGATTATTAGGAGACAGCAAAAAATTAATAAATTTGTTTTTAAATCAGCACATACTCTGAAATAAGTCAGTGAAAAATATAGAAGTTGGTCTCCGAAGGATCCGCTAGTGCATTTCTTCAAATTCCCAGCAAATACTTTACGAAATTCATATTTGAAATAAAAATTGATTCTGCAAATTTGTGAAAATCTACCTTTTTATGTAAAAAATCAATCAATCTACATAAAAGCATTATTTTTCTTTCACCAATAATTAAAAAATTGTTATCATATAAAAAGAAATAAATCGTGATTACTGGATTAAATTTATGATGACAACTTCTATATTTGTGAATAGGAATCAAAAGAGAGATGATACCTCAATGACAAGCTCTTGATAAAATCATTGAATATGATCCAAGTTTGCACTGCTTCCAGATCCTAATTTAAAAAATTTTCATCACATTTTTGGAAGGTGTTTATTTTACTGGAAATATATTTGGTAAAAGTTTTACAGATTAAAGTGATAAGTGACAAGAGATCAATAGTTTTATTATTTGATTAGAAATTTTTGATGACTAAGTTTGCTTATTCCAGTCTTTTTATATATTGGAGAAAATTTGATTTTAGTGTTTTAATGCTCTCGGCTCAAATTTGAAAATAGTGAAAAGCTCCAATTGGGTGAAATACAAAATACACTCTCTAATCTTCAATAGAATTTTAATTTTCCTGGCGCAACAGAGTTACAGGTTTCAATTCAAGACGCCTTCTTTCATAAAAGGGGTATTCACACTTCATAGTACCACTGGCTTATTCTAATGGTGATATAGAGAGAACTTAATTTATATGGTTTCGGGATTATCCTTTTCTTTAATCTTCTCTGAATCATCAATTATTTAAGAATAATTAAAATTTCTTCTTCTTCTGCTTGAAGGTATTGAACTAATTATTTTATTGCCTCGTTTATACTTGAGACTAATTAAATATAACTATTTGTTTGCGTTATGGCCATCAACTTTTATTGACATCATACGCTGTTAAACATTAATTACATTCTAAAACTAATAAACACTATAACAATAATCAATTTCAACAAAAAATTACTTGAAATTAAATAAAGGACTTTCTATATAAACTGCAGTTGAGTTGCGATTAAAGTGCAAGTAAATTAAATAATAAAAAAAAACATGAGTTATTGACATCGGCAACAGACGTTGTAACTGATGTCAGGAATTTCTTTCTCTTAAATGTTCTTAGTATGACGAAACAGAAGAAGTTACTCTGTGCGGCCTGCAACTCCTTAAAAAAAAGTAGACATCAAACAGAAAATATGGCCAACAAGCCACAGAGACAACATTTGATTCAAATAACTGGTCACTTGTCAACACTAAAATTGAGATAATATTGAGATGGAAAATAAAACAATGATTTCCATATCATTCAATTCAATTCATACACAGACAACAAAAAGTTCCCTTGCAGGAATCGGATTTATTAAGTGTTTGGATGAAGTTTGTTAAGTGGATGCGTTTTTTCTCTATACTCGTACTGTGCACTTGGTTGTACGAGGGAAATTCGTCAATTTATTTAGGGAGTTAAAAGTAAAAATGTTACTTGTTCTACAGATCAAGTTTAGTGCACTCGCAAATTGAGTTGACAGAACTATTTTTTGGTGCTCTAAATGGTTCATATAATGAGATCTAACACATAAAATTTTTCTGTAAAGTCTTCCCATCTTAGATAAAAGTTCTATATTAAATAGACCTAGAAGATTTTAGTTTATTTCCTCAATAAGTCAAGAGCATATAGATTAAATGGATATTAGCACTTTAGGGATTGTGATTTTGATTTGTACACAGTACATAGTCTGTCCTCATATATACAATGATTATGTTTAATAGAGTTATTTATTTAAGACACATACATACGCCTGAAACTTGGCCCCATACATTTTTTTGCTTCTTAAAAAATTTCTAATAAATAGAATAATTCTTCTCTTCGAGTAAGAATTGTGGACCCCTAGAAAAATTTTGGGGCTTTTATGCCCCCATTAAAAATTTCTGGTTACGCCCATGAGCGCACGTGAGCGACGGTAAGAACATTTGAAACACATGACTATAAGTATATATGGAATACACATTTTTTTTTAACAAAACAAATTGTAAGGGAATTGTGAGGATGACGTTTCATATTTATGAGACTTTTTTTCTACCATAAATGACGGCATAGTTTCCTAGAAGAAGAGGATTAATTTCCAATACTCATTCTTACGAAAAATATTAATAAAGAGATAAAAACTTAAAGAAGAGATGGTTATTTATAATGACTCTTTGTTTCACTTTATTATTCTGTACATCATCTAAATGCTGTTAAGCGCTGCCTAATTGTTTCGTGTAATTGTTGCACCCTTTGTTGCACAAGATAACGCAACGTGTGCGTTACTAATTGTTGATAACGATGAAAGTATGAAGTGCATCTTTTATTCTTTTGCCTCCATTATGTTGATGGAAATGATAAAATAGCGCCGCTGCATTTGTTATTTGATGCTCAATTCCTATATTGTACAGTCCAAAGATGATTATAATGGGATTATAGGGTACGTTTGTCTTCCAGACTGCCAAGACTGCTATTGAATCAACTGATATAATCAAATTTGTTTTTGTTTACTTTGTCATGAGGGATTTTTCATTTAGAGTTGGAAACTTACCATCGTTGTGTTTTTGTCAGGCAAGTATTTCGGGCAGCTTGGAGCATTAGTTTTTAATTAATGCAAATAATAAAAATATGTTAAAGAAAAACACACTGTAATGCCATTGTATTTGAAATGTGTTTTTGAAAAATTCCTTAATTCAAAGCCTTTCCCAATAATAAATATTAATTAATTTTTAATAAAAGACCACAGACTACAATTTTTAATCGCCCTTTTTCATGAATAAAGACGCTTATTTAACTAATTTGTGATCACTACTACATGCTCACGCTGAGTATATATTCTTATATTTAGCGTCTAGAGGTAAGCGGTGCGAGTGAGTTTTTTCAATTTAACTAAATATTTGTTAAAAGAACTTCATATCTTTCCTCCAAAGTGTTCATTGCGGTCGGTTTCTTGTATTCTATGGTTTGGGAATTAGTAAAATAATGTGGTCAATTACTGACAACATCTACAACCACAAACAAAAATTTATGGACCAAATAATCGACCTCACATTAGAAGCCAAGACAGCATGTCGGGCTACAGGTGATTCTTAATTGGAAAATATGCAGCGCAGCTAAAATGTTAGAAATGTACATATTTGTTACACACTTAGGAAAATTTCAAGTGAAGGATAAATGCCATTATAGTTTATTTATGGGAGAAAGAACCTTTAAAACATTTCTTTTACCAATTTGTAAACTATATTTTGAAACCATTAAATTTAATCAAGAAGGAATACAAAAACATTTCAACTATTTTCGGGAACATAAATGACATTTTCTATTCAAAGAAATGTAATGAGTGTAATTTTAATATAAAATGTTGATTTGTAATAAGTGCAATATATGATTTATTCGTTTTTAATGTCTTTTGTTTGCTATCGCTATAATTTTCTTCAATGACTTGGCTTTCTAAAAGATACAAACTAAAAGGAAACAATGATTTCTATGCCTTAAAATGTATAATAAATGTATTGTTTGTTTTTGGTAATACATTTTTGAAATAATTGCTTTGAACAGCTCGAATAATGAGCTTAAATAATTTATAAAACAATTCAACAAAATTATCATTCATATTGGTGGACCAGTAGTCTAGTAGTTACTGCTCTATACCTGCTGATTCGACTTTTTTACACAAAGAAAAAAGAAACATAAAACCCTCATATTGTGTACATTCCTGTGATACATAATTGTTTAAAATGCAAGATTGTTTTCATAAAAGTATCATTTGAGCATATATTTTTCACATTGAACATATTCAGGTTTATATGTTCGTCATTATTCCAGCAATAAACTTTATTTCAATAGAAATATCCAATCAAACAGATTAAAAAACGGACGCAGTTATAGCTGAGCTCAAAATGCGATATCATCCATTTCCATTTTATATTTTACTATCAGGAAACATATCCTGAAATAAATGAGGGAGTTATGCCATAATCATTATTTGAGGCAGCCACTTTATCCGTCCGATTTATACACAAGTTTCACATATTGTTGTAAAACAAAAACAGTATTTTAAAAATCGGTCCAGAAATGGAGAATCTATGCGATAAAAAATATTTCGGGCGTGCAAATTGTCCACCGAATATTAGAAAATATTACGAAAATCTGTCAAGAAATGATAGAGTTCTAAGTTGGGAAAACATTGGAAACAAACAGAAGAATTTATAATATCCTCCTTCCTTGAAATCTGTTAAACAATAAATTTTCGTTACAAGGAAAAACATATGTCCTTCTGTTGAACAAACATATTATGACGCGACCACAAACCAAATTTTATGTTTTTTTTTTGGTAATCCCTGATTTTCTGCTCTCTTCATTTCTTTTCAGCCGCACATACAATTCACCATTAAGGATATCATAGTAAAAGGAATGCCAAAAATACGAACATAAGAACACATTTACAATCTACATCCAAAATGAATAAAATTTATTGTAACGAAGGTGTTGGTTGTTCTCATGTTCATATTATAAAAACATATTAAGTTGTACCCATACAAATGTGTAAGTGCTTAGAAAGAATGAGCTATATTGTCCTGTGTAGATGCATTGTCCTATATATCACTTTATAAAAAAGGAACATCGAAATATAGATTGAGAAAAATAAATGGTCAAAGTGGGGAACTGAATATACAAATATTTGCATTCAGCCATGAGAAAGAAGGGCAGCTGCAAACGTAAATCCTATAAAAATATAATAGCCAAAATTACGAATTGTGCAATAAAAATATATATTTGATTTTTGGATTACAACCCATTCCAAGTAAATAAAAAATTTTAAAAATAAAGGCACAATATACATACATATATACATACATGTGCATATGTCCTTGCTGTCGTAAGTACGAATGCATTTCCATCGCTAAAAATTTAAATAAACACATGTACGTTTCGTAACCTAAAATTCAAGCAACTTTAACTACGATTTTTTGCATAAAATGAACAATTTTATGTCAAAACGTTATTTTATAAATAGTTATCGGGGAATGACAATGAATGATTCCCTGACATCCCTGTCACAAAATACTCGTACATCATTTCTGTATGTTCTAAATATGTGCACATGAACATTCTCATGACATTTTTGAGCTTCGCATGATATAGTTAATTTAAGTAATATTTGCAACTATAACTTATTTCCATGTGTACATATTTGATAATTAATGATTTATGAGAACTATTTGTCATTATTTGACAGTTACATCCAGTTGGACTTTTAGTGACAACCTCAGTTTTCTTTGGTTTAAATAACCGGTTGGTGGAAGAAATACTTAAAAGGGATTTTCTAAAATTTTTTAGTCATAATTTTCCTCGGCATCGCAGAAGAGTCAATAAGAAGAAGTTAGTCCAGGACATAAATCGGAATACTTGGATCCTGCTAGGTCTCTTTATGTTGCATGGGCAGAAGGAAAATGGCTGAGAAAAAAATTATCTCCTAGCGCAATTCCCCTTAAAAGTTTCAGTATTTAATCAGAATGATGCCCGGATAAAACAATTTCTTCCACTAATAACTCAGCCTGATGTCTCCGAAAGATTTCGCAGCAACGGACTGAGTATTTGAAGCATTTATAGAGGATGTGTCAGACAATTTTCTCCTCCAACTCATATCGATGGCTCCTAAAGAAGTTGCTGTTAGAAGATCCAGTCTCCCGGTACGTAGTCCTCTCTAGCAATAACCAATCAAAACCGCTACAATTATGAGCAATTGATCCCGGAAAAGCAGCTCTAGGACTGCAAATCTGCTGCAGTCTTATATACACTATGCAGGTCTTCAAATCTTGCAGTACGCTACACGCCCAGTGCAATCTCTGCAGCACCCGAACTGGAGGTCTATCAATTAATACATATACCGATCGCTCAACCAGGCTCCTGGCTCTGGCCGTTTTGTATGCAACAATGTTTCCGGATGCCCTTGTGTGCCTCTGCGCCTAGATTAGCTGCAGGTTTGAATATCCCTTTAATGACTGATACCTCAGTCTCAGAGTTGTAAGAGCAGCAGAACTATTGTCCAATAGCTCGACCATGAAATAAGCCGGTCCAATGCTGCACAGTAAGTAACGTCTTTTGGGGGAATGGTGAGCGATGCACCAGTGACCTTCAAGGCAGAAATTTTTATTTCTATAATTTTGGTGTAAGTGGTCCTCTCCATATCGGTCTTCCAATTCAACACTAAACATGTCAATATTGACTTAATTGCCATCACCCAAATGTCCTGCCGAAATTTAACCTGAAAATGTTTTATCAGTCAAAACTCCTTAGACAGTTTTTCTCGTATATGTGAATTTTGAATTTTCCTTTTCTTCAAGTATTCTGACAATAATAGTAATTTGTTGCCTTTTATTTGGCCATAACTGCTTACCCACGGTTTTATATATTTATTTATTTTATTAAGCAACAATAAAATGTGGTAGAACACCGTCATGATTTTTTGTTGCCTTCATTCATATCTTCTTTCCGTACAAATAGAAGCTACATTTCTTTCCATCAAATAAGTCCTTGTCTGAGTTGCAAGGGAAATCAGTATTCATTTGCTTGAAAGCTTCATTATTTTAATGATTGACATCATACTTGTATCCGTCATATAATTAACTGCAAAATAATATTTATTTTATGATTTAAACATAAATCTTTTATCGATTTATATGTTTATTTTCTTGTTGCCTCTAGCTTTTGTGTTGCAAAGATTGATTTCAAGTAAAAATTGATTTGCAAGACTTTAAATGTTATGAATGTCCTTTAAGGAACAACGTAGTAAGAGTGTTGGAGGAGCTGTAAGGAAGTAATAGGGATATGCAGATCAAATTTTCAGGTATTTCAATATGAGTATTTAAAAAGTGCATTGTAAGACTAAGTAGAATTTTTTAGAAAGTGAGATTGTTCTAGGCGGAATTTTTGTACTACCAGCGAGGAAATGTCTATATGTAATTGAAAAACTGCTTTGGCTCCATATGACAGCAATTCTAAAATCCAATTCAGTAAGATTTCTAGATTTTTGTCTGTCTTTGTGTTAAATCATTAGCTGCAGTCAGATCGCCCTTGATAATTTAGGCTGCATAACCGGCTGTGAATACTTTTTCAAATAATGAAAGTGATGAACTAGTGGAACAATTTCAAAAATTAATTGTTTCTGGTCACTTCTGTTTTGTTCTTATTGTAATTCGTACAACTCTAACCTGAAACGAAAATTCGAAGGTGCGAATATGAGTGGCCTTGATTTAATGAGTTTTTTGAGATTTGTATTATATATTTCTTGGACGTCGGTAATGACAATGTTTTTACTTTAACTTGGCGACTCAGACAACAAAAAGTCCGCGTCGAGCAATTGGCGACAAGTGCAGTTTGTGCATCGGATAGTTCATGAAAACTTGCTGTGGAAAGGGGGTTTGTTCATTTTTATTTCCATTGCCGAATTCGTCGATACATATATGTACATACACATATTATTTATTTTCTAAAGTTGCCGTTGGTTCGTTGTGAATATCAACGTAACTTTCAAATATTTGAAAAATTTCTTTTGAAATTATTTCAATAACTTATTTCGCCGTTCATTTTAATGTCATCCTAATTAATCACTGTATTATAGTGACTTCCTTCTAATCCCCAATGTAATAATAGCAATTGCAAAATAAACAAATTTTTCATACTCATGCCCATATAATTTTGTGAAATGTTTTTCGTGTAAATGATTAATTGCCCAAAAAATTTTGCAGTCCGACTTAAGCTCCGAAATGTATCATGAAAAAATGTTCTTCTTGATGTATATGATGTGCTGACATTAAACTATTTGTATTAGAATTGTAATTGCTGTGTAAGAATGTACATTTGCTACACAAACACAACAAATTTGTGAGAGAAATATTTTATTTCTTTTGCAATTTTTGCTTCCTTAGTTTCTCGACATGCTGACAAATCGAAAGCTTAGCCACTGCAGTTGTTTGACTTTTGCGCCCAAAGGCATCCGAACTGAAAAATATATAAATTCGCAGTATTCGTTGGTTCGATTATTTGGCACCCAGTAGAAGTTTCTTAAAAAATAATAAAATAAAATCAACTTTACTTTTGCAAAAAGCTTAAGCTACAAAATATAATAGTAGATTTTTTCTTTCGAAATAAATACATAAAATGTCAAAAACTCTACTCCGTTTGCATAATTTATAACAGGGTCTGCCAAAAGACATTATTATTCATACAAATACATGGAAATATAAGTGAATGTATAAATGCCAAAATGTATACAAGCGGTTTTATATGAATATAAACAAATAAATTATATGTATTTTATTCCTCTGGATATTTATTTCGGTTTGGGACTACTTTATTGGATACAAGCACAGACAGACACAGTCTTATCGACTCCACTCTAATGCCAGGAATATGGGACTGTTTAAAAATATTGTCAAAGGGATAAACACGAATTATTATATACATTTGACATTAGCAGGAAATGCATTTTATTGTATGAATTAAATAATTATATCAATTATTGCCAAAATATTTAATAACAAACAAGAGTGATAAAACCACGTGATGATTTCTCGTCACCCTAAATGTAATGAATACAACTGAAACTTGTAAACGTTTTATGGCACTGCAATACGCAATTAATTTTCATAAATACTGTCCCTTAACAAATTGATTTTGCTATAAAGTTAATTTTAACAGGCAAAATTAAATGACAATTCCGTAAAAATAGTGTAGTGAACGATCTGTTTTGTGGGTGGATGGGCAGAATGAGCCAACACTTCAATCAAAAGTGTTCTAAAGCTGTAATTTAAATTGAATAAAAAACCCTTATATTAAACAGTTAACTGGAATTTGTGGGAACAAAATTACCCTCTATATTTTCAATTTGGCACAAGTAACGACGCACTCTTGCTTTTCATATGCAACAAAAGCAAATTAGCCAATATATTGTTGCCAATTTCTCTAAAAGAGTTGAAAAAAGCTAACTGTGGAAATATAACGATTTTCAACCTTTCAGTGAACTTTATTCCACACATTATTCTAGAGTAGAGCCAAAATATCATTTGTATGGACCACGCGCCTTTTTTCTGCGTGCTGGGCTGAATGATGGGCATAGTATTTTTAAATATTCGACTTTTTACTTATCTTTTTGGAGTAACTCTTACTAAAGGTGACTTGAAGCTTTGGGTTTTACAAATATCATCTGCAGTGCTTCATATATTTTATTGGTCTACTGATGAATAATGATTCAAAGCATGTAACGTGCAGGTACCAAAATAGACGTGGGTTATTTGACTAAAACGTACATAATTCATGAAATAAAGTAGTGAATTACACTCTCTGTGATGCTTTAGTAGGTCAATAGGATGGAGTACGCTGCTGCTACCAATCAGCATTTTCGGCCACTCCTATATGCGCTGCAACAGCTTTAAAATATTTTTAATTTTTTTGCATAAAAAATATCAAGACCAGATGAAATGTAATAGCTTTACAGACTTCGGCCGGACAGTTTCTGGTTAAGGCATAGGGGGGCCTTATATGGCAAAAGTTACGTTATTTTAATATGCGAACCCAAAAACTTATCTATAGCAAAAAATTATTCTTGATTCAATAGGAAACAAGTCATGTTTGCCACCAGTTCCAAAAATTCATACTCTCATGACTTGTACCCAGTATTAAAATATGACATACAATCATTTTGCTACGACAAACATACTGTAAGTCTAGTTCCGAAGGCCAGAGCAGGGTCCATTGTGTCCATTGTGTTATTATAATAAAGATGAAAATACACTTCGTTTTGTTGGACGGTATTAATCAAATTTTCTCCTATTTTTGCCAGACTTTTCCCAAAACTTGAAAGGACTTTTTATGTTCCCAATATATAATAATTTTTTTTTAATCTGCTTAAAATATAGAAAACATACAATAACTTTATTTTGAAAATTTTAAATATGTTTCTTAAATTTTTTTTATTTATTTGTGTTTTTTTCTTGTATTGCATCTGTATCCCAGGATAATTTTAGTTTACGAGTACTTTTATAATATGTAAAAGAATTTAATACATCTAGCAGCGTTTTCAAAAAAAAAAAACCAAAAACAATTTTAGAATCGAAAAATATATTTTCGCATAGATCGTGAAAGAAATATCAAAAGCTTCCGATTACTCAATCAACATACTATCCGCAACCAATTAAAAGTTATTTTTAGCTCATCCAGCTCCACATGAACATTCAGAGATATAGTCAATTAAATTTCGCAAGTTCAGAGAAATAATTTAATTACACAGCAGGCAAATATTTTTCAAAGAAAACATGATGGCCCTTTAAGAGAGGAACAAGTGCCTACACCATGAATACAAATGAGTAAAAAGAAATAAAAACTTGTCTATTAATTTACTCAATACTGAGCTAACTCAGTACAAGGACTGTTCCATGAGTGAATTGTTTGCTTTGAGTAGATCTTTAGTGAAAAATATAATCCTGCTCAATCTAAAACCGGGCTTTGAATTTAGAAAATAGATTTCTTTTTCAATATTTAACAAATCAATATACCTACTAATTATTTTAAGCTTCCTTGTAGCCATTCCATAACTTTAATTTATGAAAATAATAAAATTAATGAACTTAATAAGCTCAAAGTCTAAGATATAAAAAAACGATGTATATCTTTTTTAAGCTTCTACTTAATCACAAGTTTTCCACAATTTAAGCGGTTAATCCGTCCACTAAAAATTTTATATTAAAAGGAATTAATTTTGTTAATGATATTTCGCAATATTATAATTCTATTTTTTCTTTGGATTATGGAAATCGAGTTTCGATATGGCAAAAAAACTTTATCCACTCAATCTGATATTTATATAGGACATGTTACAAAGCTGCGCCCTATCACATTCTTCAACTTATGGGTTTGAAGGTTAAATTTACTTTTGAACTTATAGGACCTGGCATCGATTTTATTTGCGAGGATTATAAAGAAATAAAAATGAAAATTTCTCCTACCTTCTCTCGTGCTTATCGATGGACTCCCACGTGACAAGTAGTTTTCTTATGTGTTTTGTTTATATGTTATAAGTAATTGTAATTTTATTTGGAGAGACTATTACGAAAATAATAAGTTTAAAAAATCATTACATACTTATGTCTATCGAAAAACTTCATAAGTAGTTTAATATATGTGGCGATGAAATACTCATGGTGGCAAAGGAAAACAGCTAAATTGTCAGCACTGCAAAGAAAGATTTACCAGGTGTTTTTCTAAGAATAAAACCGTGTTTCCAACAACCATATGGTTTTATGTTATTAAGTAATAGTTTTCTAGGAATTGCAAAATTGAAATGTTCACATGCTGTCATGTTCTTGTCTGTTATTAACGAAGGACTATTATGGCATGCATGAGTTAACTTCAAGTTCAAAGGTGGGAAGGATATATATACATATTTGAAAAAATGTACATGTATTTTATCCGGTATATGATTTGCGAACTCAAATAATTGTGCTCAGATCGTAAAAAATCTCTCGAGTGGTAGCCATTAAGTGCACTAATTTTTGAGTTATTCTAAATGAATTTCCAGGAGAGTTTCTCACATTAGTTGCGAAAGCATTAGTCTGCAAAAACGAATTCAATAATTGAAAATGTGTTATAAGTATAGAGAAAAGTTGGACGAACATTTTGCACAAGCAGCTCTATTCCCAGAGAATACTTTCTGAAACACAATTTCTTGTTCACGCACAGATATTGAGATCTTTTTGGTTTTTTTATGAAAAATTAAATGAACGAATAACATTTTCATTCGAAGTTTTTTTTAAACCGCCTTGCCTGATTTTTTTTTAAATTTATTGTCTGTTCTTTTTTTTTTATTGTACCAGTACTCGGGGGATGACCGCTACTTATGCAGTCCATTGTGCTGGAACTAGGAAAGTAGGATACGATTTGGAGAATAGAGGGAATCTCGTTCGATGAACAAAAATTCATCGAAACAGGCAGTCGAACGAAACTGTCATTTAAATATTAGGGCCACAGTTTGCAAAACAGAAATGAAAATTCCTTTTGTTTTTTCATATTGAAAGCAGCAACATATTTGAGTTTCTAACAAGATTTGTTTAAGTCAGTAATAACTAAGTTAACACAAAGATTGGAAGTTCGAAATAGAACCTCAAATTATGATATATTAAGAAATTTGTAATATTAATTTCCTCCTCAACTTCAGCAATGAAGTTGAAAGAAGGGTTAATAAAGAATTTCTTTAAATTTTCACTAGGTTTTTCCTAACGCTGTATTAATGTAATTACTAAAACTTAAGATATTTTTTATAAAATAAAATTAGTTTATATTTGTTGCAATACTTATTTAAGTAAAATCTCAAAAAGCCTAGTTATTAATAAATTTTTAAATATTTTAAATTGTATTGATGATAGTTAAAATAAATAAAAAAAAAATATTTGAGTTTCTTTAATTAACAAAATCAGGTAATTATATACACGTGTATTGAAATCAGTGGTAAAGACTAAAATTAGTTTTCAATAAAGATTTTTTTAAAGAAATTTTCAGTCAAGATTTATTCAATTCAATTGAGCATTTATTCCATATTTTTATTATGTCCGAACCGTACCTAAATCTTTATCCACTATATCAGTAGACTTGTTTTTTTAAGTTTATAAAGAATATCTGCCTGTAATCAGTATCCGATCGATCAGTTAAAAACGAAGGTTCATAAGATTTGCTAAATGCATGCGGGAAGTCTTTTGAATAAAGTCTTAATTTTGAAATTCGAGTGAGTCCCTCATATATTAATGAAATTCTTAATATGAATTTTTCACTCCAATTACAATAACTGGCTTTAAAAATTAAGCGATATGAGTGATTTTTAAGAGAAATGGTATAGAAGAGGCAGAGACGGGGGAAGTAAAAAAATATTTGTATTGAATGTAACAGGGGATATACGAAAAGCAACCCCTAAAACATAATCATACTTCTACATACGAAAATGAAAGCAAAAAAAATAGACTAATAAAAAAACAGAGGTGTTTTCAGAGATGGCAATCTGGTTTATTAATTCTGCCAACTGGCCATTAAAATAATATTCAATAGATATTTGTGTTTGATTTATTACAAGCAAAACAGAAGAAAATGAAAAGATGTCTTTTTCTAAACTGCTGTTCTAAGCATTTTTCAATTCATAAATTATCGAGCAATGGCAACCACGTCACGTCGCATCACGTCACAAATCTAAAAAAATTACTTTAGATAAACATTTAATTTCTAGCAACAATTAAAGCGATACGATAAAGCTAAAGAGCCATATTCTCTTATTGAATTTCGATTACATTGTTCTAAGAATCTAATATGGAACTGATAACATTCACATTAATTTATTTCTAGATTTGCTTTCGGTAATTTGATATCCACATTGATATTATCCACATTAATATTATTGTAATAATAAAATTGTGAATATGAAAATTTTGTTTGAAGTTCAAAGGCAACTCAAAAAAATTTGTTGCACGCACTTTACCAACCCTGTTTTGAGAATAAAATTTTAACATAGTTTATTGTGGTTGCTTGCCACAAACACGTCAGTTAAACGAAAACAACTCATCTGTGTTCTGGGCATGGAATGTTGTCTTAATTCACGGTGGTGGGTAATCGCCATGTATGATCTCTTTTCTCTCTATCTGATAAACTTTTGTGAATATATTTGCATTTTTAATCAATTATATTAACACATTCAAATATTTATATGCAATTTTGTGGCATATTTTTTTAATTAAAATTGCTGGTCCTTAGATGGCAACTAGATGAGAGCCAAAAGAAGAAAAATTTGGTTTAAAACAAGAGCACATATTGCAATGACAGCACTTCATTAGGTTCATTTGAAATTATCTTAACTTGCACTATTCTCAAAACACGGGTTATTGATTTTGTTGACTTCTATTAATTTGTTAATTGACCACATCGTGTATGCGTGTATGAAACTTACACATTTCTTTTATTATTTACACTCATATAGTTATGTAATAAAATAGGATGTGTGTATGTATGTATGTATTTAACGTAATGGCTCCAAAACGGGCGGGACGATTTTGACGAAATTTTCAGGGAACCTTCAGAATACTCGGGCGGATGACACTGTGAAGTCCGATTTTTTATTTTCGGTCTGTGGGCGGAGGGGCGTGGCAAAATCCAATAGTTCATAAAATGAGAACGGCTTGGCCGATTTCTGTAAAACTATTTGTCAGTTGTTCGTATTTTCGAGGAGAAGGGTTTTAGGGAAGAAAATTTGGAAAATTGGAAAAATCGAAAATCGAGTTTTTGTATGAAATTTTGTTTGAAATTATTGCTTAATGGCTTTTCAAATTAAAAAATAGAAAGTTTGTCTGAAGGCTTAAAATTGGGGCGAGGCGAAGTTCGCCTGGTCCGCTAGTATAGTTATAAAATACAGGAACGACCCTTTTGTGGTAGTTGCAAATTTGATGTCAGCTTGTCGAATTAATTTGCTTTAGTACTTATATTTGATGTCGTCAGTGGGAAGCAGATAGACACATAGTCGTTCTCTTATGCAATGTCAATAATCGAAGAATTAAAATTCATTTTGATTTACGAAGGCAGGAAAGTTACTTTAAGTTACTTTAAGTTTTCGAAACATAACAGAACATAAATTTTATTTAAAGCCAGCCAGAACTGAATTGCACATTTTGTAAGAATAACTTACCATTTTTATAAAGAATTTTTCCACCAATCTTCTTTAGAAGTTGGAAAATGGATACATTGGGAGTAATGAAAATGTCATTCCTTAGGAATAACTTGAAATGTCTGCTGAGTGGGCTAAATTGACTTGTTGCAACTAGAAAAGAAAATAATGAAATATTCCAAGCCTAGATGAATCTTGCATTTATATTATATTTGGTTGATGTTGTAAGCAAAATTTTTTCGATCAAAAAGTGAAAACATTCTCTCACACATAAAAAAGCCATAACTTAATAAACGGGTGCAAAAAAGGTAAATTGACGCAATGATTATGTATATTCACATCCGAGAATAATGTATAATAGAACAGCAAGTGTTTGCGAATTGATCTTGAGCAAACAATTATACGAATTGCATAGAAAGCAATTCACATTTAGTAGAACATTCTTTCATAAAACTGCTATGATGTACTCTAAACCCTGTTGAAGGGGTTTCATTTTATATCTAAACATGTGATAAAATAAACACCCCGTGTTCTTCTGGGAGGAAGAAAAAGCTAAAAAATGAGGTAATTGCTGCAATCATTTATCGCAGTGCATGAGTTAGAGATGAAGAGCAGTTCATACTAGTACAAATAATAGCAATACACTGGGGGTTTAAATACTCAATCGTTATTTGATGGTAATTAATAAACTTATGTATATATAACGAGGTTTTTGCACATCTTGGTCAGTTTATATTTAGAACAGCGCGGGTACTCAAGCTCTCTGTTTCAGAATTTGTGGATATATTTTTAAAATTCCCATTAGTAACTTTATTATGAGCTCTGTTGCAAAAGGACTAGCAACATCAATTCAAGAAACAACAAACTTCAATGTTCAACAGTCCTTACTTAATGGCCCACATAGCTTTGCGCTTCCTGTAGTGAATGACACTGAAGCAAATGTTGACAATGAAGCTAAAAGCAAATGTGCAGAGGATTGTGGACCATTATTGGCACATGATCAAATCATGTTTAATAGCTCAAGTAACGATAATCGTAGCAGTAGCTCAGATAATGATCAAAACTCTCGAAACAAAACCGATGCGATGCAGAAAAGTTCAAAGGAAAAAGATTCACCGGAAAAGTATTTAAGCTGTGGGCAATATTTATGTAGATCAAAATATGGCCATAGGCAAGCCGATATATATAAAGAAAGCAACAAGTGTGGATCTCATTCACCATTGCCGGTAGAAAAGAAATCATTTGATAAACTTCCATATTATCGTGATAAACAGCGTGAAAAAGATCGTTTAAGATGTTCCCGTAGCTCTGCCTTATCGTATGAGAGAACAAGTCGACATTGCTTAGCAAGCAGGGAGAGATGTTCCAGACGTTCACCGTACCGTAATGTCAAAAGGACTCACAGTATTCGCCGATCACGAACGCCTTCTAAAAAGCGTTCCTCTACAAAGCGTGAATGTCACAAAGATACAAGTAAAGATCCGGAGAGGGAACGAAAGAGCTTGTGCTCTTCGGCGACTGAAGCTTTTTCATCTACTCCTCAGTATATTCCAATACCAGTGGCTGCATACCCTTTTCCCGGATGGCCATTCGCGCAACCATCTTGGCACACTGCTCCTCGTCTCCCACCAGCATCACAATTTGCTGCCTTTCACATGTGGCCGATTGCACATCCGACAAGGACACCACATCAGCCGTCATACGTTGATATGCCTCCATCCTTGCCTTACGCAGCAATGAGAACCCAATCTCGTCCTCATACATCACATATTGCTGCAGGACATAATATTAGGAATCATTAATCGTGACCAAAAAAAATTTTCGCAGTCGTATTAGTAAAAATTTTACGTATGATTGCATTCAAAGATTAATTAGTGACTAAATCGATTGGTAACTAAAACGAACAGCAATAATTATAGTTCGTAGCAGAACCGGCAGCATAAAAACTAAAAGTAAACGGTAAATCTGACATTTGAAGGAATTTGAAATAAGCCAAAGAAGAGAATCAGCACAAATAGATAAAAGTGGTAGCACAAGCAGTTGAAAGAATTAAATAATTTAAAAGTCGGCATAATTTTACATTAAATTTGTGATTTTCATGAATAAATACATGTTCGTTAAAATGAAAAGATTTTATGTAAATTTAATAAGATAAATCTACTTTTGCCATCAGATGCAGTGATGCGCAAACGAACAGGTCCAAACTGTCTAATGGAATGGGTGCGTAAAAATTTCCAGCGATTGCTTTACGTGCTTCTGTTGGCTCATCGTTTATCAAATACGTCTTTGCAAAAGTGCCTAATCGTTTGATGGATGAAATTAGATAAAGAACTTCATCAGCAAATTAATCTGACATCTTGCCTACCGCAGGAATGGTGATTGTCCTGGGGGTTTTAATCTGGTAATATTCTTTTAGATGGTTTTGTTAAAAAGTAATATTTTTGGAAGCCACTTTGGGATCAATTTTCAAAACTCAAAAAATATTAGCATTGCTTACTGAAAAGAATCAGCAACTCACATTGAGAATTTTCCCTTATCAAGTCGGCGGCTGGTCAGATGGACTAAATAAAGATTTTCGTCCATAAATTTTATATAAACCTCCTTACATACATACACATAAGTACATATATGTATACGAGTATATTTACAATTTAAAGAGTCAAGCAGATTATGCGACATTTCATTGGTCGCTAAACCAAATCCTCAGTGAACTTTAAGCAGTTTGAAAACATTCATGCCAAAATATTCAAATATATTATGAAAATGCTCTATCGTATATGAATATTGCAAAATACATAAACATATGCGGTATAGAATTCTCATATTGTATTTGAATATCTTGGCATAAATGTGTGCGGTTTAATATTTTCCAGATGCTCAAAGTTCAGTGACGATTTGGTTAAGCGACCAGTGGAATGTCCTCATATGAACACCAACGACAAACATTAAATTTTTGATTCTCCAGTTCCTTAAATGATTAGTTGGGAAGCATATCCCTTATATTTTTTTGTAATTCTTATGCAGAAAGCTGTGATGGAATTTCATGCTTCTTGCACAAAAATATATGGGTTTTAGTGCTTTGGGAAATATGTTGGCTGGCGATTTCATTAGAACTAATGAAACGCAGACCTACAATATTTATTTTTGAAAATATTCCAAATAATATTATTTAATATAAACTTAAATAAAAAATATTTTTCAATAAAAAAATTGAACAAGTCTTAGTACAGTCAGCTGAGGTAAGACGTTGCTTAAAAATTTATTCTACATTTTATCACTATGAAATTACACAGTTTAGCATTTACTAATTAGTATATACTAAAAGTGACATTGTCACATTCACATTGATGTTGTACATGTGGCATATATAAACATATGTATGTGGTCATGTTTAAGATTCTGTTAATGCAATTGACAGTCAGACGTCAGTGATATGAAACAGAATTTTCATCTTTAAGTGAATGTTGAATAAACATTTGCTTCAAACACAGTTCAGTATAGAAACACAACTTTGTTAATTGGATTAATGAAATAGTTACGTTGGTTATATATTAAATAAAATAATTAATAATTGTTCAAACTCTCATAAATGTCTTTCTTGAAATCTCAAAATATTATGAATATTATCCATCATTCTACAGAGAGTAAAAATTATTTTTTATAAATATGTAATAATACGTGTATATGCGTATAAGGAATCTCATTTTGCATCCACTACCATTAAAACTTAATAAAAAGACTTAATTTATATTAAAAGAAGGAGTACTATTGATGCGCACTATGGACCTGAAAGAGGAATTCCGCGGTAATCTTAAGCTAAAATTTTTAAATTAAAACAATTATTTTTGGTTCTGCTCGTATCGAATATACAATAAATAATATTAAGGTAGAAAACATAGATGTTTGGGATGTACCTTTTTTTTACAGAATATATATAATTCTTCGGATATGATTAGTATACCCATAAGTTGCCTCCGTTCAATATCTTTACTCAATATCTATTTTTTTACATTAATATGCACAATATTTTTATTACTGGACTATTACCCAATAAAAATGGGCTTTAAAAAAGCTTTAGAAATACTGACTACTCACTTATGATCCGGAAGTAGTGCAATTTCAGATCGTTTCCAACGATTTTAACATGAACTTATAGTTGTATGTGAATATGGTTTGTTTTGTAAAGAAAATAATAATCAACTTTGATATGCTGCTTATTAGTGAGAATAGAATAAGTCTGTCAACTGTTGCAGTTTGTTTTTCTTATATGACAGTATTGCCTTCAATTATGGATTTAAGGAGCATAAGGCTAAAATAATGCTCATGTTAAAATGATAAGTAAAGTATTTGCAATTAAAGGAACAATTGAGATATTTAATGAAAATTTTGTCAATCTGACTTCTTAGGAAGTTGTAAGACTTTTGGACGCAACGAAAATGTTGCTTCTTAAAAATTACTTCCAATGAAGCTGTTTATTACTTAATGACCAATTAAGACACTATCTCGAATTCGTCCCTAATAAGCCATGTCTTCTTTTTAAGACCTTTTTTGGTATATCTATGCGAAATTGTATATTTCATTATTTTTGATTTGCCCAGTTTTTCGGTCCTTATAAAAATGTTTATTGCTATCATAGACAACGTTCTGATGCCACTTTTAGAGGACTTTATTGTGTAATAAATTAGTTTATTTTATTGATTAGTTTTACTTAAACTAAAATAATACTTTTGTTGTTACTCAATTCATTGAATCGAACTATAAGAGTTTCACTCCCATTTACAGCTTTTTATAGAGAAGAATATCCATTATGACTTTTCCTATATTCACCATGGTTATCACCTCAATTGACATTATCACAAGTAACGTTTCCCAATACGACCAAACTTCCGTTCAGCCGGCACTAGTAGTGATATTCAATAAATGAAATTAGACAAATAAGTTCAAGTGTTTCACTCGTAAATCAAAAATTATGATGATAAATCGAATAAATTGCAATTGCAGTGCAATTTCTAAGCAGAACTCACATCCAAAGAGAAAGAAGAAAAGAAGACACAAAATTAATTGAATGTTAGGAGATTTAGCATCGAATGTTTTCATTTATTTAGTTTTTTTTCTTCGCATAGAAAAAGCATCCTCTATTCATACTCAAGGAAGTAAATATGCAAACAAATGGTTATAAGTTTAAAATTTAATCAGCATAAAATCAAATACATATATTAATTATATTAATTAAGTGTAAGAACACTTTAGCCGTATTCCTTACCAACATCTTAGTTTCAACAAAAGTCATTAAAGTTCCTTAGTCCTTAATGAAAGAGCTGAGATTAGAATGCGAAAGCAGTCTTAAAGTGGACCACTTTCAAAGATTTCAAGATAGCTTGTCATAGCAGGATGTACTCTTTTTGATTCCGATTCACCCATTTGAAAGCTGTCTTCTTTATGTTGAGAAAAGTAGGTTTGGTTTTTGGTTTGGTTGATTGGAGGGGTGTGATAAGCCCATGTCATACGACATACACTTAAGCCAGTGAAGGCTTGTTGTGCGCTCCATTTAATTATCAGACACAAACTGCCAAAGTTCTGCGGCAGGATTCAAACCTGGGACCTTCGCACTACGAGTCTAGTACACTACCTACTAGTCTACGAAGGTTAGTAAGTAAACTTTTCTTTTTTTTTAAGAAAAATAATGATTATATTCAGAAAGGAAGATGGCAGACATATTTGTTATTGATTTGATTTTATGTTTAATAATATTGGCAAATTTATTCTGGCGGACTTGTGGCCTTTTTATAATTTCATAATTTTATTTTTAATCCCCATTTAGTGGAGTTGAGTCCTACTCCTTCTTAAATACGATCCTCAAGTGTAAAATTTTAATCATTCTAATCGGACTTAATGAAAATTGTTGCCAATATTGTTGTTCATAGAACATAAACATATTTGATTTCTTTATATTTCTCTCTTCTCAATCCCCCAAAACGGAATTATTCATATTGGGAAAGATAAAAACTTAACTCTGACACTAATACTAACATATGTATGTATGTATTCATGGTTATGTTTATGCATGTATGTATGTAATTATAAGATAATAGTTAACAATATTATGTAGATAACCTGACATGTGTTCATTTTGGGCCATAGAATTATAATACTTTTATAATTCTTTTTTTATTTTTTTATTATTTAAACAAATGTTAGTCAATTTAAAACGAAAAAAGTTAATATATGGTATATTTTATTTAATAAACGAACTTTAGTATGTTAGTTACTTGTTTTATTTAGTTAATTTGACCTAACGTGTTTTTATGGCAATAAAAATGCTAAGCTTTTTATTTCATATACCCCAACGTTTCGTGAAAATTTTGTTCACTTCACCCAGAGACTCGTCTATTTAGTTTAAAATTGAAAACATCGAAAACAAACAAGTTTATTTTATTCAATATTTCGAGGCCTCTTTGGGCGTCTTCTTCTTCTTCTTTGAAAAATAGCTTCAATTAAGAAAGAAATTTTTTAAATTAATATTTTGAAGAATGAATCGAATAATGAATTTAATGAATATCGTTAATAAAAAAATAACTAAAACTAAAACAACAACAAAACTGTAAAGTCTTATTCATGACTACTCATATGTACTTACGGCCTTATTCATAAAAAATATTGTATGTTTGTTAAAGGTTTATTTGACAAATATCCCATAGAAATTTGTCAAATAAGCCCTTAATAAACATACAATAATTTTTATGAATACCGCAGTTAATCTATATATATATATATATATATATATATATATATATATATATATATATATATATATATATATATATATATATAAATAGGATGTGTGTATGTATGTAGCGTAATGGCTCCAAAACGGCTGGGCCGATTTTGACGAAATTTTCAGGGAACCTTCAGAATACTAGGGCGGATGACACTGTGAAGTCTGATTTATTTTCGGTCTGTGGGCGGAAGGGCGTGGCAAAATCCAATTTTCATATTGCACCACCAATGACATATACATATATTTATTTTTTGTGCTTTTTTAATTTTATTTTACTTTTTTGGAAAGCCGTTGTCATGTTCTTAAAAACGAGATATCAAACTCTTAAATCGGTTATATAGTTCCGAAGATATTTTGAGCTGACGGGGTCAGCTATATGTACATAAAAATTACGTGTATGTTCGTGATCGCTAAACTCTAAAACTACTGGACCGATTTTGACCAAATTTTATATGCCTGCTCTATGGGCCGTGAGGAGTGTTTTTGTGTGTAGTTTGAAGTTCGTCCGACAGATGGCGCAATACTTAGTTTTGTGTGTGTGTTTTTGCACCGTAACTCAAGAACTACTGCACCGACTTTGACCAAACTTTATATACATGTTCTATGGGACGTGAGGAGTGTTTCTGTGTAGTTTGAAGTTCGTCCGACAGATGGCCCAATATTTTGTTTTTTGTGTTTTGCCCAATAGAGATTAGCGCGATAAGCCTATGCTGCGTTTTGCTGAAGGCGTTGGGTCCTTAATCAGCGTGTAGTGGGGTTAATTAGCCCGATACCGGTATTTGACCAATAATTGCTATGTCGATTTAGTGCAAATTTGAAGGGTCAGCTAGTATATAAATAACTTTTGTTTTGTTTTATTACACACGCACTTACACAAGTATATTATCTAGTAAAAAATTTAAGGAAGTGGCGCTGCCTACTTTTCTAAACTGACGTAAGCACGAGTATGCGAATTTCGTTTGTACATACGAAAAATGATCATTAAATAATGTTTCCTTAAAGGATATATAAATTACTTGACCACGTTAATATATGAAATGACCAATTCGTATTTGTTTCTCATGACAATTAAAATGTTTACAAACTATATTCATCGAAGGGTAATATTTTTAGTCGATATCTTTAATAATTATCATAAATTTATAAGATTAAAATAGAAAATAAAAATAAAAAATGATATTGCAAAAAAAACTTGGCCCGTTATTACGGAAAAGCGTTAGAAATATAAGTATTCAAACAAATTTTTTGCGTGGAAAAACTTTCACCGACAAAGGAAAACTACAAAATTAAAACACTTCATTAGAGCCATTAATAACAGAAAAAGGAGATCAATATGAGTGGAAAAAAGCACACGCAGGCTACCGACTAGAGATCTACAGCTTTTTCCGCACACAGAAACTGTTTTAGAAACCTGGTTTGCCTTGCAAGTAGGGTGTCTTGCTTAAAGCTTTTGAATCATTAAGGCATTCACAAATATTCAATTGAGTTTTATTATTTTTTTATATCTGCTAGTTCCCTTTTATGTTCTATAAATGTGTATATATGTATATGAATATTTTTTTATGTAAATAAAATTTTGTTATTTCCACTAACAAAGCCCTCAGACAAAATAAGAAAAAGCAAAAATCGCCTGACACACGTGTTACTATTCGCATAGCAAAGACAGTCTTATCTAATTAAAAGTATTATTTAGTACATATGCCATAAAAGATGCCGATAAAAGATCTGAGTTGCGGCTGAAAAAGTACACAGTTCTAATTTACGTTTCCACAAGAAAACATTATTAACGCAACTACGCAATGCAATATATTTTGATTTTCAGTCTAACGACTTTGACTCTTGCCTTAGTTTACGGTAAAAAAGAAGTTGATTTGAAAAAGTGCGAAGAAGAGTCCCGAGAAGCAATTAACAAACTGGACTTTATTCATGGTGTGAAATTCGAGTGTGTATATAGCAAAATAGTGATAATTGATCCCGATCTTTTGTAATGGTCGCATTGTGGTTCTCTTTCAGTCTTCTTGAAGTGGGTAGGTGTGGTGCTTCCTTGATGACTGGACGTATAGTCACCTTTGAAGGCATTCTAAAGGATGACAATGGAGCCATAAAAGCCTGTAATGTTATAATTAGAGAAGTAATAAAGGGTGACAGAGCTACAACTAAAGTGATATTTGAGTGTCCGCTTGAAGGATCACTTGTATTTACCTATACAGATTATTAAGACTAATACAAATATTTGTAATAAAATTAATTATTGCTAATGCATCAAAGGATTATAAAATATTAAACCTCAACAATATTAAAAGCAGGCTTCAAAAATAAATACAATCTTTATCAACTCATTTATGGCTTTTATCTAATCTTTATTATTAATTCTTAACAATCTCTTAAACTTTTTTTGACAAAAGTACTTTCTAAAAAATATTATTGATCTACTAATTTTTTTTTTATGAACCGAAGACAGTTGGCTAAGATAGAGCTTTACTATATTTTATTTTATCGCTCCAAGAATCCTCACTTCCACAAAAATAAAAAAAATAAATACATAAAAAGGTAAAATTTTTGGCAGTTGTGGGGAGAAAGGTTTTCAAAAATTATCTTCACAATTTATCATAAATTATCTTCACAAATTATCAGCAAAAGCTGCATCAAATTTTTAAAACTGAACGAAATTGTTAATGTCTATGAGTGAAAAAAAATTGTCAAATCGGCATTTAACTATTTTGAAAACAACACAAGAAGAAAGAAAACAGCTTCCGGTAAAACGCGTTTGACCCTTAATACTAAACAGAATGTAATTTTTCACATAATAATTTAGTTGATCAAATCTTTTCTCATTGCCCTCGAGCATATATATATATATATATATATATATATATATATATATATATATATATATATATATATATATATGTTCCTTCCACTCCCGGAGGGAGCATAGGGCTTTTACAAAGCATATCCATTTTTATACGGGTTGTTGTTGCAGTTGTTTTCGCATTATTATTATTATTATTTGTTTTTTGCCTTGTATCAGTTTCGGTAATCGGTTCTTGTTCCAGCTAAGTGAATGATTAGTCTGCTATAGCAAATCTAGGATAATGGCGCTGCCGTTTGTCGTTGCCCAGAAACAACGCCCCCTCTGTATTTTGGTGAAGTGGTGAGGAACCTCACTAATCTTTAATTCCTATCCTTTTTTCCCCAGAAGTTGCTGGCTGGCTCTGCTTGGCCTTTGTTTGCCATGATGTCATCCTCTTTTCCTGGAGAGGGGGTGGTCAGGGGATCATTGGATGCATTTTTGGGAGGGGTTGAAGCCACTTCATTTTATAACTTGAAAAAACCATGGCGAAAAGTATTTGTCCTCTGCCAGGGAGAGAACCTGGGGTACTCGGTTTTGTAGGCAAGCATTTTAACCACTACACCACGCCACCATCGCAATTTCAGATTAGATAACAAATATTATTAGTCTTACTTCCTTCTATATTAGTTTTGGAGATATGATGTTATATATTTTACTCGATTTTATAATTTTTATCTACACATTTGATTTTCTGGGAAGATCCCCTTGTAAAGCGAAGACCACATAGTGAATTGAAATCTATCACTTAAATGATTTAGGTTGGGCATTTATATATCGGTCTCTCAGTCCGTCACATTATAATATTGTGATTTTATACATACACTAGAGTCTGGTTATAACGAACGCTAGCAGGGCAAATATTTTCCCACAAATTACTATTTTGAGCACATATTTTTGCTAAGACGTTAACATACAACCCAACATGACAGCAATTGAGACTCAGTTGACCTTGAAATCATACAATTAATTAAAATTACACATAGTAGATTTGTGGTGAGTGTGCAAACATAAAAGAAAAATAATGCTTTTTGAACACACCTCGTATGTTGAAATATCCATTTGTTTGATATTTTTTAAATGTTTATTTGAATCTAAATAATGTAGTCCAACTATTTTACCTTTTATTACTTTTCACTACAAAACGCTGTTGTCAAGTAAACAAAAAGATTACTTTCCGCATTTTATATCTTAATTAATTAATAAATACTTGTGAAAGTGAATGAATAATATTCTTATGTATAAAAGAACAAACATTCGTGTATGAAAAATTTACCATATACATATTATGTAAATAGAAGTATCTTTGTCGAGAAAATGTAATAAACATTTTAAAATACAGTGAGCTCTCGGTAATGTGAACTAGTGAAAATTGAGGCTGTACCTTTTACGAATTCGTTCACAATTTCAATTGTGAACATTTCTAAATTTAATCTATATTTTTTCTTTAATTAACAAGGCAATATAAATCAATACGAGTATTATTAACTCTATATCTATATAAATATATCTGTGTTTGCATGTTTGAAAGTCAAATGATAAGTTCGATTGGCCGATAATTTTGCAAACGTCCTACTGACGATAAGGCAACTCCTATAGTCTAATTTATTTTCATAATGGTGCGGGAGAAAAGGTACTCTCTTACAAAGTAGTTATTAATTATTCCATATTTGGAGAACTACGCTAACGAGACTCTTAATATTTTATGTACGTCACTGCGGAAAGAAAGTTTGTGTGCGAGTGATAGAATAGCCCCTGTGAATCCTTTACTTATACAAATACTCGTACTCTTTGTAAATAAAATATTTATATACATGGGAAACTGAGCTGGAAACAAATATTTTTATTTTCATTTTAGATGCAGTATAAAGTATAATGGAAATAATTTGGTTAAAAAGAGATACTTTTGGCCACACATATGAGAAAAATTAATAAATAGCAAATAAAAATGGGTAATGAAAATCATAGATTTAGTTAAAAGTTTCGAAGCGGAAGTAAGAATAGACAAACGTGCAAGGGTGAACATAACCTTCAATTCAACGATCGGCCTATAAAAATACAGGATGGTGATACTCAGTTGGTATAAGCCTACAGAACATGCGCCCGGAATAAAAATTTAACCAAATTTGTGCTCGTAACGCTTCGTTTCCAAAAGTATAAGAATACGTATAAAATAAAAACTTTTCGGAAGATCTGAACTAATTCATTAAATAACAATGCACCTTGTTCTTAAAACTTATCGGAAAATTTAATTTAAAAATTATAAACTTTAAGTGAAAAATTCAAGACCTAAACTCGAACCAAATTGATCAACAATACAGATTGAAAAATTATTAAAATAGTCAACAATTTCTACCAGCACAGGGCCGAACAACGAGAGCAATATTTTTCAGTCTATTGTTGTAATGAATTTTCGAGGACACATTATCAAACGAAACAAATATATTTTCAGCCCATCAAGCAACTGCGAATTTAAATTTATTCAACAACGGATCTTCTGTGGGATATTTTTTTAGAGGCGCTGTAGTTTCAATTGAAAAATCATACCAAGAAGATGTTAGAGCATATTTTTTAAGCATTAATGTCTGCATATAATTGAATGTATATAACCGCTGCAATTGTTGCTCGTACGGAGTGTTTTTGAGTTCTATCATATAAAATGTTCACTTAAAAATTCCTCCAGCAGACCACGGCTCATTACGTTACGAAGTCAAGTGACATCTAGGGCCCACCTCTTGTGATAATGTCCTGTAAGTATGTACTTTTTAAATTCACACACATTTACAATCAAACTATGTCGCTGTGTATATGAACATAAATATTAGATGCATATAAACGATATTAGTAGGAAAGACACATTGTGCTTAGAAGGTTAATGAACAAATAATTAAGAGCTTCAGCTTACATTTAATTGGATATGAATTAAAAAGCCACTGTTAAAGTAATACAAATCAAATTAATTCTCTTACATGTCTTTTTAAAGCAACCATTCAAAAATAGACGCTTTTAGTCATCATCATTAACTAAATTCTTTATAAGTATGTATCGAAGATATTATAAGAGTAATAATTTTGTTAATTCTTTCGTCACATAATTTTACAACAAGACCGTAAACAAATTCTAAGCCAATGAGCAAAGTTGTTGGGTAGAGCTTAGCATCCACCACTAGAATATGATTCTGAAGTTTTTTTTTCGCTCAGGAAAGGTGTTATTTTGGACTTATAATTTTGTTTCCTTTGTAGTCTTAAAAATAAAGTCAAAGTCTTAAAAATAAAGTTATAGAATGTAAAGAGACCCTTTTAGATTGCAATTAACAAAATTTTATAAATTTAAGGACAACCGTAAGAATGACCAGTTCATAGTCTTTGTCTAAAGCAACGAAGCATTTCGGAATTATTTGTTCTCCTATGGAGAAACGAAAATTGGGGAATCTCCTCAAACAGCTCGGTGCATTTCTGCTAATCGCTATCCTTAATATAAAAAGAGATACAGGTAATCGGGAATAAAATGGCTGCGCAATAAATTGAGTTTCCCTTATTTTCTTCTTTCAGATTAGCGAAAACTACATTTTGTTTCCTTATAAATTGATTGTAGTTTAACATTTCTGAGAAATATAATCTATAATTGACTTTCTTCATAAAGATTTGTTTCATGATGTTTATATGCCGATATTTCATCGGTCGGTAAGCCCACACATCAGTGAACTCTTGTAGGGTACAATCTCCATAAATTTCAATATTGGTTACTCTATTTACAATATAAAACCTTAAGACAGCAGCCGTATTGTACAAACCCAGTGAGTGATGGGGGAAAATAATGTTTTGCAAAGTGCGTGATCAATTTCTATAATAAGCCAGTTGGGATGAAACTGAATAAAATAAATTTTAAACATTTTGGTTGCATCTTGAAAAATGAAATAAAATAAGAAACGCACAATAAAATAAATAGAACATTTTTAATACTTATAATACAGAATCAAAATGATGATAAAGAATAATTTTTAAAGTAAAAATACAAACAAAAGCAAATAAATATGGAACTGAAATATTATCAAGATAATCGAGTGTTTGTCAATGGAAGCGAGTCCATAAGTTATTGTTATTAATATTTTTTATTGCTCTTTTATTTGTTTAATAGATATTTAATATGATCAAATTAGGCAGCATTAACGTAGAAATTTGTTGAAACCAAACGAACAATATAAGTTTTAAGCCGTAAATACCTTCAACGTTTGTAAATGCCTTTGAAATTAAAAGAAAAAACTTGGTTTAGCTTACCAGTTGGCACCTACTGTTGTTGATACCAATATTTAAGTTTTAAGTTTCTAAGCTCCATAAATAATTGGAACACAACCACAACAAGATGGAGGCAGAAGACCGTCATGAATTCTTTTAAATTACTCTTTTATGTAAATGAGGTATTAAAAGCAAATAGTCCCCTGTTTCCCAAGAGCTTTTGTGACATTAAATAAGTCATTAAGTGTTTAAACGTGTAGTATTTTTCATTATTAACAGTGACCGCTTATTCGGTGGAAGAAACCACCAAATCAAACAACAAAATTCATTTATTTTTATTTTCATCTTAGCATTTAACAAAATAAGTCGCTTCAGTAACATTTCTTTAATCCAAAAAAAATGTTTAAGTCATGAATTAGCATTAAAATGCGTGTGCATCACGCTGGTGTCTGTCATCTGGTGCCATTCGATGGAATACCTCATACGCACACACACTTCATGTAGGCAATAACTCGGAAGGAACTTTTTGAATATAATATCACAGCTCAACTGAATCATTAAAATAAATCGCTGTCGTCTAACACAATCCACTCAGAAATGCGTTAGAGGCGACGAAAACGCATTAAGGTGCTGGCTACTTTTGAAGATCTGCGATTTCTCCAGCTGATAAATTTTATTTTGAAAAGTTCAACCAAATAAATACTTTGGCTGCTAATGGGTTTTTAATACATTTATGTATGTTGCTTAACAACATAAGAGAGCTTATGCGAATCATTATGATAAGATTGAAATTTCTTTGTTCCACTGTGCATAGCAGTCGTTAATCACACAAGTTTCTTTCACTTTCACAGCCTTCCCAATTATTTTTTATGCAATAAATAATTTTATTTGTAGTTCTTAAAATAATCTAAAATTAATTTTAAAAGAACTCTTTTATATAAAGCCGACAGCAAAACAAGCAGATGGAAAGTATGTGAAAAAAAAAAATAAATAAGCAAAAGATCTGGAAGTGTGTGTTAAAGGAATCTGTTAAGTACCAGTATAAGTAACTAAGCATATTGAAGAGGCGTGGCACTTTTCAATTTTCTAGTAATAGAATTGTATTATCATGGAAACTGAAATCTTGGACAAAATTTTAAATTGTTACTTTGTGAATATATGGAGCCGCCCACTTGTTTGAAACATAGTGAACTTTAAATGAAAATAATTGAAATGATTATAAACGAAAATACAACCATGTTTTCAAAAAAATCAAGAGCAAACAAAAAGCTGGTGACAAATTTTGAAAGATTTTTGTCAAAAGTGCATTTCATTACAATAGAAATTACGAAACCTATTAAGAAATAAAACGAAGCCAATAAAGAATGACAGACATTTTAAATACATTCGATATTATTATTTCCAAACCACTTTTTCACTATTTCTTTAATTTAATGGAACAAAAACTAATTTTGAATAACTTCAATATGGAAATCGAAGCGAGTAAAAGTAACTCAAGTATGAAAATTAACAAAAATCGTATATAATTTTCAAAAAAGGTGTCATATTGGCAACTTATTGAAAAAAAAAAAAAGCCGCAAGCACTCAAAGGGAATTTATTTTTAATCTTTTAAATGTGTCAACATTAAGGTCTTCTGTGCTCATGCCATTAATGTTTCAACGTTTGATAAAATATTTATTGAAACTTTTATTCTAGTACCACTTAAGTATGTACGTATACTCACATACATACTGATGTATCCATTTATATATTGGCTTATTGGCTTTAATCGGTACCTTTTTCCATTAGCAGTACTGCAACCAGTTGAAAAATATATTCGCCGAAACCTACTTTTTTATAGGAGATGGTGCAACAAATTTTCTCTGATGATTGGAGATTCAAAGAGATTCCATTAGGGTAATTTTTACAAAATTAAATTTTTTATTTTAATTTTTTTGTTTGTTTTTTTTATATGCGAGTACTCACACTCATATTAAGTGCGACCGGATTCTAAAATAAGATAGAACTAAATGACGCTGGAGTTTTCAACTTGTTAACAAGGCTAAAAGGGGAAATTTACAGCTAAATTTCTTATTACTTTCTAACGAAATATTTTCATAAAAAGTGTGTTCAAATATATAAGTTATAAATAATAAAATAAAATTTTATATTGCACTAGATATTTATTTATGAACATAATAAATTATTTTTTAATGAATAGTGCTTTAACATTTCGTAAAGCGAAACGAATTTTCGTTTCGATAACTTGAATTGAAAACAACAATATAAAATTTAAATTAGTTTTCGTTTACAATACAAATAATAGAAACGACTTCTGCATTTAATTTTACAAAAATTATGCTAAAGTTAAAATTAAGTTAAAAAATCAACCTTTCATGATTAAAATATCCCGTGAAATCGCTTCCCTTTTCCAAAAATTTCCAGAAAATTTTGTTCATGGAAAATAGTTCACGTGAACATTTCGTTCTCCTTTTATTCACGACAAGGACGATTAACTTACGATACAAAAACTGTTTTCCTCAATATAAATATTGTACAACTATAACAAAAACAAAATACATAAATACAAATTTCATTAAATATAGAAATTCACACATAAAGCAAATAAGTCTTAAGACTTTTATATAAAAATATAAAATTTTTTTTATTTAGATCCTTCGTTGTTTCAAACATTTGACAGTAATTATTAAATATTTTTAAGCCGCGTCTGGTGCCAAAAGTAAATCTATTTCCAATTTTAATTTTTACTAGATTCATACCAAATTCCGCGTTACTAAAAGGCAAAACTAAAGTGCAATTAGCACCACCAAAAGGAGACAATTCCATTATAGAGTATTTATTCATTCAAAGTTCTATAGTTACAAAGAAGTTTGAGTTCGCATAAATGTAATTATATGAAGCGATATCAAACTATATAAAGCTAGATTTAGGTCAGAAAAAGCTAAGGTGGTCCCAATGGTTGTACATTTAAAACACTGAATTTGCAACGTTTTTTAAAAATTGATATAGTCCAGCGCCAGTTTGTTATATTGGAATAAAGACTATTGAAACGTGGACATCATGTAAGAGAAAATAACTAATTTTATTAGAATTAATATTATATTAACTGATACTGAGCCGAATTATGCACGTAATATTTGAGTCCTTTCAGAGAGTTTTTGTGAATTGGTTCGGTTCTGGTCCCACACCATGTGAAATTTCGAGATCTTTTATGTCTTTTGGCAATATTGGCATTAATTAAATTGACTCAATTGGAAAATGTGTAGTTTAATATTATCTTTGCTATTTCTTGAGGAATACATACATAAAATGGAACTTGTTTTTCTTGAAAAAAAAAAAATATTCCAATGATGGAAGGCATAAAGTACAATTATTCCATTACTTAGAAATGTTTCATTTTACGAAATTAAGTACTCAATACTACACCTTTTAGCGATATTTTTAACTGAGTTTGGTACCAAGATGTGAAGATCCTGACGATAAATTGGTAGTAAAGTAACATAAAGTTATACACCGGTTTACAATCCTGCCAGCTACCGCTGTAGCAGCTTCGTCCTATTGCTAAAATGCGTTCAACAAAAAGCTAAAGGCTTGCAAACAAGAATGTTTGAAGAATATGGCAACATTATTATAAGACACTTTTTTGATATCCTTGTTATGGAACTTCATGTTTATAGTAAAGCCCCCTTCAGCCCAGCGATGGTTGCAACTGCAACCTTTTTATGTACTAGTTACAAGCAACAAAATACAATAAACTATTGACTTATTTTTTTTAAATTTAAATTCAAAATAGATTTATTTTAAATTCGATAGAAATATTTACGTTAAAGAAGTTGTTATATTTCATCAAAATTTGATAAATCGATAATAGTCCCAGAAGGGAAATCCTTGCTAGAATCCAATTTTTGTTGTAATGTTTTTGAACGTAAAGCCATTTATCTGTTTTGCAAGAAATGACTGAAACATTTAAGTCTTCCCCTTAAAAATATGAAATGGAAATTGCAAAATATTTCAAATAAGTTTTTACGTAAAATAGCAGCAGACCCTTAACTTAATGCTATTTCTATTTATGCACAACGTGACCAGCTAAGACGGAAAGGAATAGATAATTATTTCAATAGGAGATGTCATATCAATTTCTTGCTTTCATTCCATTTAAAATAGATAAAATAATAAGAGAGGATGAGAAGATCTCATGAAACTCATATGGAAAAGCTTCGCTCGAAATAATTCTCTTTGAATATATCAAATATTGTACGTAAATAAGAGGATATTAGGAAAATAATATAAAAACTTATAACAAACACATCTAAATTACTTCAAATATAGAGTTGTAAAAGCTGTTAATAGTGCGAGCTTAACTAAACCTTTCGAGCGATAATGAAATGTGAAAGAAATGTCCCTAATTTTGAGGGGATGATTTTCACGTTTACACGATCTCTGTTATTTTTTTTCTCGGTTGTTAGTAAAAGTAAGGATTTAGAATATGCAGTGACTTAGAAATGATTTCCAGCATGAAAACATATATAAATAACCAAAAACTTCCACGTTTTCCCTGTATTCCAGAGCAGCATATAAAGGACATAATCGAAATTATATTGAAAGTCCGTCAGATATGCCAGAGTAATAGGTTTCACAAGACGTTAGCCAAATGAAGTGGAAGAGGAGATTATGGCTCGATCTTTGCACATCTATCCTTCACTAAGGATATAACGATAGATGCACGCAGGTCATTAATCATGTGACAGCTTTGCGAAGAGGGCAACGGTTGACCTTACTTTTCTCTGTTTTTCTCTTCCAAGTCTATTTTCCAAAGTATTACAAATGACCAAACTAGGGACCCGATTCAGCGAATGTTACCTGTTAAGCCTGACCTATAATCATTCCTAGTTTCATTGAGAAAGCTTTAGCTGGAAAGTAAAATTAAAGTTTAATTTACATAGATTAAATTTTTAGTTGTCTTTACCCTTATCATGAGCCATCTGTCTTGTCTTGCTTCTCATAATGCGATAAAAATGTTTTTATTCACTACTTACATCCCTGGCTCTATAAGTTGCTGCTTCCTTTAGTGTATTTCATCTCCCCGTCTTTCTTCTTTTCATGTTCATTTCTTGCAAAATAATTTGCCAGCAAATTGATTCTGGAAATTCGATTGAACTAAGGGACTTCTTTTGTTAACAGGGTTAATAAACTTAATTGACTTAGTTACTGGTTTTGTTATTTTTTTATTTTTATTGAGTTTTCATTTTTCATTTATTTATTTTCAGCTTTGCAATGTTGAGGGCTTAGAATCCAAAAGAACAACATTAAAATGAACAAGGTTTAATTTTAGTCAAATACAAAGAAATGCTTACTTATAAGTAAACATAGTTCAAAAATAGATGGAGAAAATGTTAAAGAAATTTATATGATTACGGAGTTTTTTTCGTTTGGATTCGTCTCGCAAGTTTTTCGAGCAATTACCTCTATTCGACGAATAAATTAGCACAAAACAGTACGGAAATACCGAGTCGGTTGCAAATTTATATGCTTCATGATTTATATTTAATTTAGTTTTTTTATTTTTCCGACTAAAACAAATTTTATGTGAGTATTACAAATGTGAAACATTTTGCATTTCCCTTCTACTTAATGCCACAATTTGTTTAATAATAATGATTTATTTTCGCACAGTTAAACATAAGCCAATAAATAAATTAATCAAAATATGTTCACATTAAATTGCAAAAATTATTCACATGTTTGCACTAAATGAATTATTAAATGAATACCAAATGTACTCGTATGTGTGTCATTTGCCCATGATGATGGTGTATGATGGGCGGGGCATCAAAAACGAAGTCAAGTAATTGCAGTTGTTAACGTATTCACATATTTAAAACTTTAATATATAATTTTCAACACATTATTCGTAAAAGAGTAGTAAGTTTTATTTCTATGCCTATTCCCAACATATTTCACATGTAGCCCAACTTAATTAACAAATAGAAGGCGTTGCAATCAATTTGCACCAATTTTAATTTAATAAAAACAGATTCAGAGACCATAGCAAAGGAAAGAATTTAGGACCCATCATCTTTCAATTGTAGAGACAATTAAAATTGAGACTACGAAGACAAACGATAAAAGGAGGAAACGAACACAAAACTCATTGTATTCTAGTGTTGTAATAAAAGAAACACAATATTTTTACAATAACTCAGACACAGAATTTTCAATTCCAACAAAGCATTATGCATCGCGTCCTTCAATAAAGACTTTGAAGCTTTGACAGTTTATAGCCGCCATATTATTGAAGTCAAGTCTTTTGCACCGGCTGTAATTTAATCAGTCAGGTTTTCCAAATTATTATGGACGGATAAAAATTTCAACAACATTGTTTTATAAAAAGGGTTGATCCCTTTGAGTAACGTTCCGCACACTTCAGGATGAAGGGTTACGAACACAAACAATATTGTCGAATTTTGACGACACCAATCCACATGAGATCCAACAGTATCCAACACATCCCGGAAAGGTCACCGTGGAGTTGGTGTGGAGTTCGGACTGCCTAATCCGTCAACGGCGAGCGCTATAGGTTGCTTATTACCAATTTCTTTTGACCTGAGTAGCATGATTCGGACATCATGTCACAATTAAACTTCTGCACGAGCGATTTGGGGATATGGTGGAGGTGGTGTGAAGTGATCATCGAGATCGTGCAAATAATCCACAAGTCAAAACGGTAATCAAACCGCCATCGGTCAAATTCGGCACGATTTATGCGACAGACTCAGGGAATGCGCAAAGCTGCGGCGTACCTTTGCATTTTATTATATTTCATACAAAATAAATAAATAATTTTTAATTTGAATTTGAAGATAGAAACCGCCTAATGACAGACCCTTTAAAATCAAAAGTATAATGGATGAAAACCCAAAACGATGGAGTGCAATGCCAAGTGATAGAAAGTAAACATGGCAAAAATAAAAGAAATTATCAAAAAAAAAAACTACATAGAAGAAAGTATATATACATACAAAGTTGAGCCATTGTTAAATAAATATTTAATAGGAAATTATGCTAAAAACAATACGATTTTTCGACAACTAAGCAAAGGGAAATTATTTTGGAAAATTAAGTGCATCAAAACAGTTTTTGCTGTTCATAATTTAATTTAATAATTTAATTTTAATTTACTTAATTGCTTTCTTTATTCCCTTTTGCACTTAATATTCAAATACGTAGTTTTAAAGTGGCACTAAAAGCTCTTTTGTTCAATTTGATTCAAGCCCTGAATACACGATACCTTCACTCTTACATGCGAATCGAGTGATCTTGCCAACAAGCAAACGGAATATTGCGTGCGATCCAGATAATAAATTTCTTAGAGATTTTTATGATCGAGATTGTCTCTTGATTGCCCGTTTATATTGATATCGCTAATAGGGCTTTTTGAGCCGATTTGTCTATGATTTTGCTTTTCCTTTATACTGCTTGATTATTCCAAATAACTTGAACAACATGGTGTGGATGTTGCATAATTGCAGGGAACATTATTTAGTTGTCATAACTAGATGTTTTGACATACTTTTGTTAGTTTTCCAAAAAAATATTCTATTTGAAAAAATGTCTGTATACGTATACTAAAGTTTTAAATTGCACATGACGCCGATATTTTTAAAAGCCTTTAGGTATTCAACACTTAATATAGTAATACTTTTTAATTAATATGATTTGCAAACTATGCCAAATTCATGAGCACTGAGACAAAAGTTGAAGTACCAATTTTCATATCGTTAAATGAAAGTTTATGGAAAAATTGCTCATTTTTCACAAATAAAATGCAATTAAGCGTTCAAGCACTTTAAATCTAAAAATTTACGTACTATACAAATTGAACAGTTTATATGTGAGCATGTGTGTGCAATTATGTACTTATGTGTGCATATAGTCCAAATATTGAATATAGTTTTTGGCAAAATTTTTATGGTCGACAACTTTTTAGAATGGCTGTATGTACTTATATACAACCCCATTGAGTGGCGACAGGGATTCTATAAGATTTGAATTTGAGCAGAGTATTCTTATACTCGATTCAATAGATTTGAGTAGTTGCCAAATAAAAAATATAAAAATGAAATAATACATAAGACAAGTTTTGTCATCGTCGCCATAATAAATAGACTGAATGAGAAATGAAATAAACATAAAACAAATAGAACTTTGCCGCAGCTTGGTGAGTGAGTTTAAATTTATTAGAGGCAGAATCTTAAATAATGTAATCACTAAGTCGACACAATTGTGTGTTATAAAAATGCCATACTTAATTGCCATAAGTAATTTTTCTCCTATAAAAACAAGATTCCAATGTCTTAAGGTAGATTAACTATTGCTGATCCACCCGCCTTTCATCTAGCACCCCTACAACACTGTAATGAATATCCTTTGGTTAGTCATGCCTAGTGACTCCCAATTCCATTTTGTAAGACATTACAACTGCTCACCTTAAGCCATCTGACCACAATTCTTTGAAGAGAGTGCGAAGTGAAACGAATGGATTTGAGACAATCAATCACTTTATCCTCCATTTCATTAATAAATGCTTGTGTGGTCTCATAAACTGGCATATATGGCCATAAACTAGATGTCTAGGCATAGGCTCGCGAGTTCGACTCCTGCCAAAGACTTTGGCTGCTTTTGCAGATAAGTCGAAAGTCTCTCGTAAGTCTCTGCCACTCTAATGATCTCGGTATTATAAAAACGTTTTACTATCCTACCAAATATTATTTCGTGTTGCATATTTTTTATTTTATTTTATTTTGCATTATCATATGAAAATATTTTCTGAAAATCAGAACATTTGATCTCAAAATTTTTTTTGTCATTATTGATTTGGTGAGTTATAAAAGTTCTTGTGTGGTCATCTATTAGAAATCGTTTATTTGCATTTGTTGTATGAACTGCAGAGTTTTAAATATATATCCTTTAAATGCGTATGTGTGTTTAAACAGCAAAATGTAAATGTATTTGTGCATGAAGAGATTTTTGACTGAATTTCAGCCAACTTGTAATTTCACTTTATGCCAAATGAGATTCTATGCGCCTGCATAATTCACGAAGATGTGTTTGTACAAGATTCTTAACTTTTTTATAGTTTGAACTATTCATACAAGAGACTCCATTTAGGCTGATTAAACAAGATAAAAAAAATCGAAATGATTGTTGAGTGACTTTTATATTTTCTGCTTAAGAGGTCAACCAACAATTTACGGAGCACAAAAGAAAAAAGAATTAAAATAAATATAGTGGATATTTAACGATACTACGACAGAAATATTCCAGACGTTTAGTCGTCTGGAAGGAAATAATTTAAAAAGTTTTTTTGTGCTTTTAATTTTTGGCACAAGACATTTTTATCGCATAAGATTTGGGTTAATTTCTGCGCAGTGAAGAAAAAGTTTGTGTAAAGATTGTATGTTAAAGGCCTTTGAACTGTTATTTAGAGGATTGGTTGGTAGTTTAGGCATCAATGTGGAAGAGTCAAGTTCTGCTCCGTTCATGGCACATAAATTAATTTCAACAATTATCTTACAATTGTCTTATAAAAAACGAATAACAGTTTCATGTGAGTACCTAAATATACAAAAAAATTAATTTATTATTATGAAGCAAAATAATTTAATATAAATTATTTTCAGAATTTACGCGTTTCTGCCAGGGTAGTAAGGAATTTGAGTTTTTATACGAAGAGAGGGCGCAAAAATATAATGAATAAAGAAAAATAATTTTATGAATATTTATTATTTTATACTTATACTATGAGTTATAACAAATGTTCACGAAAACTTTAGTTCTATAAATTAGTTAAAGTCTATCCACCTCAACAAATTAACGCAAAAGATTTTTGTTTGTATTCTTGTTGGTATAATTATTTATTTATAAATAAAATAATTACTGCTTCTCCAAAAGAAAAAATTAAATTAAAAAAAAAATAATTTGAAAAATTTTTGTATAGAAATAAAGTTGACGCCTTTTACCAGGAAGATACATTGATTCAATTCTTATTCTAATATCTTGTTCTAGTTTTTTTTTTAATATTGTGAAAACAATTTCCCAAACGAAACAACTAAGATATTTTTAATTGAAAGCGATTCAACGGTGGTTGAAAAAAAGCAATATTATAATAATAACTTTAAATTTTGATATTAGCCAAACACACTAAGGCCATGTCAATTTCTTTTTCATTATTACAGTAGTATAACTGGCTCATAATAGACGTTGAAATTTTCATAGGTGCGACATTTATTCTATCACAATCAACCTGCAATCACTATTTAATGTTGTTCCTCTACATTGGGATGTGCCTGTAAACTGCCACCATCCCTTTTAAGGACCGACACTAGGCTACTTGAAAATCTCTGCTTGTATTGTTTTTAACTTTTTTATTCCCCAGAGGAAAGTATACCAATATTCACCCTTATTGTGATTGAAGTTTCACGTGAATCCGGTTCCATTTTCGATGACTTGCTTCTTCGGTTGTATTATTATCAGTTTTGCTTACCGCTTTTACCATGTTTTATTCATGACAATTAGTTCAAGTGAAAAATTAGTGCAGCTTTTATTGTCCTAAAAAGAAAAATAGTCGTATTAGCTGTTGAAAAAAAAGCCTTCAGTGCTAAAAAAAGCAGCTGAAAAACATTCCAAGAGAACGTCAGGAATATATCGAATATTTTTGCTGTTGTAGTTGCTGCCCTAACCAGCCCATCTTGCAAATTTGATTCGCTTTGCTTTCCAAACATAAAAGCATCCAATTCGAGTTCATCATATACCATAATAAATAAATACACATACAAATGAAAAAATCCTTTTCTAATAGAGATAATAATTTCTTCCATAAAAATAATTTATGCATGTTCTTATTATTCTCAAAACACATTCACGTCCAAAGCAACTACACAAGAGTCGATACAAAATAGAGCAGATAAAAATTACAGCGAAACAATTTATAAGATTTTTCAACTTCGAAGTGCTTTAGTGAAATATAAAAATAAATGACCGAACATAAATAATTTTAGTGAATTAAACTAGAAAGGAATAGAAGCAACACCACTTTTATTTTGAAAAGTTGCAATCATATAAACAGATTTCTTAGCTTTAACAATTTTCTGCTTTTCGCATTCTTCTACACATTAAGTGATAAAGATAAGAGGAAAAAAAAATAATACGAATGTTGCAAGGCATAAAAATAAAATTTCCTCCTTCCAATATGCGACTCTTGAATTTGTTGGACAAACAAAATTTTTATATTAATACATTCAATAGAAAATAAAACTTTTATGCACAAACACCATTTATATGTCTGTTAGGAATCTGTTTTGTCTTCTTGCTTTTTATCTAAAATCAATACAAGATTTTCATTGCAATTTGTTCAACTACGACAAGAAAATTTTCTTTCTTTAGAAGTATTTAGTATGGAAATCAATTGAATTGCATCAAGAAATACTCACATTTTGTTGAAAGAAATTCATGTACGAACCGTGAAGTAATGGAGATCTTTTGTATTCGTAACTAATGGAATTTCACTCATATTAAGACAAATTATCCTTCTAATAGGAGTATTTTATATGTGGAAGCCATTAAAAGAACGTATTTCCTGTAATAAAGTCTGAATTTTTTTTTTCTATTGGGTCGACTATTTTGCAAAGTAGTAATGATTTTATGACTATAACTAATTTATGCTTGAATTCGATAGGCCAGCGACGTATTTTTTTTTTTTTTTTGTTTAACTACGTGATATAATATTCGAAAGAAACATGGGAAATTTAAATTGAATTCCTACCTGCACAGGCAGCTCAAATGTCTCAGCACCTTTTGGGTTGCGATGGCCCTCTATAAATTGAAGCTACGTATGCAAATCATATACATGTATAAGAAATTATGACATGTAAAAACTTGAAAGCTCTACTTCCGTATGCGATTGCAATTATACATTTATCGTTAAATTCAGCCCTTTTGAACTAGTTCATTAATGCATGTGGCCGGTTAGATTATTCTGGATACCAACTTTGACGATGCCGCCTAAACTCGAAACAAGACACATGCACGTAATAAACTTTCTGAGTACGAGCCTAAGGCCAAGTAGCCATGGCCCTTATACATTAGGTTGTAATTTTTAATTATCTCCTAATGCTAATAAATAAAATAAAATAAAATAACCTTCTGAGTAGTTCGAAAATTGATTCAATTCAAGGCCAAATTCGTAATATGGACTTGAAATAACGTTCAAAAACACGTGCAAATGATAAAACTGCTTTATCAAAATGGGTTTTCTGTTCACCACACACTTCATCAGCAAAAATATGTAAATTCTTGGGTATACTTTGGTTTATAGCCAAATAAATTTTTGTTATGAAATTCAAATGACACTAAATGTGAAAATGTTCTTTTCTTTTCTAAAAAAACGTGTAACATTTTTTGCCCCTCCAAAGAGAACGCAGTCCAGGAAAGCATTTTTTTTAATTTGCAACGATAAATTGATTTTCCAATCAATTGGTCAACGAAATGTAAATTATTTTCCAGAAAACACAAAATACCGTTAAATAATTTCTAAAAATTTTTGCTTAAATTTCGTAATTTTTCTCAAACATTTTCCATCAGGAATATTGTTCGGCCTCAGGATTGTGTCGTAATCGTATGTAACACTTTGTTAAGCCCCTGATAATCAAAAATATTTAAGCTGGATAATAATAACATCGTTCCACACTAAATTGCAGAGTGTTTAAATAACAGCCGTAAATTTTTGGCTTAAATGATTATTGAAATGAATGGAGGAGGCTGTTTTTTGTTTCTTTTTTTTTCAGGCACAACAATTTACCATTAAAGCCACCTTCTGCTTTCGAAAAAAAGTTATAATAAAAGAGAAACACACATTAACCACTGAGACTCTGGGGGAAAATAAACTTGATTTTATTAAAATGCCAAGGGGGCTTGTTGCTATAACAATACGTGGCAAAATTAACTTTGTTTTTTTTTAATATTATATAATACAAATTTATACACCAGATACCTTTATTTGACTGTATTTAGTATCCTGCGCATAAGTTTATGTATGAGACTTCATCATCATCGTAAGAGTCCGCAGGCAGCTTTTCGTTTCTAACTTTTGATTGTAAATTTCGTTTGCTGTTGTTTCCACTCCAGCTTATTTAAACAATGCAATTTCCATTAATGTATTCGCGGCTGGAGTCGAAGGTGAAAACTATTTATGCTTAAGATATGCAAAATAAAAATATTACATTGTATATGTATTAAAGAGACTAAATTTGCTTTAAAGGGAGTGAGGCGGATTGCGTTCAGTTTCCGAACAACAGCAGAAAAGACATAGAGAACCTCATTGTTGACAAGAAAATAAAGTAGACACCCACACACATAAACATTTTTTATAGCAAAATGCAGGTGGCACAAGTATTCCACGGAATTAAGGAAGCCATAATTTTTCTTAATACTTAATATTTGCTTGTTCTGATATGTTCCCATGCTCAGTCTGCGTACATACGAGTACGAGTACATAATTTTAATTTAAAGAACTTTTGGGATTTATGATAAACGAAAGAACCCTTAAAGTACAGGAGTCGGTTATGTTTCAAGTGTAATTAATTTATTTATGGTTTGCGTTTAATTAAATTAACAAATTATTTAAAATATTGTCTTGCTGATAAATATTAATTTAATTTTATTAAATGCATCAAGTCCTTTCTGCTTAAATTTAGCCAAAGGACGGCCAGTATGGATTAATTCCAACTTCTATGGAATTTCTGACTTAAGAATGGATTCGGCATTAGTTTTAAGCAAAAACAAATGTGTAAGTTCAAGAAAATTTGGCTTGATTTAACGCAGAAATGGGCTTGGACTGGATTTTAGGCATATAATCAGAGCGGTACCATGGATATTGATTTTTTTCTATTTCAATTCTGAAACGCACTTGCATAAGCAACTCCTCTTACTTACATTTTAAAATTTTTTTATTTTCTTGTGTTTTGAGTTATTCTTTCATATCGGTTTCGAAGCCAGGCCTCGCAGTTCATTAGCAAAACTTTTGCTACCTCAGCCACACCAATATTTGAAGTGTCAACAGCACAAACAAAGTCAATATACACAATACAAAAATCGAGATTTTTACACTTGATATAGGAATTCTAGGATAGAATTGGATAGAAATCCAAGAAAAAAAGTCAAGCTTAGAAGTAGTTTTCTCTTTATGTATCCAAATTGCTCCAATTAATTCAATTTGGATATTAAATCTTTAGCAACAATATTCCTGACAGCAACATCAACACAAGGCTGCTGCTGTATTTTGACAAGGATAAAATCAACCATTAAGTTCTAATTTGTTTATTTGATTTCCCTGCCTGAAAGCGTTAACAAGCCCATAAGGCAGCAAGTCTATTTGAAAATAATTTATCAGTAAATAGAAAATAGACACAATAATTGCTTGCAATATTGGTCAATAAGTGCTTGTGTATTGAGTGCTTGAATATAAATCGGAACAATATATTTTATTTTCCCTTTCACTTATCTAAAAATCTGTATGTACATATAATTTTTCATTTATATTTAATTTAGTTTTAATTGAGCAATTTATAACACTCTTAACTTGCTTGTGCTTATGCACGTGTCCTTTTGCAACATTAATCATATTTCATAGTGACAAACGGGGAATTTGTACACCTTAAGTGTTCCCATGTGATTATATTAATACATGTAAATGCTGGTATTAAAAAGGAAGTTTTGCGTTATTTTTTATTTGTTCGTGGTATGTGGACGCAACCCATATAGACTTTGTCTGTGATTTCAATATAAAATAAAATTATTTCCTGTTGACAAGTTTAGAAATCTTGCAAAGTTGATGCATAAATTATACCAATAAGGATTTAAATGTTTTTCAAGCTCTGAAAAACTGAAGAAGAAAGAAACTTTAATACAAATTTGCAAGCCAAACGTTGAAGCACATGGAACAGGGAAAAATTAGAAAAATTTAACTGAAATATATTGAAATTTCTGGTTTCGCAGGACGAATGAAATGAAATTTTTTTCGTGAGCTTCACTTACAATTATCAAATGCTTTAGTTTTTCCACTCGCTTTCATAATGCCTAAAATTGAAACTTATTATTTGGGATATTCTCCCCAACTAATAGAGATTGAATATATTTTTCATTTTGCCTGATAAATACAATCCTTAACACCCAAAGGGCTTATAATTGTATATAATAAAAATAAAATAGATCCATGTTAAGTATAATTATTTGTTGTGCATTTAATGCCTCATATGATTATGTAGTTTGTAATGCTTAATACAATAAAGAATTCTCATATTGTATTTGATTCCTTTGGTATATACATATGAAGTTGTATGTTTTCAAAGGGTTAACGTTCACTGAAGTGGCCAATCAAATGTCGGTATATGAACAACTACAACACATAAAAAATTTTTGAGTCTGTTATTGCTTAAACGATTATTTGGGAAGAATATTCCATATAGTGAATTACAATTAAAAATACTTTTTAATTTTGTTTTGATTTTTAATATAATTTATTTTCTTTCCGTTGGGGAAAAAGGCAAATTCTTATTATAAAATTTTTCTTAAAAGTGATTCTTGTTACTCGAAATGGGAATACCTAAAATATCCTCTGTAAGGATTTTGTGGGATGTTTCTTCTGAATAGACTCACATCTGCCGAGTTTGCTGATGCCCAACTGAGGAATATCATATTATCTCTCTACCAATCAAGTTTTACAATAAAGGACTTTGACTATATTAAAATATGATTACGTCCACATATCTGCTGAATAAACAAAATGTTTTGATTCCTGTTTACCTGGAGCAATACATACATATTAAAGAATTAAAACAGAATATATATGTATAAAGAACTACACTAAAATATCAATTTTTATGAAACCCAAAACAAACAAAAATAATATAAAATATTTATGACGGTAATTAGTTTCTAGTTCATACCATAATCGTATATAATAAATGTACAAAATTATGTTATAACAAATATCCTTGGAAATAAGATAACACAATGCAATAAAACTGAGTGAGTGCGTCAGTGAGTGAGTGGTAATGTTATCACCAGCTCTAATTCATTAATTTTTATTTAATTATTTAATTATTTTGGTCTAAATATGCGGGCCTGTGAATATAATTGTGATTCAAGAAAGATCATAAATAAAAATCTGAGTTCTTCTATTTGAAAAAATGTAATTTAATTAACCAACACCAACACATCCACAACTGTTTAGAGTCATATACTCATAGTGAACAAGAGAAAGTAGTTTTTAAAGAACTACTTCTTTATTTCTAGTGAAGAGCCATTAAGTATGTAGATTCTTAAATCTATATTTTGAGAATTTAAAACGATAACATCTAAATAAAATGTGTGTATTTTGGAAACTTTCGTAGTTCCATTCTTTTTATTTTAACCCATCCTTGGACTAGTTCGATTCCCTTTTTATTACACATTTAAACCAGATTTCCATTTTGTTTCCTTTTTCCCCCAAAATAGTTTTTGCCACCTGCTGAACTGATTTCAGTTGCAATGATGAGCAGTGAAAAATTTTTGGCCAACAAAATCTTCGGCAACTGAATGTGGAAAATAAAGTAAAAGGCAACAAATAAACAATGCAATAATAGTATAAAAAATATGTGTCCATAAAATTACTTCAGGCAAGACCCTTTTAGCATCTTTGGCATAAAATTGCTTATGCTGATGACAATACATTCGGATATTGATGTTTGTAGAAAGAAATCTGAATAAAGGAGTGTACAAAAAGTCCGCAATTACCTCACGTTGTCATCAAACCAATTATCATCATCAACGTCATCTCCAACATGTATCGGGAACAGATGAAAGCAAACATGTACATGTATTTGTTATTTATTTTAAACCATCATATAGAATGGTATCCTTTCAGTTCACTTCACAAGTATTCAAATACATGAATATCTTAATGCAGGAGTGTACATGTTTACCATGCAACGTTGCAAGTTTGTCCCTTATACTATTTTCCAAACGCAGTTTTACACAGTTGGATTTCAGAGATCAAAAGCGGTCTCTGCCACGCTATTCGCAGTGGTATTTGGTATTTATGAACAACATTTTCACCAGAGCAAACGAATGGATTTGTGAAATAAAAATGCACACTCAATGTTGAGTAGAATAAAATTAAAAATGGAAATGGCATTAACGAATTGTGGACATGATTCTATCATCTTATTATTAGCAAAATTCGAATTAAAGGACCATTAATAATTCTCAATCGGTAATTAACGTTTTTTCTCTGTTTGGCATTACGGAAGAATCATATTCGTGGCGTCTTGTATTTCTTCAGAATCTAAACGGTCACACTCAGGATGTGTTCCTTAGTAATTGGAAATATAATTAGTGTTTTTCAGTCACAGTTAAAGCTATTGGGCATTTTTTTTTAGCAATAAGTGGTAAAACAAACCTTGAACTACATTTTTATAGTGAATTTCAATTCGGGTTAAACTCAATTTTGCACGAGTATGTGTGTAAAGATAACAACTAAATGTACCTCATATATATATATATATATATATATATATATATATATATATATATATATATATATATATATATATATATATATATATATATATATATATATATATACTGTAATAAAATAACTTTTTGTTGTTTTCTCGTTTGCTCAATCATTGTTTCTTTGGCTTTAAAGTGGTCATATGCACTCATGGGCATAGAAACACATGGAGATGAAATACACGAATATTTGTGTACATCCGGACAATTAAGTCATTCACATAACGACTTGTTTACTCATTTACAAAGGATAAATAAAAATGTTGGTTTTCCAGGAGGTCATATAAACACACCCAACAAGCGGATGTGATATAAAGTTAAAAAATTTTAATTAAATTTTTTCTATATCAATACAAGGACGATTACTCTTAAATTGAAAGCGCAATTTTGATTTAGTTTCAGAAATGGCTTATACACAATATGGCGCAAAAGTAATGTCATTATTTGATTGCCTGTCAAATGTAATGAATGATATATTTTTAATGTAAATAATTTCGCACTTTCAAATAAAGTCTTTATGAAAACACAGCTCTTCGTTTTCATTTATAACATATTGGCGGCCAGTTCAAGCTATGATATTATTTACTCTTGCGCCTCATTGCATGAGGACCCAATTTCTTAAAATAAAATATTTCTCTTTTGTATGGAAAAATCCTAATTTGTAAAAGTTTTATTTACTCACTAGTCTTAAGCGATTCTACTACAAGTATAACAGAACACCAGTATTTATTGTAGTTACTTTATTTTATTTCTTCATGTTTAGTTCGTAGTTCCTTCAAATTTAGCCCGGCCAAATTTAAACCATATACATTCTCACAAGTCTTGAGGATAAAATAAATTTTATATATTCAACACGAAAAAGTTAGAAAATGTATGTGATTTGTGCTAAAAATCCTTCGATCGATTTTTTTCTTGAAACATGTTTCACAGTCTCTGGAAAAAATAAAAAGAAATTTTGTAGAAATTTTAAATTAAAGTTTTGGAACCGACAACATGCAATGAATCCTTATCTAAGTTGCTCAGAAAGAATTCAGTATGCGTGCCGCAACAGTAAGTTCATGTTTCACTCTGCGCGCGTCTAATTGTCTCTAAAAAATCTGTTTTTGTACTGTCAGACAGAAACGACAAGGGAAAACGTAATTATAACTACTTAGAATAGTATTAGACAAAGTCATTGCGTTTTAAACTTGCGACATTGTGTTTGTTGGGTGGACTTTATACACACAAATACTGATGTGTATTCTTATGAGGGTCCTGTAAACTTTTACCAGCAATTAAATAAATCTCAAGTAGTGAATAAATTCTTTACATGGCAGAATGACTAGAAAATGAATATTTAAAACTATTTCAAATATTTAACTCGTGTTAGGAAAAAGAAATACCTTCATAATCAAATATTTTGTAAGAATTGGTAAGAAAAATAGTTCAAAAAGTAAATAGAAGTCCTTTCATCAAGTCTCGAAATTATTATTAAAATTGGAATATAAAAGCCCAAGTTTGATATGGAGTTGTTTTGCGCTTCAGTTAAGGAAATAATAAGAAGGAAAAAAGCAATTCGAGTACGTCATGACTAAAATGATTTAGTGTAATGTGATCTTTAGATAAAGCCAATAAATACAATATGAAATTTTTCTTGATTTTCCTTCATTCCACGCCTAATTTTGCTTGTAAGCATTAAACCAAAATTAATTCAAATTCAAGCAAACCTATTGAAAGGCAAATATCAATATATGAAACCAAATACAAGATTTATTTTGACTTTTAAATACAAAATTTGATATTCATTGTAATAAAAATTATCTCTCACATTTTCATTTACTTTATCAAAAACTCATTTTAAATGTCATCAGGTAGATTTGCAAACTCGTTTGAAGCTTAATTTAAATTAGTCAAAAATATCTTTGGCTGAACATTTTCCAAATTTATTTAACAAATCATGCGCTTCAACTTTGCTTCATTTACAATTTGAAGGAAAATTAAAACCCCTCGGAAAAACTATACCTTCCAGTCAATAATTTGCCAATAGGCGACAGTATGAAACTTAATGCGATAAATGGTAGTTAGTCCTTGGTAGATAAAATATTTAAAAAGACGACCAAATTTAAAGGTCCTTCGATGCGTGTGTACGCCTTGTTGAGGCAGCACAAGCATATTTACTCATATAAGGAGTGTTACACAAGTATTGTGCTTTTTGTTAAATAATCTTATTAAATTAAAATAAATTAGTAACGTTTCTTTAATGCAGAAGAATTTTTGAACTTGTAGGTATTCATTCTATTAAATCTGTCATGTTCTAAACTTAAAAATGTCTTATATCAAAAAAAGGTGGTAAAAATAGGAAGTAAGTTACTGCTTCGATATTTGTTTATCAAATGTATATGGTTTTTTTCTAAAAACATAAAATATGTTCAAACTGTTGCCGTTTTTTTTCATTTTTGCAGGATTATTTCACACGACATTCAAAGAACTTCTCTAATCTCTATTATAACAAGAAATTTTCTTGTAGGAAAAATTTTACTTGCAGCCAAAAATGCGGCGGTGTTGCTCTTCTTTCCTTTTACTATTACTTCGCTATAGGAAAATATAGTGAATGCAATACTTCGACATTATTATCAATTTTTGTTCTTACAATAAAGCGTTAAGAGACAAGTTTAATTAGAAATCCTTGTATTTGTTTGCCAGTCCATTCCATTTTCAATTTGCCGACGAAATGTCTTTGATTTGCTTCATAGATTTTGTTTCTCATTTTCTTGTTCAGCAATTAAAGAAAATCGATTTACACTCATTCTAGTTTTTATGAAAGTACCCGTTAAAACATGAACTTCTTTTTTAATGAAATTGAGGAAAAAAGAGTAATTAAAATAGAAACAGAAACTAGGACAACATAAAGAAAATGCTTCCTTTTCCAATTTATTGGCAATCAAATAAAAACAAAACTACAATCAATAAAATATAAGAACAAACTTTAGCAATTGCTCATGTAAACTTTTTATATTTACTTTAAGGAGAATTTGTATTAGTAAAGATTATCAAGCCTACTTATCGTTATTGTAGTACATCTTCATCATCACTTAAAGGAACAAACAACAAACAAGGCGATAACAATACGAGCAGTAGCACTTAGAACACAAGCACTTGAACTCATTAAGAGCACTCGTTGGCCTCCTGATATACTTTCATAGTTAGTGACACTATTACGAGTAAAGAACACACGGGCCATCTGAAAAGGAGTCTGTTTGACATGAAAATTGCAGCCAATTTGTTCAAGGTGCTTTAGATATTGAATGTTCACTATTACAGCTGAGATACTAGAATTCACGTCAAATTACATCAGGGGCATAATTTATTATCGAAGGGGGGATATTGCCAATCAATATTTCGGAACAAACTTTGCAAGGAAAAGGAGAATGGAACAAGTATTTGCCTAATTTTAAGGAATACAATAGAAAATGATTGAACGAATATTTTGCTTTGAGCGTGGCTTACTAGAGCGATATTATCTTAATATCGTTTGAATTTTCAGCGAATATTAAAATATTTTAACAAATATTTAAAAAAACGACAACAAGTAACAGTTTTTAATTAGTTGGGAGTGTATCCTGAATAATTTTTAAAATAAATAATACTTGTGCGTTTATTCTAGCAGCAGGTTTTTTAATTGAAAAAATTATTTTTTAATTAAATTTTTTTCAATATTCCCTAGAATTTTGACTAGTACCAGAAGAACTTAAAAAAAATTTTAAGTTTCTTTTAAACTATTAAAAATAAGCTTTCTAAACTACAATATTCCTTATTTTAAGATTCCTCTTTTGTAACTAAAGGAACACACATCCTAGAATATTTTTTGCACACGATTTTATAAATCTTTCTCTTAAATATAAAATTTTTTTTACAATATTATCATAAATCATAAATTGACATAAATAAAGCAACTGGCTGCAACTGTTTTAATAACTTTTTAGTCTGCTCTTTTATTTCATTATTGTGGGTGCTATTAAAGATTTCTTCATTAGCCAAAGTAAATGTGATTTACCTCATCGTAATTATGCCTACCAAGTATGAATGAAATTAGAGATTATCCCCTTTGCCATTGTATAAGAAAAATATCCTTAATGGGACTCTTCTAATTAAACTAGTCAAAATTAAGTTCAATTAACGTCAATTCCTTTTTTGGCGTTGATATAAAAATATATTTCTGTTCTCTTGCTATTGATACTCAATATATGAAAACTTTAATCATTTAATCATAAAAAAATTAAGGACTGATCAGATAAAATATATATTTAACGTTATAAGCACAATTACTCAGTCTTATATGATATTTACTGAGTCTACTTTAGTTTTATTTAGCGTTTATATTCACAAAATGAAGGGATTTTACACAGGGAAAAAATTAGTGTGATACGGTTGCGAAGAATTATTTTGTGTATTAAGCAAAAAAAAAAAAAAATAAATAAAATAAAATAAATAAATAAATAAATAAATAAAAAAATTTATAAATAAATGACAACAAAGGTATCACTACTACACATGATTTTATGAAGTATTTTTATTTCAAGTATTTGGTATTTTTAAATTATTTGAATGGTATACAATAATCGTTTACTGATGGACTTAAATAAACACTTTTCGCTTCAGAGCGAGCAATTTTTCGTTCACCTAATTATAACTTTAATTTTGTCCTTAAAGTAATATCCTCTTCAGCCAATTTCAGTTCGTAACGTGAACGAAGTAATAAATGACGAAGGGAAATAAAAGCAGAATGAGAAGAAAATCTTAAATGTTAGTGATTTTCCTCCTTTTTATCATAAATGTCAAACAAATTTAGCATAAGGACATCAGCCACTTGTCAGCAGCAAATTAAATTGTTAAAAGGCTTTCAATTATAAAGTAACCGACCGAAAATTTGACACATCCTAAATAGTAAAATTTTGAAGTTTACAATCTATAAGTGTTTTATGCGGAAACTTCAAAATCATATCCATTAAAGTTTTGAGTCAAAACACCATAGTTTCCAAAGGAATAAAAATTGGATGAAAATAAGGACTGGAAAAATAAAAATTAACTTGTTTAGTTAAATTTTTGTTCTAAACATTTTTTTGTTTTCAATATTTTTCTAAAGAACATTTTGTTTCTAAGACTTACAACAAGAAAAAAAGAAAACAGGTTTCAACAATCTGAATGAGAAAACAATAGATATGATTAGAGAATTACACAAATGAATGAAAGCGCTTGAATCCTTGAAATTAGTGTGTTGTTGCATGTTCCGAGATGTTATTAAACAGCAGCATTTACAGGACGTTTCCATAGCTGCCATCAAAAGAAAAACTAAAGCACTCAAATTCAAAGTCAATTCTTTTCATTATATTGTTGACTGGCAGAAAGGATATTAATGTCTCCATATTGATCAAAGTTACGAGTCGCTAAATGGATGCATCCTAACGTTCCTTTAGTAGAACTTATAGAATAGTCTTCGAAATCAATATTGATTTCATTGAAAGGTTATAGGATTCAATTAAAATGAATTCATGTATCAGAAAACGGTTCCCGGCAAAATGAATTTTACTGACAAAAAGGAATATTCTAAGCAAAATTTGGTTGCTTCTTACAGCTTTTCGTCATTCTAATTCTGGGGAAAGGCAGCAAACAAAGTCTTGTAAAGCTTTTCGATTATCGCTAACTTGAGAAAGCCGTTGTAAGTGTTGCATCTCTCCTCTTTGTGAAAAGTGAATTTCTGGCATATTTCACGTATGCATGAGTATTATTGATTTTTTCTTTTTATAAGACAATCAAGTGAGAATATAAAGTTCCCTTTCGTTTACAATTGTAAACAACCTGTGTGATATAACAATTACTTTCGCTCAGTTCATTCACCTGAATGACCTGCGAGCTTTATTTGTTAATGTTGTTCAAAATTTCTCCTAATAATGCATTATAAAGAAACAAATATGCAAATAGTTCTTGTATCTACCATTGGCCCTACTGCATGCCACAATTTTTACTTTTAATTTATTACCTCATTTTCGGACAACAAAAATATCAGCAAAAGAGCAAATAAAATGTTATAAATCAATTTCGTGATAAACACTTTAAAAACTGCCTTTTTGCATAATAATTCACAGGACTCTCACGTACAGTAAAAAAATATTAAAACTCAAATATTAAAAAGTTTTAAATGAGTAAGTGGAATAATTTATTTTTTTATTGAAACAAAATGAATTCGAAATTGTACTCAGAACAAAAAGTATTTTTTTATTTAAAATTGTTTTCTTTATATTTTAAAAAAACAGACCATCGAACCACATTTCTAATGTCGAACGTTCAGAAATAATAGACGATGTCAACGAGTAGTGGCCCTGGGCTATGGCATGATGTTTTAAGTGGCAACTTTAGAAAGTAGTTACAAATGTTTGTGGTCAAAAAGTCATAAATAATTTAATTTGCATAAATAATTTATTTTGCAGTACTTGAACATTCATTTCATTTCCTCGCATGGACAAAAAATTAAAACCAAAAATTATTTCAACAAAATTAATGACACAAAACGCTGGGAGAAAGTTACATGAGAAGAAATCGTGAATTGTGCTGCTTTTGTTTGTTTTCGAAAAGTTTAACCAAAAGTTTTTCATAATTAATTGAAATTATTTGTAATATATTTTCCTTCTACTCGTTTTCTATTACATTTTCTGTAACTGATCTGTAAAGAAAAATGTGACTTGAATCTTTACAAAATTATTATTATTATTATTATTATTATTATTGATACGATATCGTGAGCATTTTTTTAAATTAGTTCATGTGAGCATAGAAAAATAATAAAATTCATTCGTGATTATTCATGAATTATCTTTTTGGAATTATGGAACAAGATTTGCTTAGTACTTTTTAAGTCATTTCTTTTATAGTCAAACCAAAGACAATCAATAGCAATCTTAAGAAGGTCTTCACAAAAATAATAAGTAAATTGATGAGTTGCAAATATACTTGACTTGAATGTGGATACATGCCGGAATCCTTTTAGATCTTTAAGCATTATTTATTCTATAGTGTTGGTCTTACGGACAACGGAAATCGTTAGCAGAATTGTTCGCCGAAAGCTGTGTATCTGTGCTACTTTTATGTCGCTGCAAGAGGTTTAGAAAAGTTGTAGACGTGTTTTGTAATTCATGCAGAATAAAATAATTCAGATGAATAATGGGCGAGAAATTACATATTTGATGCAAAATGCCAATGGTTTGTAAACGCAAAACAAAAACGACAATGACTTCTACTTTGTTTCGAAGAATTCCGTCGGTATTTTTAATAAGAAAAACCGTACGAATCATTAATAATGTTGACATTTCAGTGACCAGTTGGGGGCTTACACAGTGATCGAGTACCGGAATGTCCACAAAACTGCCGATCCCATTAGAATCAACGGCAGCAAAATGCTGCTTGATAAAAAAACATTAGTAACACAAACTGAACTGAATTATTTGGTTCCTGATTTGAAATTATTTAGGGGAAGTTCTGAAATACTGATATCGCGCTTGTAATAAGGGATATTCTTCCCGGGAAAATGATAATCCCTTATTTTAGATACAGGACTAAAAGGATGTCGTCATTCTTCCAAAGGATAAATCCAATCAAGGAACGGTTTTAAGTACTGTTGAAAGGGAAAGGAATATTATAAATCGTTTCAATATATTTGACGGTTGATGCTTCCATTTTAATTTATTTTTAGTGATAATAGGTTAAGATTTTATATTAGAATCTTAAAAAAAGTGGTGGAAACTAAGTTTTGTGATTAGTATTGCTAAAACTCTTTCTGATTTTTTTATACGTAAATGCTGAAATTCCACGAACGAGGAAAATGTGTTCCCAGAACAACACACACACACACACACACACACACACACACACACACACACACACACACACACACACACACACACACACATATATATATATATATATATATATATATATATATATATATATATATATATATATATATATATATATATATATATGTACTATATATATAGTATTTTACATGTTCCACATTTGTAGCACTTTAAAAAAATAAAACATATGGAATGAACTTTTCATCATTTTAATTTAGATTATATATGTACGAGTATATACATACATATATTTATGAAATCAAAAATAGATTAATTTATTAAAAATTGAAGGAAAAAAGACATAATATTTTATATGATATTCCATTCTAACGACAAGTGCATTTTCGGCATTTAAAAAATAGCCTTTTTAAAGTGGTCAGTTTATGAATATGTCGTCGCTCGTATAACTTTCAAGGTAGTTTAAAGCTTGCAACTTGATTACTGTGAGACTTGATTGATAGTACTTTCATACTTTCCACAATAAAATACTTTTAAGACTTGCCTGCTGGCAAATAATAGTTTTGCTTTTGCATTAAACTTTTTAAAAGGGAATACATATTCATAAAGTAATTTTACACCTAAATACAAAGATAAAGTGTTTAATAAATGTATAATAAGGGAATCACCTCAGCCAGTTCTGAATTGGAAAACACTTTAAGGTGAAATACATTTAGAGTTGTCCAAGTAATATAAAATAACTTTTATATATAAAAAACGTCCAGTCCTGTATTTTCTACTCGTACATTGCATTTATCCATTTTAGAGGTAGACAGACGTCTTTCTAAATAATGAGTAACCCTTTATTTTAGTTATTTTCCACTTGTGTGTTTCATTGTTTATTTATGTGACTCAGTCTGGTTTATCCAGTTGATATATTCTCAGCCAGCCATTAATGCGTAAATATGTTTGGAAGTAGTCATGTGCCACATAGTGGAAGCGCATTTTTAAAGTAGTATTAAGTTCATCTTAAATGATCTAATTCTCTAATAAAACTTTAAATAAAAATAAAAAATGGTCCAAACTACCAAAAGATTGATCAATTAAAAATTGTTTCAAGTTGTCGCAAAAGAAAAAAAAAATACATTCCAAAGAGAGTGCAAAGCTCCAAAGTGTTCATTGGATATGTAAGTCATAGTGGCGCCACAAAAAAAAAATATATAAAAACATAAATTGTCGTGAACATAAAAGGTTATTTAAGCATTTGTGTCCTACGATTAGCGAATACATTAGATAAACACCAAAGGTTAATATCACGGATTTATGAATAAATATTGCTTTTGATGTTGACTAATACATATTTTTTTTTTAATTTTACAATTTTTTTTTATGTTTTAAGTAAAAGGGTATTTTTTGCTTTTCGTCAAATATTCAACTTCATGTTCTTGTTTTGCTTCCGAGAATTTTAAATAAAATTTTATTAAATTTTGCTCAGAGATGTAGCACACAAACACATAAGTATAAATTTTTTTCTTCTTTCAGCATTCGTAATGGCCAACCTTGATATTTATCATTAAAGGATTTATGATAAATGATTTTTTTACAATAAAATATTCCTCAAGTATTAATGAATGATTATGCAGCAATAGAGAAGGACTTGTTGTTTAAGATTTCATAGAAATAGAAATGTATTCCTTTTTTCCTTTTTGCCTTTTTTCTTGCAAGTTTCTTCCAACAATTCTCCAAAGAAGCCAAGCTTTTTTCGCTTTATAACGTTGGTTGCATTAATAATGAGGATTGCATTTTCCGTCTTTACATTTTTATATGCATTTCCTCTTCCCATGAACAATGTTTTTATAATAGAGATTGAAGGAAAAGATAATGTTGAAAAGAAAATAATAAAGAGCTTTTCAGAAATTAAGAATAAGAAAAAGCATTTCTTTTCTACTTCACTTTCTTAAGAAAACGTATGCAAACGTATTCAGGCTCTTGTCGACTTTCTATTGAGTTTGAGTCTGGGAGAGATCCAAGAGGAGCAACAAAGGGATACTTTACCTCCCTTAACTACTATATACATAATCATATGGTTGGCAAACAAAAATAAAAAAAAGTTTTCTTACAAAAAGCCCAATTTGCAGTCGCTCTTGATTTTAATTACAAATTTTAAATACAGAATAAGATTTGCTGTATTTACAATGCAAAATTTATAGCAACAATCAGATAATAAAACCGATAATTGTTCAATATAACTTTTTTAAATTTTGTTTTCAAAAGAAGTTTGTTTTGACAATAGACAATTGAAAAACAAATAACAAATTAGTTTGTTCTCCCTCCCAATATTATATCAAAAAAATTATAAAAAATATATAATGCAAATATTATTAAAAATAACAATTATAAAAATTGTTATTATTTATTTTTAAATTTATATGACGATTGAAGAAAAATTGCGCTCGGTCAGAACCACACCATTTAGAAAAATAATTAATCAATACGTACAACAAGTGAAAAAAACTTTAGCGAACCTACTCGTACATAAAATATAAAAACACTACATTTGAATTAAGGACTTAATCTCAAATAAAATATGTATTTGTATAAAATGTTAAACATTTGCCCGAGCAGCTCTATAATGCAGCCTGGGAACATGACACAATACGACAATTTATATTACAAATACGCTATTTTCTAATTTTCTATTTCTACCATCTATTTCGTTTAATAACTCGTGTGCCTTCATCCGTAATTGATGGAGATAATTATTACAAATTCGATCAAAGTGAATTGAACCACTGCCATTTTGTATTTGCAAATGTCTGTCTGTATAGACATGTGCTGCATATATGCTTAATTAGCAAATCCCCGAAGAAATGTATCAACGTTTGTTCTGACCAACTCACAAACACTATATTTGAAACACCAAAACGTTACATTTGAAACAAATATTTCGACTGTTGCAATTAAAATTCTTGTGCAGTAGCAATTAATTTGGTAACATTTATTGTACGTACACATACCTTTCAAAGCTCGCAAGTCTTTCACTGATGGTTTAAAATATTACCAATAATAAAATAAGGTTTTATTTAAATTCCAATGACACAAATTACATGCGCCTGCGTATATAGAGCAGTTTAAGAGTCTTTTTCTATGAAATGATGGATTGTGAAAATTAATTCATCCGAAAATTAATAAAAAAAATTAGCCAAATAGTGCAGAAAAAATTTCAAATCATAGCCTCTATTTTATTTAATGCTATTAAGTACAAAAGGTTAAAAGTGTCTATGCAAGCAAATATGTATCCATATTCATGGAATCACATGCAGTCAAACATTTATATTAAACATTATCATGGACTTGTAAGGAAAAACAATTTCACATTTCATTTAATATTTTTTAAGCTTCAGAAGCAATTTAGTTGCCAATTGTTTCTGAAATCATATGGAAATCGCCGATAATATATTTGTTGGTCAATATTAATATTTTTATGCGACTTTATTTCGCCAAAGATTTGTTTCCCACAACGTATGCACAGCTTTTCTAACAAAATATATTTACTGGAGAGAAACCATCCACCCAGCAAACATTTATCAGTGGTCTTGAAAGGTAACGTTTAGGGGAAATCGCCAATTTGGAGCCAGATGTTTTTTGCCAGCAAAAATTCGCCGTAAAATGAGCGCAATTATGCATGAAATCGGGAGGTGGCCATTTGAGCGATATAATTTTTTCCAATTAAAGTCTTAAATTTTACCCATTCACTTTTCGCACTTTTTGTGAAAACAGAGCTCGTTTATCCTGGCAGCCAGTTTATATTATACCATTACTTTTGCGCCAGCTTGACCTTGTTGAAATATCATATTGATTATTTTAGTATTTCAAACTATTTTTTATATATTTTTATCATTTTGTGCTCCTTCGCAGGTTTATTTAGTATGTTCTTAAATGCTGTTTCACATTCTCAGCTAAATTTTGATGTCCACGAAACACGTCTCAAATGATTTGATATGTATGTTTATTATTTGCCTCAATATCAATATTCATTAATGGACAGTATAATCGTTCAAATATTAATGTCATCGAAAATTATATTAAGTTTTGATTTCCATGAAAAATTATTTGTTTGCTCGATTGACTTACCACCCGATATGGTCTTGTCCAAAACAATAATTATAACTAATTGTCTACATTCGTGGTGTCTATCATAAACAGTAAATATTATCCTTAACAGTTGAGCAGGCAACCAAATGATTCTTGACGACAAAGAAAAAATAACAACAACGATAAACTCGTATATTTCCCAAATTACAAAAAACTCTCCCTGATTTATTTAAATTATTTCACATTAACAGCTGAAATAATTGTGTCGCCCGCCCGTGGAAATAAAACAACAAGCCCAAAAAATAAACAACAAAATCATTTAAATAATTATTTAGTAACCATTAGTAACGCTTAAATAATTGTTATTAATATGACGACGTTATATGTAAGGGAATGTGATAAATAGTAAAAGAAACTAGAAAAGCCAACAAGGCTTAACTACAGCAACCTACCACTGAGCTTAACAACAATAATACAACAATAACAAATACCATGTGTAAAATAAAGCAAGAAGCAAGAAAAGGTGCGTCAACAGAAACGGAAAGTGCCATAACGTCAGCCAGCAATAACAATAACAAAGAGATATAGATACCACCTACATTTTTTGAATACCATTCATACGTGCAACAAGCTGAACACAATCGATATAAAAGATGTAAATGAACAGACACAAGACCGAGATTTAAACAAACACAAGACGTGCGTCTGTATTAATGAAAGTGAATGGTCATTTATTGTGGTAATGAGGCGTCATATAAATTAGTTGGCCATTTCGCATTTGGTATCTTTCGAAAATAATCGACGCGTCAGCTTTCTAGATCAACTTTACCATTGCATTATTAAGCTAATCAGTTGGTGCATTTCGATGCTCAAATCTTGTTACAACAGGCAACAGCTACAGTGATTATTTGAGGATCAGCAACATTGTTTGTGCTTTTAATTTCTATGTGTTGAAAAAGGAACTTCTTAGACTTGTAGGTTCAACTGTAATTAATTTTCAGAAAAGTTGTTTACGCTTGTAATCAATTGTTTATTATCTGCTCAATTCGTAAGGCACTTGTATTCTTATAGCGGGTGTATTTTTTAAATATTTACAGTGGTACACATTTGTTATTAATTTCGAATGGAAAGCTCTAATACATCCCTACTGCCATTCCATATATTCTGGATACGTGTGATCAATTTATTTTCTTGGGTGCTCAGATGGAATCGTTTTAACATGTAACTTTGCCATAAGAATATGAAAACAAATTTAGTTTTAATTCTAAAAATGCGCAGTTGAGTCGTTTATACTAAAAAAAACCTACAAAATAAAAAAAATGTTTTGTTTGTTGTGGCTTTAGCTGTTCATATGCCCACATTTCAGGGATCGCTAAACCAGATCGTCAAAAAAAATTTTTAAACTAATTGTTTTAACAATTAGTTGGGTAGAATATCCTAAAATAACAAATTTTCAATACTAAATCCTTATTTTATGTAAAAACTATTTAGTTTTTTTTTCTTCTATTTATTGGCGTTTAGAAATACAAAATGCAAATGACGCGAAAAACTGACAGTTGGAAAGATGTATTTCAAATCGAATTGTAAATTATATATTGATGGAAAGCTTCGAAGTGAGAGCATACGTCATGATTTGTGTATTTATCGTGGCGTCAAATATTATTGTTTGTAAATACATATAATTTTTTTAAATTTTGTGTTTTATTTGTCCCTAAAGAATCCTTTTTAACAGTTAAAAAATTCTCTCATGAAAGCTTTTCCAAAAATATTACATATTTACCACTTTTGCTGTCCGCTAACGAAATAAAGAAACGATGGACGGCGAAAGAAATCCCTAAATGAACACATACAATGCGATATATGAAAAATGAAAAATTCTTCTTTATCCCATTCGCTGTGAGTCATGTGGTTTAAAACTTTCATTGCATGCTTAATCAGAAAATATCGTTAATAAAAAAGGATTCTTTAACGGTGTAAATAAGACTGAATTTGGCCGAAGAAATGGGCCACAGCGACTTAAGGAAACAGCACTAGAAAAAGTCTAACGGAGTCAATTCGCACGATCTCGGTGGCCATTTCAACATCACCTCCACATGAGATCATCATGACCTCAAATCGCTCGTGCAGAATGTCCAATGTGGCATGAACTGTTGAGGGGTATAGTGTATGGTTCTGTTCACATTTAGTATGGAACAAACGTGATTAAAGTTTTTTAAAGTAGAATGACTCTGTCCCTCAATTTTCATTTATAGGAAATGTGACATGTATGATACGCGCCTGTCCGTATGTACGTGCACAATTTTCAGATATAGGTCATACATATCTATTGTATTTTGAAGCACAAGATTTTGCAGGGAATCGCTCTAAGGGATTTAATTCATATTTGGACATATTCTTAGTTGTCACTGAATTAGATCATATGAAATCGGAATCGGAGAATATTTTTAATCTGATCTCTATTCATTGATTCCTGTTCAGAGTATGACCAATGGATTTGATATCCACGCAAAATAGAAGAGGTTAAAAAACTTGCTTTTTAATACTTTGTCAACCTTCCTGTGCTTAAAAAATCAAATAGAAAAAAGTTGCACTTTGAAGCACAAACGACATCCTCTAGACAATATTGATAATATAACTTTGTTCACATTTAAAGATAATCCCACTACAAATATTAAATTTAATACAATTGGTGAGGAGGAAAAGGAAAGAAATATTCTGAGCAATAAAAAGTATTTTTGTTGCTTTTCCGATGTATACAACAGGCTCTGTTCTGCAGTTGCAACTACATCTTAAACCTTTTTTGTCCCAGAAATTAAGTCCACACGCATGAACTAAATTCGTGTACTTCTTTACTAATTTATATGTATGTGTACATGTGTTAAGATTCTACTATTTTCAGCAGGATATTCAATGGAACTAAGAAAATAAAAATAAGACTTTTTTGGTAGTACAGAACTTTACAAGTTTTAATGTCTGTATTTTCTGTGCAAAACTCCAGGATGTTGGCGCACACACTCAAAAGGAAAAACTTTTGGAGACTTTTTTGTGACGTGACAGTCCTTGACTCAGTACTATACACTAATACAAGTAAATTTATTTCCGTACATGTGTATAAATGGATGTACGGCTATGTAACAAATTCCTTAAAACTTATTTTGCTTTTTAATACAAAATATTATTGCACGCTTCTTGGATTTTTTCTTCTTCGATTTCTTAATAAAACATTTTTTTTTCTCATAAAGTCTAGTTACAATTTTTATATAAAAAACAATAATTCCTAAAAAATTCTATTAAATGTCCCATGTGTTTTTTTTAAGAAAAATCGTATATTTTAGTACAATATTTCCCATATTTTTCTCATGTACCTGGACACCTCAAAAACCTGGTCTGCAGCAAATCATCTCCGAATTTCTACGTGCACCACTGCGTTAAACTATGAATCATCCATGCCCTTTGAAAGTGAAATTTTCCTTGTCATATAGAGAAACAATGTATTTTAAACATAAACTCTTGTTTTTATGTCTATTTGACAGCATGAAAGTCAAATTGATTCGACAATTCGAATACAAAACACTAACAACGCATGGTAAACACCTTGACATGATTTGTGCAAAACAAACCGTTTTGCGGAAGCGTACGAGTACTTTAAGTTCATGTGCTAAAATAAAATAAGAACTACAAAAAATATGTTTTATAATAGTGAAATATTTTTACTTTTTTGGCCATGCTCCTGGACACATCCTTTTAGTATTCTGTACACTGAGTTGAAATTTGTAGTCCGATCATTAGATATCACATATCGCTGATGGCTACATGAGAGCCACATTTCTCACTTTAACAACTTTTTACTCCGATGCCAAATTCTGAGAAAATCATTGATTTAAAATTGAGTGAAAAGTAAATATCTGAAAGTAAGTGGTACCTTCCACACAAATTAATAACTCATTATCGTGTACCTGCTTCATTATTAATAGTGAGAGCATTGGAAATTGGCATACTCCAGAGGTGATAGTGGTTCAACCAATATGCGAAAGGTGGGAAGATAGTCCTGACAAAAATATCAGAAATAATTTCCAAAAAGTTGAAGGTATAAACTTTTTAGAAAAAACCTTGTTTTTTTAACAATGTTCGGAGAGTGTAACGAAAGTATAAGTGATACAAAAGTTCTTATCAATCCTTATCTACTTTAATCTCTATAAACGTTTCCTTTTTGGTAATTTTTTAACTCGTAATATTAATGTTAATATGCATTTGTTACTTGATGTTTTAGTTATCTTCAACATACACTTACATATGAACAAACTTACTTTTAGAAACAAACTGGCAAAAACATGAGTAGAAAACGAAACAGACCTTGAAAATCTTCTTGCTGACAGCAGATTATTTATTACATTAGCACACATTCAATCAGACATTTCCTGCATACATTCATATGAAACTTAACTTTACATTCATGTTCACATTTTCAACAATTTATTCATTAGTTAATTGTGCTTTGTAGTCCGAAGGGGGGAAGCTTTAGATTCGATTCTAACTGATGAGTTATACTTTGACATGTTTCAGAAAGAACTGCTTAAAAAGGGAATTTACGTACACAAAGTAGGGCAAACAAAATGAATATTTTATACTCAAGTATAGAAAGTTTTAATCTGTTGACATTTGTTGTGAAAAATATGCAGAATGACAACTTTTTTCGTATTATGATAAATATCGTGGATAAATTGAGAGTTTTAAGAATAAAATATTAGTATGTTAACAAAACCCACATGCTTACATACATACATAAGGATGCAATTCATTGAATTTATGTATTTAAAAAAATTTGCCTTGTATTACGCAATATCATAAATGTTTTCAATTATAAAATTGTACTTCTTCATACATACATACAAAAAATTATTATCGTTTTAAATATTTTATTAAAAGAATGTCTGAGAATTACTTACATATGTACATGCTTATGTATATGTATGTATGTAAGTATATCTACATAAAAATATACTGCATTTCACTAAAACATGTCCAAATAAAAATATTATTATGAAAGCCTATTATTAAAAAAACGTGCTTGTCAGTTCTGACGCGCGACTGGGATTTACTCTAAAATAATATACTTATGTATGTATGTATGTACACTCAGCAAAAAGGATAAATAAGTGCATGGCTCGTAACACTAAAATAATATTTGTACCTATGTACGAATTTTTGCGATATCGGATATACGTACATATGTACATATGTATGTACATACTTACATATGTACGTATGTACACCTTTTACATAAGGTTGGAGGTAGAAAGTTTTCCTTATTATTTTTATATACATACATACATATGTATCTACGTCGTTAACATTCAATTTCTGGCTTACATTACGAATTACAGTCTACTACGGCTTCAGGAAGTACCCTGCAACATGCATTACATAGGTACATACATACTTACATACATAAGTACATACATACATACATATTTCATATTTCAATTACTGATTTTACTTCTAATATAAAATCGATTCGTAGGAGCCACAAGTAATTTAAACCAACAGCATAAATACCCAGCATGTGTCATACATGTACATACATACATAAATGCAAATGCATAAAATACGTCGTACATATGTACATACATACATTCATTCGTTTTCAATACACTCAATTGTTCATTGGATAAGAAAAGCTCAGTTCATAATGAGTGCGAAAGGAAGATTCTTAAAACAAAAATACCAACTTGCGTTGCCTACTAAATGATATGTGTGTAAGAGTGTATGTGTACACAAATTAACAATTGAGAGAACAAAAATAAATCTTCAAAAAAAAAACAATCAATCACAATTGATACCTGAATACAGCGTTGTCATATTGCAAAATTTTTTGCTGTTTTTTGAAGTGCTACAAAGTTATTAGTTTTTTATGGAACTTTTTGTTATTTTATTTTTTATGAAAAATATGTACATACATATGTGTACCATCTCGCTTACAATGTGTATAGAATAGTTCAACAATAATGCTATTTAGAGAGCTTCTCCAATTTCAGTTTCTTAAAATAAAAAAAAAAAACGATGTGATGGAACTAAAGTTTCCCTTGGCTTATATATGTACTTATATGCACAGCCAACATTGAGGTACTATGTACATTAAATTATTAATGTAAAAAGAGCAAAATAAAAGATAAATTATAGTTAAATTTCTCCATTTATTTCTACAAATTCGTTGCATCAAAAATAGCAATACATTATAAAATAAAAAATACTTTGAGATTTAACCAGACAATATACCTACAAGTTTAGTTATATTAACAGCACATTACTATGGACTCATTATATACTTATAAGGACTTTGATTTTAAGTTCATTACCAGTAGCTAAGTGAAATTCCTAGTTAATATCAAACAATTTGTTTGCTCAAAAAAAAAAAAACAGAATTGTCCTGAAGATGATACTCAATAAGTATCGAAATAAGGATAGTTTTTGAATAAAATTGTTAAAAAGATAAAATAAGACCTCAAGCTGGAATATTATAGTAACCAAATTATTATAAAAATGGTCAAAAAATATAGATATATTATTTATTTATGTTTTCAAGATAAAATTAAACTTAATACAAATACATTACAGTGTATTTTTTTAATGATTTATAAAAAGTTTTTTCTCCAAAAAAAAAACTTCTAGAAAGTAGGGATTTATAAACATTTATATGGCAACGCTGCCTACATGGAGCAATGCAAAAGAAATGAAAAAAAAAAACAAAACCGTCATCTTAGCAAGAATTACATGCAAAAAACCCGATGGCAAATATATTTTGCAACTTGTTAATATCAAATAATTTATTTTACTTACATACATATGTACATCTGAATGCAAGAAGTGAAAACACACTTTTGATGCGGAGTGTAGAAACATCACAACACCAAGAGGCAGCAGCAACGACAGCACATGCAGATTTAGGAACTACATAGGCGACCGAGCCGAATTTTATATAAGTAAAATAAGTAAATTTAACTTTTTTTATAAAACTAGTAATAAATTTCACTGATATACTTATTTATATTTCATAAGAAAACAATATTTTTTTATTGCAAATAGGTACACACCAAAAGCGGCTGGTAATATAAAGAGCAGCACGAGGCTTTCTCTATATGAAATAAACCATTCTTTATAATAAAACTTTTTATCACCATTAATATACAATATAATTTCACTCTTATATTATACTAAAATAATATTTTTTTATTAAAAGCACACTTTTTGCGGAGCTACGAAGCGAACCCGGCGAGAACTTTCTATAAACTAAATCAGAATGTTCTTCTGTTTGTCATCTTCCTCTTTAATATTTCTATTTCCCATTATTATGTAGATAAAGCCCTTAAAATAGTCATCATTTAATCTTATTTTAATAGGATTTTGTTAGAAAGCCAGATCTGGCATTTTCAATTACACTTGTTGCAAATGAGGCGAATTTGTGTGGCAAAGTGGCAGCGCTGCGTCAACAGCAACAATAACTGAAGTAAAAATTACTTGTTTGCACTTTTTACTTTGTCGAAATTCCATCACGTCCTTAAAATTGCCTACGCACGGACTAGAGCTGTAGATTTGTGGATTGCATCTTTCCATTTCTGGATAATGTTAACTCGGGGCTTCAGCTACCCCGGTTGCAAATATTTTGATTTCTTTCTATGTTATAACTACCACATTCAATTTATAAATATGTACATAGATATGTATATGTACACATGTGCTTTAGAGCTTAATAATGAACATGGGTACCTGTGGCCTTATGTAAATATGTATGTATGTATTTCGAAATAAAAAGATTGACCCATAATATTAGGAATACCGATGTGGCTTGCAATTAAAATTAATTGAAAAGACAATTTTTTGATGCATACCTTAAGGCTTTACACTGATAATTCAAGAAAGCACATGCCAAAGCAAAAGAGAGAAAATGTCCAAGGGGAAAATAACAAGAAGAAGAATGTTAAAATTTAGTTTATTGAAAATTCTGGTCGGGTTCGGTTCGCAGTTTTGCAAAAAGTCTGTTTTTAGTTAAAATAATTGTGGTAAAACAAAAAAGAAGTGAAATAAAATGTGTATTAGTTTTTCTAAAAGTGAAATTTAATTATTTTAATAAAAATATAATGGTTTCTGTTGTTCTATCAAACAAATTATTTCATTTAGAATGCCTTGTGTCGTTCTTGTTATTATCGTCCCTCTTTGGTGACATTCACACATCCATACAAACTTATGTATGTATGTACAATATACTTCGTACATATATACATATGTAAGTACATATGTACAGATGTACATATAAATATACATAAAAGTGGTAGAATGTGAAATTTAATTATTTTAACAATAAATAATTCGGTTCGGTCGTTTAATTCCTAAATCTTGTGTTGTCTTGCTGCTGCCGCCTGGTGACGTCATGATTTTATACTCCACAACTAAAGTGTGTTCTCACTTCTCTCATTCTGAGTAAGTAAAATATTCCATTTAATATCAGTAAGTTGCCGTAGAATTTTACCATCGGGTGTTATTTTGATTGATTTTCTAAAGCAAGTTAATTTGCATTGTTGTTGTTGTGATTTTTTCATTATTTACCTTTGGTTTTTCTTCTTTTTGCAAAGTAGAGATTTCTTTTTGTTGTCTTAAGCAGTTTTGATGATTGGGTTGTATGAACATACATACATACATACATAAATACGTATGTACATCCATACGTCCACTGTGTGGACACACTGCTATAAGTATGTGTCCGAGTATTTCAAGCAGGAGTGTACATATGTAAAGTTTAAACTGTTCGTACTGAGTGAATACTGAGTGAAATTAAATGTGTTTTTTTAGTTTTAACAATTTATTGATTTGGAAATGCAGAGGATGTTTGGGGATTTTTTTTTATTTCTATTGATTATTATTTAGCAATTTTCGATTTTTAAAAAACTAAAAAATAAATAATTTTTGTGTAAAAAATCGAAAACTATTTAGGTTTACCTAAAATTACTTTTTCTTAATTTTATAGTTTAAATTTTTGAGTAGGAAAAAAAAACATGGGAAGAAAGAGCATGAACGCATAACATCCATTAATGGAAAAATATTTATTTGGATGCACGTACATATGTATGTTGTTAGAAACCCACTTTATCAATACCTGTTCCGGGGAGTTTGCTTTCTTTTAAATAGCCTTTCCTTTTGGCTTTTTTCTCAGTTTGTGTTTACATTATCGACTTTTTAAAAACAAATTTGTATGTAAGTATGTATGTATGTATATATGTATGTATGTTGTGGAGCTCGCTGACAACATGCACCGGTAATAATGAAATTTGTTTTAAAGAACAATCTATGTAGTATCAACAGTTTTTCAACAATTCATTAATAAAAATTATTATGGCTATAACGAACTAATTTTAAGTACCGAATACCAAAATGCCTGCAATTGTTTGCGCACTAAATCTGCTTCTTCGTAAAACTAAAAAATGTATGTACCATTATATTTTGAAGCTATAAAGTACTTAATTTTTAAGTATACTTACATACATATGTATAAATATCATCTAATTCGACGTTGCTTAGGTTTATTTATTGGGGAAAAGGCAATTTCTACGATCATAATGAACTAAGTCGGTAACGAATTGAAGTGATACGAAGAAAAATAGATGAATTGACTTTCCGATGAGGACAAAAATTGCCGAGTTCTTCAAAGTCTAATCATTTTCTTCTTGTTCGCAAATAAGGTTTTTTTTAAAAAAATTAATAAATATACATACTTATAGTAACAAACCAAAAAAGTTTGTCATAAGTTAAAAACAAACTAAGCAAATTAAAAAACATGTGTATAGTTGGTAAAGAATAAATAACAATGGCCACACTGTTGTAAGTTAGTGAGGTGGAATTTGGGCTTTCCATTACAAAAAAAGTTTTCACAAATTGTAATACGAATGAATCAAAAAAATTCACGTATTCTATTTACAGTGAAAAAGTTTGTATAAATAGCTAAAATACACATCAACTGACACCACAAAAGTGGACCAAACACAAGAACGCTGATGATGAAAGTGTAGCGACTTTCGAAAACAGCATGTTGTTCCGTTCTGCTAGTGTTTGTCAGAATGATTTACACGTGTGTCTTTGGTGTAATTTGTTCTTTGATAACTATCACATGTAATTTGGCTTATAAAATACGATTGAACTAAGTAGCCTATTTAAATTTAAATAAAAAGGATTACAAACAAGAAAAATGTTCATAAATAAAGAGAAATCTTAAACCTAAAATATAAATTAACAAAGCTAATGGCTTGTAGCAAAAATTAATAAATATACATACTTATAGTAACAAACCAAAAAAGTTTGTCATAAGTTAAAAACAAACTAAGCAAATTAAAAAACATGTGTATAGTTGGTAAAGAATAAATAACAATGGCCACACTGTTGTAAGTTAGTGAGGTGGAATTTGGGCTTTCCATTACAAAAAAAGTTTTCACAAATTGTAATACGAATGAATCAAAAAAATTCACGTATTCTATTTACAGTGAAAAAGTTTGTATAAATAGCTAAAATACACATCAACTGACACCACAAAAGTGGACCAAACACAAGAACGCTGATGATGAAAGTGTAGCGACTTTCGAAAACAGCATGTTGTTCCGTTCTGCTAGTGTTTGTCAGAATGATTTACACGTGTGTCTTTGGTGTAATTTGTTCTTTGATAACTATCACATGTAATTTGGCTTATAAAATACGATTGAACTAAGTAGCCTATTTAAATTTAAATAAAAAGGATTACAAGGTTTTTTTTATTTTTTATGGAAAGCTTCTTTGTAAGGTATATTATAATTTTTCGCACATACATACAGTTCATTTTGCATACATTTTATATTTTCTTGAAATAAAATATTTTTTTGAATTTCTTGCATATTCTATGAGTTTTGGCACATTATGAGCACATACCTAAAGAATTCACATGCATATGATCTCATTAAAAAGTGGACATACGCTTGCCTAAGTTTGTTTACAATCAAGCTTTTCTTTGATACGTTTATTTCTCATAAGCCTAGAAACTAGAAAAATCCTTTTTGCTTCTACAATTTCCTATAAAGATTACATTAGAAAACACCAAATAAGACCATAAATCCAAAGGGAGAATTAATAAATGGGAGGCATAAAAATTCAAAATTAATGTGTTCGTCTGTTGAAAAGTCGTGGTACTAGAGCAATAAAAGTAACAACTATATATAGCTACTTCCCCTTATTGGCCTAAAAATATATAAAAATTAGATCCTTTAAACATTCTTTTATATTATATAAAACAAATTTTGTAAATTTTTATTATTTTTTGAAAGATTTGCTTTGTAGTTGTGTTTCTATACGTGCAAAGTGTACTGCAGTTCATGAATATTTTTTAAGGTTTTTCATTTCTCATATACCCACACCTGTTTTTACAAACTCTGCCAGTCGTGTCTGCAAGAAGTCTAGACAATACCCTGTAGGCCTAGACAATATTCTGATGTTTCCGTATTGCAAAGCTGCCGTTGTTATTATGCAAACTTTAGAGCATAGAATACACAGACATTAATTCATCATGTAAGACAGACGAAGTTTAAATATTTTTTAATCCTTTCGCTTAAGCCATTTATTTTGTAGAAAAAATAAATACAACGTCTAATATACACATACAGATGTGCATTATCCATGTATTACTGGTTCATATAATTCAGTAAAGAAAAGATTATAAGAAGTGGCATTAGAAAACCATCGAATTCTATTTTCCCTCTTTGCAAAATAATTCATGATATATTATATTTAAAGATAGTACGTTGTGCATACAAATGTACCGAATTTATTAAAGAAATAAAGAGTGTGGTAAGATAGGCACGACGTGCAGTACTCAAGAAATTTTTAATATGCTTGATGTCCTTTTTTCAATACATTTTTCTAAATAAAATTACAATATGAAAAACAAGCAAAGGTGATGTTTTCTATACTCTACTTGAAAATACTTTGCTGTCGATTTGCAAATCTCGCCAACACAGTTTTAAATTTTATAAGAAAAATCAAATCACAATTAACCAGGGTTCTTTAACTCATTTTATTTTTTCTACTAGAAAGGTCTTTCATTCCGCCTTCCTAATTAAAACGGAATCATTTCATCCATTTATAACAAGAAATGATGTCATTATTGAAGATCTTCTTGCTAATTGTAATATTATACTCAACAAAATTTATGTCCACATGGATGTAATAATCACCACATCCTCAAGCATATTAAAATAATTTGAAGCATTTGTTGTAATTAATTTTTTATCATGAACATCTTCAAATTTCAAACATTTATTGAGAAGAATATCATACGGAAGCAAAAATTATTGTTATAGAAGAGTTTTCAGGAAGTTGGTATAAAAAAATCTCAGCTGATCGTATGAGCGATAAATTGCATTTTGCACAAGGAACTTACATAATAAAAGGATAACAAAAATAAAGCAACATAACAAATCAATATTCAGAGACACCTTTCGAGAAAGATGATTAATGATTATTATTTCTTAAACTTTTATTCTTCCACATAAGGCAAAAGAGTAATTGACATCTATGGGTAAAGGACCGAAATAAAATGGGGAAAAGCTACAAGAATTATCATTGAGATTGGTTTTTGTAAACTAAAATAGACCTGATGAAACAGCAATCAATTGGCCGTCTTACATCTGTTCATTAAGTGGCTTACGACTATATATTTTTGCTCATTTTGGTACCAAGTTCTCGTTTAATAGACAGAATATGATGTTTTCTTTAACTTTTCTTTCTCTTATTTGTGTTTATATGTACATACATGCTAAATTATATCTTTGAAGGAGTCTTAATAGTATATCTGACAAAATGAAACTGCTTTATGTTTATATAAATATTGTTTTTACTTGGCCTTGCTGCTTTTGCTATATTTTGATATAATAAAGGCTTTTTCCTCAACCGATATCATAATCTTCTCCTGATACCTTTTAGTTTATGCGCGCATGTGCACATAACAAGAACACAACGATAGATGTGTATGCACACGTGTACATACATACAGTATAAATTTTAAACATACGTCTAATATCATTAGAAACACAAAGGGTGGGCAGCAGCCATAAAACTAAAACATCCTGGCAAATCGTCAAGCAAGGACGACATACTGAAAATTGAAATCATCATCAGCCAACTTTGTAAATTAAACTCACTTTCCTTATTGTGTTCACGTATCTTCCTCCTATCTTTTTTTAAAGAGTATCTTTTCCAAGCTAAAAATACCAATGATGGCATTAAAATAAACATTTTATTTTTTGGTTGCTGTTGTGTTCGGTGCCAAGGATAGTGCTTCTTAAGCTCATGAATATACAAAATGTCATGTATAGAACATGTATGGATTAAGTTTTGCGGAACTTGTACATCACACAGTGGAAATAATAAAATATGACCAACTAACGAAACGGGTAATTACGCATTATGGTAAATTAATGTCTCAGAGTCTGGGTTCTTGGAATATAATCGTGAAACCATTTTCTAGATAAAAAAACACACCACAACAAGGGTCGATTGGTTGTGAAAACTTACTTTTTAGTTGAATCTCCAGAAGCAGAATTCTTAAAACCGTAATTCTTTACATGTAGAAAAATTAATAATCGCTTTGTGTGGGGGATATATGCCTCCACCTCCTATCCTTAATATTTTTGTTTTTAAGCTACCCGTGTCTAATGACAGACAGCACAAAATTTTGTAACAAAAATGTATTAAGACTAAACAAGAAGAAATCAAAAACATTAGATACTCTCGCTTAATGTCCTTGACAATATCAGGACGCAATAAAAAATCCATTTCAACGATTATATCACTATTACAAGTCTATCCTTTCATTGTTGTTGTTTCTAATTTTCAATAAACATTAGCGGCGTTACATATTGGGTTAACCATAATTGTTTTAAAATTGAAAAAAAAAACGTGCGTAACTTTCTTTCAAAAAACAAGTCAACTGAATCACTACGTGCTAAAGTCACATCAGAGAAAGTGATGATGGACGCCACATGTGGGTAAGTGTTTGAATATAGATGAAAGGATGTTTGAGTGAGCGACTAGTTCCCTTAAATGAACGCAACATATGAGTGTGAAAATAGATGTTCGTGTTTGTGTATCTACGAAGGTTTGTATGAGGACAACAGCTTCAAACCAAATAAGTGACTTTAAACATAATCCCTTCATACAAGGATGTGTTACTTATTCCCAATCATTTCATGTTTTAGACGAGTGCATTGATAATTTATGGCAGAAACAAGCAAACAGGTGCCCAAAGCAGAACATGCATGATTTTTAGCTCAAAATATATTAAAAGTTATATTGAATATTGAGCCAGAAGAGGATTATAAAGAGTGTTTATTAGGTACATGTACTATATTCTGGTTAAATGGGTGGGCTAATCTTGTAACTGGTAGCTTTCATCTCACAAGACACGTTTCAAATAAAAAAAAAACAGACTTACATGAGTACAAAATTAGTTTTTTCCATACATTACAAAATAAAAACTATGCCAGGACTACTGGACACTTATCTGTCTCTTATAAACGAAATATTTTATATGATTTACAAAACCAAATTTTCTTGCCTCCCGATTTCGTTATCACTTCGACAATAGGATTTTGAGAACGGTCACCATTTATTATCGTGGTCGGCCGAATTTGGCCACGGATGAGTCGATTTTAAAGAGTCACCACGTTTAACGTAAAATGGGTCACTTCGTTTGCGTTAAACTTATAATTTTCAAAATTTTTAGAAACTTCCATTGTAGATAATTACAGTGGAGGTTCTTGTCTCTAGGCAACAGTCCACTAATTTAGTCCCACACAAATATTATTCAACAGCATTTTACTTATTATCTTCAATAATAAATAACACAAATTTATATTTATTAATATATTTAAAGAAATAATATGATTGTAGAGTTGTTGATGTACTTATCCAAAAACCCTTTATTATTTTGTTCTAGAATACTTCTATAACAAAATTATTGTTTGTGATCTATCGCAGTCAACCTAAATTACCCGTAATCAAATTAACATAACGAATAGAAAGAATGCTGAAAACAGTCTCAAATTAACAACCAAATATTATAATTAAGAGGGTCATTACAAATTGACCCTCCAACGAAATGAATCTTTAACTTCCTCTGGAAATCCCTACACTTCGTTAAAAAAAAAACTCCTACTACACCTTAGAAACACATTCTACAACGATCTTACACACACACAAACGCACACATGCAACCAAATACATATTTTGGTCTCTGAATTTTGAGCCATGATGTGCCTTGGAGATTTGGGTTTGTTTACATATTTTATATTTTTATTTACTTAAGCAGTATCATCCTTAATTGCTTAGAGGCGTTTTGGAGTTTCCTTTAACAAGACAGTCAAATCGATGAAAACAAAACAAAAACGGGCGTTTTGCTTTTTTAATTTTTTTTTATATGTATAAGGCTGCTGTTGTTGTCTGTGGCGTGATTGCTTTCTGTGGCGTTTTTTATTTATTAGCGTGTCTATCGAAGAAGGCGTTAACAAATACATCAGTAGATCAAACAAATTAAATATGTGTTCTCACAGACACTAAGAGTTAATCGTTCTTTATGAAGTTTTAAGTTTCGTAGTCGTGCTTGTGACTCTTCACATCCATGTTGTATTTTGTTGCAGGAAACATGACTCTTTTGTTATACTCTAAAGCAGCACTTGGTAGAAAAACAAAATAAGAGTCGAAGCAACAGTTTTGAGGTTTTATTTGACTGTAATAATTTTATTTGACTGTAATAATTCTTGTGTGCAACGTTTGCAAAACTCATCTTTATTCTTGGGTATAGGAAGTATCTAGGTGACATGACTGGATTAAAATTTCTTGTTATTGGACCACTCAGACTCAGGAAACTAAAGCATTTCATTTAGCTAACCTAGAGTACATCCCAGAAGCTAATGTCACTTAGTAACAAATGTTCTCAGATACCATCAATTACTTGATGGTATATCAGTTTCAAGTAGCATCAGTTCATTCTAGGAAACACCATTCAGGCATCACAGATTCTAAGAATTGGAGGATGAGCCTTTATAACATATAAAATGTAATTGCGCTGCAATGGGATTTCTTAGGGATAATTTCATCGGAGGCCAGTTACTGTTTCCAAGGAATATACAAGATTTTTCTCTGTGCAAAGAGACAGGCTTCAAAGTTATAGCCGTTATTCTGTGGGCGGTCCATGCAATGGTAGCCTGGGTACAGTCTTGGGATTAGTACAATAAAATGCAAATTAGTAGTACGTATTTTAACACGTCTATTGCTATAAGTTTTGAAGGATTTATACTATCTTCTCATGTATATATCCGTTCGTATTACTAGGAAGTTCTTCAGCTCCTGGCAATTATTCCACACGAATATCAAATTGAACAACTCATGATGAATATTGTATAATTTAGTTGCTTGTCAGATATAGAATAGATTCATATGTGCATGTACGTCTGAGTGTATTCTTCATATACGTACAATGTAGGTAGGGAAACACTGAAGATGGGTCCATCACATGTAATAGAATATCGTTGCTTTACATACTCGTACAAAGTGGAGAAAAAGTAATTTTGTGAATTTCCGTATTTGACAATTATGATTTCGACATAAAGTTGTCAACAATCCAAAGAGCGGTACACACTCCAACGATGAAAATATAACTCTTCAATAGAGTCTGTTCAAATTATAAACTAACTTTTGCGTCACCTTGTACATGCACAGAGTAAAATCTTTGTATTGAAATTTTATGAACCAATCGTACCTGTTTTTTAATAAAAAAATTTAAATGCCTAAGGAACATTCAAATTATTTTCATGAATGCGGCAAAGACTGATGGTTAATAAATATATTTTTGAATCTTCCCACACAATTTAACATAAAATCAACAAGCAATTTTGTAAATTTTGCTACAAGAACTTTTGCACTTAATTTAATTATGTTTGCAAAAAAAATATACTCGTATATGGACTTTGCGTTAACCTTTGCAAAGGAAAAGAAAACCAAAACTTCATGGCGATTTGCAGTTAACGATCCATTACACACACAAGCGCACACAGTCAACGTAAAACATATATTCATGCAAGAGATGTGGCAATTTCGGAAATACGTGTGTCTGCAGTGTCATCATTAGCTTTTTCAGTAGAGATAATCCTCATTGCAATTAATATTCTGCAAAAAAATATTCAATACATATTTTACTCATCAATCATTTTGGTTAATCTTTAATCCTTGTAATGAATTTTTGACTTCAATTTATTTTTACATTAATGGGTTTTAGTCACAAAACTTATTCATAGATACGAAACGTATTTCATGAACAATTTTGGGTATTTAATATTTAAATTTGTATAAGAAAATATTAACAAATTAAGAAATTCTCATATTGTTTTATTCTCTTTCCCTTCAAGAAGAAAAAAGGGAAATAAGCGCAAACTTATTGGCAAAGAGCAAGTAATTCTGTACTAAAGAAAAATCTTTTTTAATGAGAGCGATAAATAATTTATTTGTTTATCAGAAAAATTTTAGACATTTTTGTGAAAATAAAGTGCCATCAGATAAAAAAAACTTATTTTTTTTTATTTCGAATTAAACGTTATTGCCTTTCTTTTCAGTATTGACAACAGTTCATTATGGAAAAAGGAATATGGAACTTTCATACATGAATTATCGAAAATTTTAAAAGAAAGTATAGGCGATAACATAAGGGAATAATTTTTTTAATCAAGCTTCAAAATTAGTTATAAAACTAAGGACACCGTAAGTTATAGGATACAGAAACATACAAAACAATACTGTCACGAGAGCGACGTATAAATTTCCCCAAAAAGTATTAAATCACGGGGTTATTCTGTCATTCTAATCCTAAACTAAACTGGCTAAACTGGATATATAGAGTGTGTGAGTGTTCCTTAAATTCTGCACATTGTGGCAACTGTTATTTTGCTTTAATATATATGTTGCAGACAGTATAGAATTTGTTGACATTAAGCAATGGATAGGTACACACCTGAAACTAAGATGTTGCAAGAACTAACCAGCGTCGTATAACTTGTTCGATCGAAAACGTTACTACTGTCAACGTGACTGTATTAGGGAGAGTCCAACCGCAACATAAACCTTTTTTCACTCTGCAACGAATCCTTTTTATTATTATTTGTTAATATTAATCTTGAATCAGCGCCTCACAATTTCAAAATATACACACTTTTACACTGTGTCAGTCAAAACATCGTTTATAATTTTAACAAAATAAAGCTAATATCCATCCTCATGATATAAATGAGACTTCTGGTACTTAATTTGAAAATATAAGGAAGTTTTTTCTAAGTAAACCTCTTTTCATTATTGTAATTTAATGATAAACATACTTAACATTTTAAGGACGATATATGTTCATAGAGGAAACCTTAATCTTAGAACGAGTTTATTCTATTTATGTATGTTTCCAAGGTCTGTATGTTACTTAAAGCCCAATGCAGCCTATTTCATTGTCTCTAAAAACTTTTAAGTTGCTCCATGTACAAAATTCATATTTTTCAAATAAATAAATGGTACATTTCCATACCATTCCAAGTTTTAATTAATGCAAAATTATGTTAATATGAATGCAAAGAAGGGAAAGAAGTGGGAGTATATATAATTAAGTGTCACATAAAATTCAAAAATTATAGCAATAGCAACAGCAATGGAAAAACTGCCTTTACGTATATATTGTTGCATCATGTGTAGTACGTTTGAAAACAACTTTCACCGTGGAACATTTTTTATGTTTTTCACCACAAACAAACTAGTGAATGTGTGTGACAGTAACCGTTTAAAGATGTTTCGAGTAGGGGTGGGGAAATATTTATTGTATGAAATTAACTGTACTTACGTATTCATATGACATTTAATTTCAAATGAATATGATGCATATTATGGCTCTATTGGCCGGCAATCCAGCTTGTCGGAAACTGGGATATTCCTTTTCTCAATTCTAATCGAGGATGGGAAAGATTTTTCTCGTCTTATTTAATCAAGATCTTAATCCGATATTAAAATATTACAAGTCTAACAAAAATTCAAGCAGAAAAATTAAGTAAAATGAATTATTATTTTAAAATTTTTAAAATTGTCAAGGGAATGTAGAACTATTTTCATTAGCAAATGTAGAAATAATCTTCTTTTATGATTATATAATTTGGAAGGAACTCTATGTGACTAAATCTAGACCGATGAAATTCCTTTTTGCTATTTTTATACATTATATGTTATAAAATTTTTAACTGCATTCCTGAAATTAAGTGACGAACGTATTTGCTACGTAATTAAATATAAAAAAATAATAATAACTAATAATAATTAAAACTGTTTTCGGTTAGAAAGTTGAAAAAATTTTAAGGCCCATAATGCCATCCTCGATTGAAATGGTTTCAATCGAGGGCTACAGCTTTTTGTGATGTAGGTACGGTGTTGTAAATATTAATAATTTGGCTGTTTTTTGGCTAAATCAATGTGGTCTACAAAGAAAACCCATTATTGTTTTCGTTTAAATCTAGGCATATGAAAATATTTCAATTTATTCTATTAAATACATGATAAGTAATGGAAAAATCCTGTTGAAAGTATGAAATAACTGAAACACATACATACACACCATACACGTGTGTGCCATTTTATACTGTTATATCCAGATTGTTGCAAGTGTGTATTTGTGTTTGTAAGAAGGAGTGTAAGAATGGAGAGGAATGTATATTTATGTGTGTGAGGAACGTTTTATCATTTTGGTAAAGAAAAAATGTTTTGTACATATTAACGGTAATTAAATTTAAAATTCCACATTTACAGTCTTGTTGACAGTCAAGCGATCCCACGATTTAAGAGAAGCATCATATTTTTCCATATTTTCTATAAGAAGTTTTTATTAGAGCATGAAATTATATATATTTTTTCTTCAATTGCCTATTTATTTAAAAGTGTGTTACAGTATGTTTTACTTACTAATTTAGATGTGGAAGCAAACAGTGCACATATTTTTTTTTTTTTTTTTTTTTTTGCTTAGAAAGGAATAATTAGTTGCACTTAATATCTTTGCCAAAGTAATCATAAACCACAATTTCAATTAGTGAGTTTTGGTTATTACCTTTCAAATGTTTTCTTGTCAAATACAATCCCCTCGCTCGCCTCATCCTCTGAATGCAGTTACTTGCAACAATGAGATATTGCAAAGATACGTTTATTGCAATAACAATTTTTCACTTTTAATTTATCTTTTGGCACAATTAGTTTGCTTTGGCACCAAATATTGTTCAGTTGGCATAAGGTAAATTTGAGCTTCTAAGTTTTTGCTGTGGAAATATCTATCGCAGCTCTTGTATAATTTACTCAGTATAGGTTTTGGGAAATCAAGTTCATTGAAGCAAATTTTCTACTCATAAAGTTTATCATTTGCTTAGAACACACATACTCTAATAAATAATAGATGAATGTTGCAAACATCTGTGTATGTGAATTAGGCACTTGGTTGGAAGCCATCTTGTTAAGACTTCCTCAGACTTGCAGCAGTATGACATGTGGCACGAAATCTTTGCATATTGTCCATGTTCATTCATACTATGTTTGAGTGTAGCAGTTAAAGGTGAATATTTTAGAAAATATCTTCAATTCTTGGCAGTCTACTGTAAGAATAATGAAAAAGTCATCAGAACACATTTCAAAGTCGATTAACAACAACCCCTGTAAAGCGTTTGCGCTATTGTGAAACTGTGAACGACTTAAACTTAAACTTTTGGTGGCATGAAAAGATCTTGAAATTGTGGAGAGGAAATTTTTCAGAAAAATTTTCAAAATACACGTGTTACCAGTAACGGCTCCATCATTTTTGGGTCTTTATTCTCCGATCGTGTTTAGGTTTTTTTCTTTCCAAAAACAAACTTGACAAATTAGTCCCTTCTTACTGCCCCACAACACACCCGCGAGGTGCATGGATTATACATCTTTTTTTGGTGGCTTGGTACTGTGCTTCCTGGGGTATAGGGTTATCAGGTTTCCGGACCCAGGTCTTTTAGCTGATAACCCCTAAAAACTTGTATGTTGCTACAGGGTAACGGTCGCACATGCAACTAAATTAAAGGTAAAAGTGGGTTCGTTCGCTCGTCCGGATGGGTAGTATGGTCTTTCCAGACCTTGACGTTTGGCCAGTTACCAATAGAACTTAATATGTTACTACCCAATCCCTGAAATAACAGGGTAACGGGCGTGCATATAATTATTTAAGGAAATTGCTTTGCTATGCTTGTCCGGGTAGAGGTGCTATCGATACCTCAGGTTTACACGCGACCTAAAATCGGAGCTGTTTTTAACACGAGGCCGACCAGAGATTCTATTTGGTACCACAGGAACCAGTAGCCCCAAGGAATTGTCTTACACTGGTTATTTGTGAGGCCCCTTCGAAGATTACCTGGTGGCTGTGGTTAAAACCAAAAGATACTCTTGAAGAGTTATGGGTCGGATGAGTATGTCTGCAATATATTGCTAGTGATCCTGTTTTAGATGCTCTCTTCAGGCCATATATCTCCATGTGCTGTTGCTATTCGACAGAGCTGCCCTGACGGTTGCGGTTGGTGAGATGTCGGAGTTCTGAATAATTTTACATTTCCATGAAAACTGTGTCTAAAAAAACATCGAAATTTAGGATGAAAACTTTTTTGAACTATTTGCCCTTTGTTAGTACAGAGTTCAAAAAGAAAAGAAGAGGTGTTTTTTGACATATGCTGCCTGTTGTAGAGTAGAAACAAAATTCGATGTTCAGATAGTCGTTTGGTCGCAAAATTTGCGATCTTCTTTTTGTGTTGGAATTAATTTAAGGTTTATTTTGTTGTTGCCATGTTATGTGAAATTTAGGGAGAACTCCGTACTAGACATTAAATGTGTTTATAATGGTCTATAATGGGTTTAAGAAACTCTTTGTTCAAGTTTATTTAAGAACTCGGCTATTATTATGTCCTGAATTGTCTAGACGAACTTAACCAAACAATTAAGGTGCAACAATAGTGCATGACATCACTTCAATAATTAGTGTGGACTTTATTTATTATTTAAAGTTACATTTATGCAAATATCAATTGTACAAAAGAAAAAAGACAGACGTATATTTTAAAACACATCGGCAATTGCAAAGAATACAAATGAATTCAAATTCAATTACCCCAAAAGTAATCAAATACATAAAACTTAATTGCATTTTAACGCTGTGACAATAGATCCAAAGACTTCCTTATTAAAATTTAGCTGTAGAGTTTACAGGCAAAATAAAACATCATGAAGCCGAAAAGGCTGAAAGTGGTGATGCAGTACTTGCAATATCGAGTCTGTACTTAGAAAAGGGCAAGAAGCAACAACAATTTCAGCAAAATTTACATCAGGCAGTCGAAAAACTTTATAAAGAATAAGATAAACGGAGGTATGATAGGGAAATGTGCAGCTTTTGATTTGTTGCAATTATACTTAAACAAAACAAAATGCAAATTTCAATGATGTTTGTCAACAAAAGCAGCAACTTGACAACCAGTAAAAGTGCAACAGACACTTAAACACACAATGATTAGTACTCATTTATTGTCCGTCCTGTGGGTCTTTTGACAGCAAAACAATGAAGCAGAATGGCAGAACACTTTAAAAAAATGTAAATTATCTTTTGAGTTTTCTTATTGAGTTAGAGGCAAGAATGTCTTAACAAATGTTTCCTATCAATCAAACCAATTTTCCAAAATATCTTTCGTCTTTTATATCAATGAGAGACATAAATTGATTTATCAAGATTATTCGGCCATGGCCCGCTGAATCTATGCTTTAAGGATGTTTAAAGTGCTAATGACTTCTACTGCTCCGTATCAGTGGCAGAACCTTCATAGATTTTTAAAATACGTGATTCCATCTTTCCATATATTTTTTGAGAAGGGAAACATTCCTGCAAGGAAAATTTTTTATTTATATTGCAAAATTGGAATCATATCACAAAAGAGAGCATTTATTAAATGGTTGTGAACAAACATACTCTTCATAAACATCCTTTTCCTAATTTGGCCATTAAAGTCTTTATATATTAAGCCTTCAGATAGGACGTGTATATGTAGTAATTTTTTTAAGGAAAGCAATTATTTTTTTTGAATATAAATCAATTCTTCAATAGCAACATATTTAGTCCAATTGCTTAAACCATAAATTTTGTGAAAGACATGGATGGTTCGTTAAACCATCTAAAATTTTAAATTTAAATACTAATGAAATTGCTTGTGTCATAGAACTGTTTTGACGCTGCTTAGGGATTTTAATAATGAGAGCTCATATAACATGAAAAATAACACCATGGAGGTTCTTGTGGCTGGATAAATTTCCTATTTACTTAGACGATCCAAATATCCGTGGCTAAATCTGCTTAATTCATCGAGGACATGAGGAATTTTTAGATCTTTGTGGATTTGTTTATTTGTAACGCACCAAGGCGCGTTAGTTATGGTTCTTAATTTAAAAATAAAGTGGAAATTTGCCAACAAACGAATTAGAATAGTACACAAAATTAGACGGGAAGGACAAATAATCTTAAAAGAACGTTCAAATAGGTGTTTCGAAAATATTTGAAAAATGCTAAAAATATTTAACAATAAAACTGCTTTTACCAACTAAGTAAATGAATTAAAAAAAATTAAATCGAGAAAATTTGTATAATACCTGATATTGAATTTCAAAAAATTTAATCAATAAATGAAAAGTTTAATGGTCCAGAACAGTACCAGCAAATCAGTTCATTATGGTGTTTTCTATTCCAATGACAGGATGTATGATCCATGTAAATATAATTATTTTACCAGACATCTGCGGAAACAGCGTATATTCTTATTTTATTTTATGTAAAGAACGTATATTATATTCACCATTAGTCCTTATTAATCATGTATATGTTCTTCCGATATTCTCTCTAAGAAAAATTGGTTGGAATTGAATAAGTAATTTCGTGTTTTATATGTCTTTCGATAGATGTTGTTGGTAGGACTATTCTGACTAAGTTCTGCAAGTCCTTCTCTGCTAAAGAAAACATTATATTTAAAATGTGTGCAATTAAATTATACGATTTTGTTTGTCTTTTTTCTATATTCTAGCAAATGATATACGTGGGCACAATAGACAATCATTCATATTGATTTCTATGTTCGTCCTTTTTGCAGAAGGTTCATCTTTTTTATGTTTATGGGCTTGTGCTTCATTATGTTCTTATTCAGAAAAATAATCATTCTTGAGCCGAAGTAAGAAATTCATAAAACATAATTTTTTATGATGATAATTAATTGTATACAGATCTTTAAGTTTTTTATTTACTAAATTCAGAGATTCTCTGGAAAATAATGCAAAATCTCTGAAAATTTTGTTTCATTTTTGTGAAAAGCGTATTATTTACCCAAAAGGGTTTTAATTGAAGTCACTTGATTTCGTATTATCTTACTGGTTATGATTGGTTATGATTTTTCAGGCTTAAGAAAGCTCTTGAATTTGTTCATAAAAATAAAGTATTTTTAGTCTAGAAAATTACACTTTTAAGTCCAACCTACATGGTCGAATATAACCACTTCGAGCTCATGTATATTTCATGATAATCGTCAACATTTTAAGTGTCGGTGGTTGCAAGAAAACTACTGCTGCATAAGCAAATGACTTCTTAAAAAAGGATATGATTGCAAAATTTATCAAATGCCACTTAAAAATCGGTAATAAGCATGAAATATAAATGAGCTCAGAGATGAGGGTGCATGTGAGGGTTGTAAGGACTACAGGCTACAGAGAAACGAAGTGTTGGTTTAAATAAAAGTTGGATTTTACTTGCTGACCTTATAATACTCATTTACGTGTAGTTCTTTTTTAATTCAAAAAAATCTACCATCATTATCATATTAATCTATACAAAGGAATTTAAAGAACGTTCTAATTAAATCAATTAAAAATTTGAGCATTTTATATAGACCAAATTTACGTTAAACAAACTTTAGTGCTATCGTTTAATTTTTTTAAGGACATATAGCATTCGTTTTCTTCTCTTCGTGGAACAGTTAAAATTCTAAAGGTTGCTCCGCCTTAGAATACATAAATATTTGTTTGCTTCAATAATTGTTTTACTTTTAGTTGCTGGAATTGTTGTTGGTTTAGCTGAAAGCATCACCGAATGCTAAATGGAAGCTAATTAATGTAATAATAAGACAATTTATTATTCTTCTTTTCGCAATTCACTCTTCAGCATCCTGTACATGACATAGTTAACACCAAGTTTACTTTATTCTGACCTTATTATTCTGATTCTTTATCTTTTTCTGCCATTTTTTATTAACTAGTACATATTATTTTTCTATCTATTTTTAGAAGACATCGAGAAGTACCATCAGGTAAGTGATATTCCTGTAATTTGCCAATTTAAATTAAATTATTAAATTATTGGTTATATATACTGAAAGAAAAATCAAAGCCAATACAGCTTTATTTGCAATGCATTTAATCTTTTGTAAAAATTGGGGAAATTATTATGGAGAAAGTCTTAAAAATTTAATTAGAGCAGATGTTGCCATCACTTTACTTTATAGAAAACATATTCTCTTAACGACTTATAAGAAACAATGATTTAAAAACTGCGACAAATTTTAGGTAACACCTCTATATCAACCACTGGTGTTTAATATCAAAAATATATTAAATTTCTCATGTATGAAAATTAGATTTTAAAATCTTAACGAGTTTTTCTTTTATATATATCGTCAAGGCTCTTTTATAAACGACAATGTATAAATAAATATTGACATTTAATGTCACTTGTGCAGCCTGGCAGTCTTATATGGTGCCTTAAAAATATTGCAATGTCTGTCTGTATATTATAATTGAATGAAATACACAACTGAACCAATTGTTCATTAAATATGTGTTCACATCAGAAACTTAAACGAAGGGAAATTTTATTTTCTTAAAAATACAAAGTTTTTACGTGCAAAACGAGACAATCTCCTTCTCTCAGGCAGAAAGAAAATAAATATAAGCAAAAAAAAAAAAACACCATGTATTTATGTACTAGAAGGAAGATAAAGTGGACGACTTGTTAAGTCTTAAGTGTGATTAGACGAATTATGTTTTCCTTTCAACATGAGAAACACACATGTGTATTTGGATTATCTTGTGTCTGCTTGCAAAATGGCTTCTGATCATTTTTTGAATAAAAAGCTTATTACAATGGCTCCAAGCAATTTATTATATTGTTTCTAGTCTACCGTGTTTCGAAAAGATAATAAAAATAAGAGGATTGAAAATGTGTATAACTGAAATTTCTTAAATAAAATTTTGTTTTATGGCTCATACAAAAATATCCCACAATTAACACACACAATTGTTATATTATATAACTTGTGATTATCATCGGAATTAGTGTATTAAAATGTGCCTCATGAACATCCACTGATGTCCAACGCATATTTTCTAGGTATTTAAATATTTTGTGTGATAGCTGTAATGCAACATCACATCTTTTTAAAAATATGTGGGAAAATTGCACGATTCTATTATTCAATCAAAATTGAATGAAATGTATTGCATCGAGTTCTAATTTATAATTACATTTTGTGTCCCTTTTGTGCCATTTGAACATTTGTTGGTTGCTAAAATCAAGTGAATCTAAATAAATTTAATAGTTGTGCTTACATTTTCATCAAATATATATTTAAGAACTCATGCCCTAAAAAGAAAACAAAAAATAAAAAATATTTATATGCTTTTGGCCATAATAATGCAATTTCTTTTAGATACAGAACACAATGTACTGGTTTTTAATTTATATCTCAAATCACTATTATTTACACAAGAATCGCGGAATGTGCTAATTATTTTCTTCTCTTTACTACAGCGTTGTCGCATTTATAAATAAGAACTAACAACTGCAATTTAGAAAATGTTTCTCACTAATTTTCAACAAAGAAACAAAAAGCGACAGATCTGTAAAATCAATAAATATATCTACAGAATTCATCGTTGATAAGAAAATTACGGTTGCTCCTGTTTGAATGATTTTAAAACTCAAAAATGTACCTCTGATTACTTTTTACATGATCGTAAATGAAATAGATTAAAAGCTAACAACTCGGACAAAACTGATTAAAAAAATATAGAATTAGATATAATGACATTCAATAGTTTAAAACGAATAGTAGAAATAGAATTAGATTTTTATCATCAGATTTTAGTTTATCGTTTGCATTATATCACTTGTACTCTTTTAAGCAACACATGCATACACACGCTCCCATGCGTAAGTTCACATGTACACTAGACGCATAACTGATATTTTATCATTAAATATAACTCATACGTCACTGTGTTTACGAGGCGATATATGTAGAATGTGGAAGGAACTACAGTCGGCTCCAATCTCTAAATTGAATCGCAATTTAAATTGTGTTCTATAAGCAAAATTTACATAATTTTACTGGTTGTAAAACCAAGCATTCAATAGTAAATCGAATGTGTTATTAGAATGAGTAATTGAAGAAACAATAGAAAAACTATTAGTAATTGAAATTTTAAGTCTTCGTTAGCAACTTTAATTAAATTATATGCAGTTTATTAAACTGAAGTTAAAAAATACAAAACACAAATAATTTGGTCCAAAAATTAAGAAGGATTACCTCGATAAAAAAACACTTTTGTCATAATTTTAGAGGCATCATAACAAAAAGCACTTATAAATAACAAAAAATTATGGGCACTCGTTTCTTATTAAATGCTTGGGACTTAAGTTCTGATATATAAAAAAACAACTCCTTAGTTTCGAAAAAAATTAGAGAGTCAGCTCTGCTTACAGAAATATAAGTGTGAAAGTTTTTCTCATTAAAATACATCATTTTAGCAATAAAATTGAGTTAATGGAATATCTGAAATAAAAAGCAAATGTTTTTTTGGCTCCAACTATTTTAAATGCTTTTAATAATAAATATTTAACAATTGTCAATTCTACAAATGTACACCATGTACTCTTGCAAAATATAGAAATCAAAATCGTAATGCGTTAAAAAGTGAAGTTAATAGAAGTATGTAAGCGCCACGGCATTTTATCATCGTATTTATTTATTTGTTTCAACCCCTACAAAAAGTGCCAAAAGTAAGAATTTATTCCCATATTTTTTAATTATTTCTTTTTGAAAACAAAGTTATTTTGCATATATAAAATTGTGTTACCATTTATAAATTGACAACTTTTGGCCTAGTGGTTGTATAAATTTTAAATAATAATGTAACACATACATGCCTAGATGCGTTTAAAATTGGATTTTCACTTCGTCCTTTTTATTATTATTATTTTTTTTTTTTATTCTACAATAAGCATTAAAGAGTAAATGAAAATACATGAAATAAGGATGGGTGTAAATAAATCTGGCAGTTTAAGAATTTGGTTTTTGTTTGAAATACAAAAGTGACAAAGCAATACACAAATGTATGCTGCTCAATACTGGACGATACCTGCATGCTCCTATGTTAAGATCAAGCAAATAAATCTCAGCTGGAGTATTAAAGGAAAAAATATTTCATTTATTATAGAAAAGAGAAGGGCTCCACTTATGTTAGATTCTTTGACATTCATGTTAATACTTGTTAGATTCAAAACAATATATGAAAGTAGACAGGACAGACTACATACATATATACTACAATATTGGGACCAATGTTCCAATTCGATGCAACTCGACAATTTTACATTGGCATAAAAATATTAGTCACTCGTTGTTGTTCTATAGTTATAATTATTTCTAATTTTACGCACATGTATAGTCAACAATTTATTTTAGCTTTTATAATTTTTAATTAAATTTTAAAGCTGACAAAACTAAAGTTCATTTCAAATCAAATAATTCAATTCCATTTTCATTCTCTCAAATTGACATTTAAAATTTGTTGGTGTCTTATCACAAAAAGGTCCTTTAGAAAATAATTAAATTCTAAACAAAAACAGCATTCTCAGTCTTGAAGTATTTAACAGCTTGAAAATACATTGTTAACATTTATTTTATAGAAAACAAAACAAAAAAAAAAAAAAAAAAAAAAAATAGAAAAAACAGGATGTGCATTAAATTATAGAAAAGTTTGTAAATATGGTGTCGGTAGTCAATTTTTATTGGCATGTCAATTGACAGAAGGCAAACAAGAATTTGTAATAATACAATGTTGAGTTAAACAAATTCGAGATTTTGTTTTAACGATCACTAAGTTTTGAGTTAAATAAAATTTGTAAAATTTAAACTCCGAAATAATTAAAAATTAAAATGCTGTTGTATTAAATTAATAAATATCAATAAGCGTGTATGTGTATTTTTTAATATGAATTGGCATGTGTACTTTATTATGCAGTTTATTTCTCTGAACGCAAGCTCGTGCTCAGTTGCATGTTGATGATATAATTGCTTTTTAGCTTATTTATAATTATGCGATTGTGTTGAATATTTTAAATGAATTTAGCCACATTTAAGCTGCTTAAAGCCTTAGTAACGTCGCTCTAGCGTTTGGCGCATATTGCACGCAAAAACTCGTCTAACGTTATAAAAACAAATATATTGATGTACATAGAAGTAGTAGAATGACTACGTCAGTTGTGTCTAGCGATTATATTGTCTGTATTATGCTTGTATTATGGACACTTGAGTCTATTAACTGGCACTGAAGATTTTTTTTTGGAATTTTCATTACCTGCTTGAAAGCTAAGAAGCAGTTGTCCTCAATATCAAACTCCCTATTTCTTTCAATTGAAACCCAATTTAAATGTGGCGATATTAATATTTTAATACTTAATATAATAATATACAATTTAATATATTAAATACTAATAATAATTTACTTGGGAATGCAATAAGTAGAGTTTTATTAAATTTTGTTAACTTATATTAAAGAGCAAGTTTGTCAAGATTAAATAGAGCATTGAAAAATTAAAATCTTCTCTATAACAAATCAAGTTGAATTAAGTTCGTTGATATATTCATGAAAATAGAAATAATTAACTTGTTCTGACGGTGGATGGTTAAAATTTTTGAAATTTTTTTGCACAATTGAGAATTACGACAATTCCCTCAAGCAATTTGATTGAATATTTTGTAAAGTCGATGTTAAGCGAGTCCAAAAAAACCTTAAACTGAAAATGTTTAAAGGCGATTAATATTTTTTCATTTCACTTACCAATTGAATAACGAAGTTTCCATCACAAATGCGGCCTTTCATTCAATTAAACATGCAACAATACATACGACACAATACGTGCACACACACCCTTGAGCTTTATATTGTTTTAATGCTACAAAACCTTAATAAGCTAGAAATTAATATTATTGTTGCAATTAAAAACTGATTATACATTCAACAAAGAGGAATTAAAAAAATCCAATACCAAAAAACACTCACAGTTATAAGTCTGCGGAATAGAGTCTGTTAAAAATCGTATTGTATGAATCAATATTTGAATTAAAGTCTTTGAAGCTGAGCGCTTTTCAAATTTGATCGCATTAGCATTTTTCAGTCTATTGAATACGCATATTTTAATACCATAGATAATGGTGTGCGTTAGTAACGCTTAATTACGGAAATATTAGATGCCTCCTTGTGTGTAGCATAATTATTAGAAAGAAATCTACGAAAGGCAACGAGATAAGATTTAATAATTCTATGTAATTCGAACTTGTTTTTAAAGAAAATTGATACTTATCTAATTTGTATCCCCTAAAAACATCCACCCCTGGTGTTTTTGCTCACACGCTTCTTTTCTAATCCTTGTAGTGAAACATTGTAGTTTCTCATTGTGCTTTTAAAAACAAAATCTTGTAGTTTATTCCGCAAGGCGTCTCGTTATGGTTGGTTGCTTCTGTTCTGTTGCTTGAAAATTAGTTGACAACGTTGTTAATTACTGACAACAGAAACAACAATTGCTACAGGAGAAAATTAATGGTCCATATAATTGAGTTCAAAGTAGAGTTCATGTGATTAAGAAATAGATAAACCTACAGATAATTTTTAAGCAGAACACGTGTTACCCATCTGAGGAATATTTTTGTAGCTTTAGTTTTAAAGTTTTTGCTTGTTATTGTTATTTACTATAAGAAACTTACAATAAGAAACTCAAACTCAAACAGATCTCTTCGTGGTTAACTTTTGAAGCAAATAAACACTTTTTATATATTTCCTTAACTTCTAGCAAAATTGGGAATGCAAAACTATAAATATGTTATTAGAAATTCGAACAATAAATAAAAGTTGAGTGAAATTATAATAGGGCAACAAGAGGTGCTACTACTTCCTTTATTAAAAATAAATACACACATTAATTTATATATACAGAGGCAAGTATCACAATGAATAAATTTAACTGCAACAGAGGCCCACACTAAAGTGTGAACAATCGCTCTCAGCTCCAGTTCATTAGTAGTATGAAGATCCTTAATTTTTGCTTTACAACTGACAGTTTTTAACTTATTTTTATTCTTAATTTATTTTTCAACCAAAAATTATTAAATTACTGGCAACTAAAATTTACCCAAAAAGATCCTAAATATACAAAATTGTTATATACGCGTAGTTTCCATTATGAATAGTACATAAAATTACATCACAAATTCATTTAAAGGAACATGAGCTAGACTTGAAGTAAATAATTTGTTATAATAAACAATTGTAAACTTATATTATTATTGACACTCTTAATGTTAATATTATTTAGTGACATAAATTAAAATGATTTCTTCTCTGAAATCGGAATTAAACTTTGTATTCGTGTATCAACTTTTAAAATGCATTCGAATCCATAAATAAAGGAGTGATGTTTATGTTAAACGTTTAGTATAATATTGGAACATCTTCATGAGTCCCATTTCTTTTTCCAGTTAATTTTCAACTAAAAACATTTTCTCTCAATAGCAGGCTGGAGTCTGATTTGACCAACAAAGAAATAAAAAGTATTTCCATATTCGGAAGAGTCGAGTCTTCTAGAAATTTTTGTAGTGATTAATTACAAACAATAATTAAATAATAGTAAAATATTATTAACGTATTACTTTTCTGAAATATGGAAGTTGTACTTAAGTTTCTAGATCGAAAAAATACTTCGTATGGTCCAATAAATACCCGTAATATCTGACGGTGTAAACGTAGAGGCTTAGCTGACTGAAGCCCCAACGTTCATTAATAATCTCTTACCGCTTAAGCAAACGCATTTAGAATAAATAATTTATAATTCTCTTTGCCACCAACATAAAGATAAGCCTTTAAAATTTAATAAGTTCTTTCATAAAATATTTTTGGACGTCCCAACTTTAACTAAAAAAAAATAAAGAAAAATTTTTTATCAAACAACTTCTATAAATATTTCTGAGTGTATATTTTAAAAACAAATACTGCAAATATTTTTCTAGCCTCAAGGCATGTAACAAATGTCAAAACTTTAGCTTTTCATTAGCAAAAAATATCGGAGTGCTGCGAATGTGTTTTGCATTATAATGTCTTTTCAGAAAGAATTGCCGAGGGCGTATGCGTGTTACAATTTCTTATATGAGTTGAAAGTGTATACGTCGTAATCAATATGCAAGTTGTCTTAATAAAAAAATAAATAATAATAAATAAATATTTACTAATATATAACAACAATCATTTATATGAATTGACTTTCAAACACAATCACGCAGACACACACACACACACACACACACACACACACACACACACACACACACAAATTAAAAACGATACACATTTTTACAATTGTATCGATACAAAATCAATAATAATAATAATAATAATAATAATAATAATAATAATAATAATGATCAATAATAATAATAATAAAAAAAATGATGTTCCTTGAAAAATTTATTCATGCCCATGCATATGAAAAAGTACTCAAGCAGTAAAAGAAATATAGATTTAAACACTCATGTGTGTGTGTAATGGAGCTTTTGTCGAAATATGATAGAAATTGAAAAAGAAAAAAGAAACACGAAATGAAAACGTCATCTTCCGCCCTCTTGTTGACTTTGATTTTTGTTTTACTCCTCAGCATATAAATGAAGAATAAATGAAGAATAAACTGTTTGCCTTCCGGATATGAATTTTGATTTTTCTTTTATGACAACAAGCCATTATCGAACGATCTGACTATGGGAAATGAAATTTATACTAATAATATGCCAAAACGCAATAGAACAATAAATTGCAGTGACTCAAAACAATGAATTCAAGAAATTTATAAACTATTAATCAAGTATTTAGTTCACAAGGCAATCGACTGCTCTCATTCATGTTGCAACGAAGCTTGCGTACTGTAGTCAGGAACCTGCTAAACGGCGTACATATGCTGCACACGTCTATGAAACCCTCAGGGACGTTTCTCTTTTTCGTTTTATTCAACAGCTCTGGTAACTAATTTATATAAAATTTTGCAAGAAAGCGATTGCTCTCTTACCTATTTTCTCCCTTAGTAAATTTTTTTTTTAAGAACTCCAAAAATTAATAGAATTTCTTTTGGCTGTTGTTATCATTACTGCCTTCATAGTGTTTTTAAATTTTGAATCATCATATAATTGAAGGGCTCATATTTGCTAAAACTAAATGTGACATAAAATTCCTTTAAATGAAGCAAGAATTTGTTTTTTACTTTTTCTTTCTTTAGGAACGTTAAATGTAACAACTATAATCGTAATTCTATATCCTCTCCAAATAGAAGACAAATAAAGATGTGGGCATAAAAAAATTACATTTTTGTATTTTTATAACTTGGTAATAATATAAAATATTAATGTTGTTACTATTTTGCCAGAACAACAACACATATTTATAACAAATTTATAAATACTAACATTTTATCTCATCTACGTTTTTATGATATTAACTTTTGATCGAAAATTTAGCAACTGCCGTTGTAAGACGTTTACAAAGAAATAAACACAAAAATTCATGCAATTTTACCCCGGTTCTTGTAAATAAACACCGACACAACTTTGAATGTGTTGAAATCAGCCAAGTAGGAAATTATTCCTAGAAAAGATTGTCCACATCAAGTTTTCTTATTTACCAGATGTACCATATAAAATTGTTATTGCGACAACGATTTCTTTTCAACCAAGATCCTTTTAACCCGTAAAAGCCAAATATATTCTTCAGTGTCCAAGCAATTCCGAAATTGTAAATTTCAATATAAAATTTCTCAAAATATTATATAACACTCAGCTTTGTTCTCACTTTCCATTTGGGATCTCTTCTGATTTTTAAGTTGTTTGCATTTTTGAATCAGCAAATGGAATATTGCCAAGACACAAAACGAACAAAATTTTTTTTTGCACACAGGCTCCAAAGTTGCACATGTTTGTACATCGATATGATCCCTTTAAATTCTCATCCAAATAAATAAGACTTTGCAGTTGTTCCTTTTTTGTTTTGAAGATTATAAATTCTTAAGCCTTAAAAGAGTTTGTTTTAGATTTGTTCTTAAACTTCTGTTTGTAGTTCTTGTATCTTAATTTTTTCTTTATTTGTTTGACTGTTTTCTTCTTTTATCAAAATTGATATGCTGCCACTTAATCGTAAATGCAAAACATTTGCCAATAACTCCTATTGGCAGCAAGTGACTTGAAATATCTGTTTCTTAATATCGATATTGTCTTGGATTTGAAAGAAACAAGAAGATTTTATAGAGAATTTGGATATTTTATCTTTAAATAAAAGCAGTAAATGAAAATACAAAAGGATTGGTCTTTTTACTAATATCGATTAGCTGTTAATGATCATTAGAATGAATTTGTATGTTTATGTTTGGGTGCTTTTGAATAAGTATATCAGTTTGAATGTTTTCCAAATATGATTCGGGTAAAGTCTTTTGATGATTTGGTATGCAACAGCTAAGCGAACAACAGATAATAAATTAGAAAAAAAAAATTCTACAAATTTACATGAGAACGTTAGTTTTCTTTCAGTTTGTAATTGATTCAGTTACTTTCAACTTAGAAGAAGGAAAGTGTGACTAGTGAAAAATTTTTAGCCTTTTCAGATATAAAGACTGACAGCCACTGACAGCCCTTTCCTCATACGGTTAATGTTGTAGACCATTTGTGTCAAATGAGATCAATACAATAATAGTTCTTAATCAAACAATTACACTATGAATGTAAGTATTTTTAAGTTTTTCTTTAACTAACTCTAACGTGCGGCATCTATTAACACCCAGACTATCTACGTGCAACATATTCTTGCATTTAGCTGGTTTCACTGCTGCTAACTAAAATGATTATATTGTTTTAATCTCCACATAAAAGTGGGTTACAATTTAAGTTGTTTGAGCAAAGTAATTCAGAACTTTTACAACTTAATTTATGTCGCATTCAAACTTATCTTTTATACAAATTAAACTTACATGTAAGAAGTATTAGTTTGTACTCCTCCTGATCATTGTGTTGATTATGTTTATTCATGTCACATGCTCGTACATTAAGGCGAACACACATACACAAATTTCAAGTGCGTATGAGGGAACACTTTTGTTCGGTGCAACGATTAGCAACAAGTGTAATACGTAGTAACCAATAATATATTCACTCTGTCTTCCCATTTTAATTCGAATACTTTATCAATATCGAGAGGTTAGTATTCCGGACAGAATCTCAATAAAATTTATGCCTTACTCAAGGATTTTGTGCTCTCAAGGACATTTAGTTTACTTAGTGTACATGGAACATTAGTTTATATGAACCATATATGTTGCAAGAAAAGTTTTAAAGGAAAAATTCAACAAAATACTACAAGAAATATATCTTGGAATATTAAATTAATAATATTGGCAATAGGGCCACTTTTAAATTAATGGAATACTGGCAACGACTCTAAATTGCTAATTATGTGTTGCAATTATTTAAATGAATTTCTTAATTACAATTTTCATCAATAGACTCTTTTGGAACTTTAGAATCTGTTAATAGATGTAAATTTCTTTTGGAAACTATTGCTTACATAAACAATAACTAAAACTAAATACTATCGCTTTTGGACGACCCTTAAAATTGTTTAATACGAAAAGACAACATAAAACAGATACTGGAAGATGCCAAATTCCATCCTGTAGTCACTACATGTAAAGGAAACACAATGTATTTTCTAAGTCATTTCTAATACATCCTTCATTTTCGTTTAATTTCTTTGGATGTGCTTTTTACCTCATAATTATTTTATATTTGCGTTCACTAAACAAATATATATTTATGTATATATTTTCATTTGCCTTGAAGGAAAACGGTCATAATATTTATATATAAAAACATCCTAGTTTTAGTTTATTGATTGCTTTACTTACGTTTAAGTGAAACTTATTCAACCACTCAATTCAATGCAATGAACCATAAAAGTTATATTATTTTAAGAACTTTTGCTTCTAATAGCGTTTGGCCATCAATATATCTTTGATTTTTTTTACTTATTTTGACTGGCGGCATAATCAGTAACGATAACCACCATAGTCAAGCAGACAAATTGCCGCTCAGGAATTTAATTGAAATTGTATATGTGACTTTAGGAATTTCGCTCGTAAATCAAAAAATAACGATGACAAATTGTGTACATTGCAATGCAATTTCTAATCATTACGTTGAGAATGAAAATAATGGAAGAATAATGATGAAAATGTAACAAAACTGAAGAAATAAAATGCTGAAAGGATTATATAAAAAGAAAAAGTTGAAAGTGTTGGAACTAAAGTACTTAGTTTCAATTTTATACTACTCGAGGCCGTACTTTCGAAAACTGAAGTTGTAATTAAACAAAATTCAAGGGTAATACTACTTACAAATTTGTATGATCATTATAGCCAAGTCTTAGTGGCTTAGTGATGCAAAATTCGATCACTGGGGTACACCGACAGCTTAAATGAAGGTGCAGTTACTGCGTTCAGCGGCATTGAGGCTTTACGTTGCATATTTAACTTTTTAATGACTTGGAATCAGATGCTGAAGCATCGAAGCTGCTGCAAATCGAAGAGATTCCACTAGAAACAGACATTAATGTTAAAATGACCATGAGCTGTAACCACTTATTTTTCATGTTTGCCCAAACTTGCAAGGCTTTATTGCTAACAGGAATTGGTTGTGTGAGAGTGCATTTATTACCAAAAAAAATTGACGCGTACATGTCAACAGACATGACCATGACCATTGGCGACACCACAAATTATACCGTAGAAATTTTTAGCTTAAACATTCCTTCCTCTAGAACTAAAAGTTACTGCGTATCGATGAGCTGAATAAGAATGTCATACAGGCGACTATTCTTTTCGAATCTCAAGTATGCTAAAGGATTTTCAATTACATTCACAAGGCTACCACTTGCAATGTCCTACAGCTGGCATTTGCAATGGCCATTGTTAAGTCTCAGAGTCAGTAATTCATTTGAGAATTGCTCACTTCTCACTCAGACTGAGCATGTCTTAAATGATTTACTTAAACGTATAAAGCGCTTAAAACTTGTATAGGGTAGGAAAAAAGTTTCGTGCAACAAAAAAATAATTCATAGACTGGGTCCAGTCTAACAAGTATAAAATAACCAGATAAATAATAATTGTTTGTTTTCATATACGAAACGAGAAGGAAAGTTGTAGAAAAATTTCGAAAAACATTTTGTTTTAAGAAAACAATTTAAATGCAAAACTTTATCTGCTTAAACTTAATGTCGGTTTGATTTTTTATTATTTTCGGATTCATCAACATTTTATTTTATTTTTAACACCGAATCTTTAAAACCAACTTGAATAAACAACATATTTTATGCGACCAGTATACAGGGTGTCACCTGATCAACTGAAAATATTTTTATAACGACTGGAAAGGAAGTCCTAAGCCCAGAATTTCCCAAGAATCTTGTTCATATAAAATTTCGAATAATACAAAATAGATTTAATTTATTTACAATAATATTATTATTCTAAATGCAATTTGGTTAAAAAAAAACTCTTTTCTTATATCCAATTTGCCAAATTAATATTTTTTGAATCTTTAAAAACCGATTTTAATTATAAGAAATCTAAAATTAATTAAAACAACAATTAAATTTCCTCTCTAACACAATTGAAACATTTTTCCATCATTATCGACACCAAAACTAAACTCAAGGAAGGCGAAAGCAACGCGAGCTAAAGTTTTTAATGGCTGTGTGTCTGATGCCATAGAAATTGAAACTGCTACAAACTGTAATGCATCCAATTTGCATTAGTTGCACTTGCATACAAATAACACGAAAAATCAAAACCAACTCAGCTCCACCAAACCATTAAAGAAATATCAAAAGCGTTTCAAAAACTAAAATTTGCAACAAAATATGAAATTGCAATGATTACGATGGTTGTTCTTAAAACTGCTCTGCACAATTTGTCGGTTGGTAAGAAGTGCAAATAAATATTTATGGAATATGCAATGCAACATTTAATGAGAGGAAATTGTATTTTAATTACATGAATGACTTGTACTGTTAAAATGCAGTGAAAAAAATCTATAAAAACGAAAAGAGAAATAGAATTTTCTACGAAAGAAGACAGTGTTCTATAGAAGAAATTGTGAGCTGAAGCCGACCAATTAAATACACGCGTAATCAAAAATTTGTTTTCCATTTGAATTGTTTTAAGAGGAATCAGGTAGACGACGACTCTTGGCGTAGCAACTAATCGAATCCCAATTCTCCAAAAGAATTTGTCATTTATATGTAAGAGGCTGCTGCAGTTTCTCCTTGTGCTCTCAATTATGATCATGGATAAGTCGCTGGGCAGGAATTGATTTGGGAACTTTTTGCTTCTTGCGAGAAACAATCAATTATTGAACGTTCTCTATATGTAGAACTATATCAACTTGAAATACTTATGCTTACTATTTATTTAATTTTCATTTATTTACGAACGAACATATTTTTATTCTTAAATCTAAAGGATCAGTAAATGATGTGCTGCTGATACACTTACACTTACTAGGCCTTCCTAGTCTGGCCCCTAAAGTTGAAGATTAATCTGAACATAAGGTGAATAACTATAGTAATACTATATTATTTTAAGAGATCTCTTATAATTGATCTTTTATATGTGAACGGTACATGAAAAAGAAAACTTAAGGATTAAAAAAGCAACGTACACGCATGCGCACAAAGCATTGAAAAAAGTCGTCTTATTCGTCTATTAGTTCAAACAGGGTGAAAGCTTATATAAAAACTTAATGTAGATAAATAGTTAGTATTGATTAAAACAAATAGATTCATTGTGGGACCCCCTCATGATATACTAAAGAGGAAGAACAAACCCTTTTCATGATCATGGTCGTGTTCATAACGAAAACCGTTTATACCAGTCGAATATTTTAAACATTAAATTCAAATGTTCGATTTTATCCAATATTTTTAAATGATTTTCACGGAAAAGTACTATTTATGAATCCAAGAATATTTAGGCCCAAAACTCATAAAATCGTGCAATATTTTTAATGGATAATTTTTTATTATTTTAAAATCATATGTGAATTTTTGTTCATTGAATATTTTTTATATTTTACATAATTATTCAATTTCAAATTTAATTCCAATAAAGGACACAGACAAAATTTAGCATTTAAGCCAATAAATTTTTCATCATATTTATATTTTACCAAAATCAATTTAATTTTGCAGCCATAATATTGATTCAGCTTGAATTTTATGTGGATTTGTTATCAAGATCTTATATTTTGAAGAAATAAAAAATTAAAAAATTTAAACATTTTTATACTCCATTTAATTGCATTAGTTTCAATTGCAACTTTTTTCTATCTTCGTAAGCAAAAGAAAAAAATAATATTAGAAAAATTCTTGTCATAGGAAGAATAGATCCAGTAGCAAAAAATGCATGTGTGGTTTCACAAACACAACATAAAATGACTTTTAATGTACAACATCAACATAGTAAAATTTACAGTGGTTGCCACTTAACCATGTTGTTATTTAATAAAGATAAATACATAAAAGTTATTTCAAAGTTAAAAACAACTACCACTATTTTAAAATAAAAACTTGCTCTTAATCTTCTTTAAGTAATTGTTTCCCTCTTCTCTTTTAAAGGAAATTTCGTTTTTTCCTCGTATACATTATTGTACAAGTTGGAGTGTGTGTGTGTTATTTTTTGATTAGGGCTAAAAAAGTTGTCATAATATCACAGTTTTTCATGAAATGTCAATCAGTGGAGAGCTGCTTGTTCTATTTCCGCTAAATTATTTATACTAAAAGCCTTTCACTACGTACTTCCTATCTCAAAATTTAAATAAAATAAAGTGTGTTTAAGATATCATAAAATTAAATTTTTAATTATTTGTTTGAAAGTCGTGGCAATGCGATTTTTTATGGAATATAACATTGTGCAAGTATCCCCCGCGGTTTTGCTGGATGGCGCGCAATTTTTCATAACTGTCTAAGTACTATTTGCGCCATGATTTCTATGTAATGTAAAGGGACAGACCCTCTATATTTTTCCAATATGGTCACTAATCTTCTCAAGAAATTAAATTTTTCTAAACGAATTTTATTTTTGTTTTCACATTATTGTGGTTCTATTTTTTTCTGTGTCTAGTTCCTATATTTCGTCGTCTAAAACAGATCTCTGTTAATTGAAAAATTGGCATTGCTAAAAAATATGGTTTTTGTCTCCGCTAGTTAAATTTAAATTTATCTATACACTTGTAACCAAATCTCTGACCGAAACAACTAAAAATTTTGAATGTAATCTAATCTTTAATAATCTAATTTATTTCAAAACTGACAGTTCTATATGAAAGACTTGAACTAAAAAATTCCACAGCATTACATAAATGTATTTAAAGACTTGCTAGTTATTCTAATTATTAGTATTAGTATTAGATTTTTCTTGTTATATACGTACGAATAATTCTCTTCAACTTTTCAATTTTTTATCTTCTTGCAAAAAAGCTGTAAATGTTTTATTCCGCACATTGATAATTTCATCTATTACTTTTCCAATGCGAAATCATTTTTCGTTTTTTATTTTTTATCTCCTCTTTTGTCTGCGTTTTAATAAAATGTATCTTGCAAAGAAATTGGTTTAGGAAATTCGATTGAAAAGCTGGATTTCTTTCCTTAACAGGGTTAGTAAAGCGAGTTTAAGTTGTCTGTTTGTTATTTCTCAATTATTTTCACATCTTCTGTTTGTTCTTACTTCTTGAAGTTGAACTTTGTTGTATGGGTTGCCACTTCAAAAAAAAAAAAAAAAAAAAGAATTAAATAAACAGAAGTTAAACAAAACTATATCTAAGAAATGGAATTGATGCACAAGTTGTTTTAAAGTAGAAATAGTTTATCTAGAAATTTTTTGAGGACAAATTGGATTATTGACATTGTGGTAAAAAATATCCAAGTGAATTCAATGCCAATTTTTATGAAAATAAAAACCAAGCAAGTCAGTTATCCTTTTATATATTAAAAGCATTATGATCAATAGATTTACCATATGAAATGAGATTTGAATTCCAAGTAAAAGAAATTTTAATACAATTTTGCAATAAACAAGATCAACATTCGTTAAAGAAATTTTTTCATATCAACTTGTGATGTGCCCCTGAGTTGCTTAAATACTTGCATCTTACAAAGTTTAGATGTATTTTAATGGGTGTATGCTTTTTGAGTTTAATAAAAATATGTAAGGACGTGCAGTTTGTTAAAGTTCTGGAACCATTTTTTTAAAGAAAAATTACTTTAATTACTAACAAAAATTATTTGTATTAAGAAGGGGGAAAGTGAAAAAATTTTTTTTTGATAAAAATTGTTAAAGAGAATTACAAATATTTTTCAGATTTTTCTCACGTTTGAAAGATTGTAAAAAATTAATGTAAGTCCATCAATTTGCAGAAATCAAATTAATCTTAATTTCCATACAACAGAAGTATCAGAGGAAATAAATGGTGACATGGTTGGGCGGGCACTATGGAAGCACTACATCGTCTTCAATGAACTAACGGAAATGCTATTTGTATATAGTGTATGGTGTTTCATCATTTATAAATTTGATTTAGTTTTAGCTTTCAGCTTATGTTTTTTTTTTTTGCTGTACGGTGCACCCAGTGAGAAGGGTTGGAACCCGCTGAGAGTTGCTCTCAGAATAGCGAGCTAGACGGAAACTTCACTGGTCCCTGCGGCCGTGACCATTAAAGCTTGTGATAGGCAAATAGAGCAATAAAAGCAAATACCGGAAACGGTAAAATGTTATGACTACTTTTACCATTTCCGGTAATTTCGTTAAACATTAAATCTCCTCATTTCTATTAGTAACGAATTAAACGTAAAGTAAATTTAAAAAGAGATGATGCGACAAACAATAATTTGAAACAGAGAGGAGCAGAGGAAGTAAATTTAATCTGCAGGATTTCTAATGGAAATCAAAGAATTTTGCTGTATTTTTACAGATAAAATTTTTCCTATTGAAGATTGTAATTATTATATTCTATAGATTTCTACTCTGCTAGTCAGTATTCTAGTAATTTCATACTTTTTACCACTTTTTATATGGCAATGGTTGCATGCAAATTAAAGAACATCACAAAAATAGGGAAAAAGGATTCCAGAATTTATATGTTTTCAATTTACAAACTGCGAAAATTCTCAAATTCTCAAAGTTTTCTTAAAAGCTTCAATTTATGACTTCAAACCACTGACAAAACTATTCTTGTCACACCAGTTCATCAAACCAGTAGTTGATTTCTTATGAGTGAATTGATGTAATGATAACGTTGTGAGACAATGATCTGGTGTTACTTTATATATAAGATGTGAAACTACTGTATCTTTGGCTCTTTCAGAACCATTTCATCATTTGTTACAATAGAAATTATGTAAATCATAAATCTTTGCTGGTGACATAAAAAAGTTATTTTTTAAAATAATTATTTTGAGTATTTATATTTATAAATAACAAAATAAATGAACTAGCGCTTTCCTTGTAAATGTTCAAATTTATACAAAATGCAGTATATGAGTATTATCCTTGAAGCGTAAAATAGAAGCAATGATGATATATGGAGAACAAAAAGTCTACATAAAAGCCAAAACTTGGTTTTTGTTCCTGCAATTTTTAACTTTTATGTTAATAATAGAATTCTTACATTTATAATCAATCAGTGTAGATTGGAAATTTTTCAGATTTGCTACAGATTTGTTGTAAGATTGAGTGGAATATTTTTTTCGCAATTTATTCTACGAAAACAAAACATTTTAAAATTGTTTACTATGCCAAAATGAAATATTTTGTTATAAAAAATGTTTCTGACTTAGAAATATGATCATTAGTTTGGCACAGTATGAAGTGACAAGGACAATGCTGAAAAGAAAATTTTAAGTTATTTGTTTGTCTCTTTGTATTGTTCACTCTATGAAATTTGTTCTTAAAAATTTAACGAATTCCAATGTTTTGTTATTGTTGATAATAAACGTTATTAGAAAAAACTTTTTACTTCAGCTCAAGTAATTCCTTATAAGAGATCTTTTTGTAATAATGCATTGTAACTAATGCATTATAAAAAGAAAATATTATTCAAATCCATTATAAACGAATATCAGTTTTTGCGTTTTAAATTTGCAAAATTCACTTGATATACTTGATTTTATATATCAAAAAATGTCGAAATATTTTTTATAAAAAATTATTGTATAATCAGAAACTTGATATTTGCAAAAAGATCTCAAGCGAGTTTTAAAAGTTTCTAAAACTTGGAAGTTAATACTAAAATGAATGTCAATGTAAAGGCTTTGGTTTGCTTCACTGTAAACGAATTAAGGTCCTTGTTACTACATTTCGTTTATTGAAATTAAGAAATAAAATCTTAAATAAGCGCCAAGTTTTCTCTGTAATTTGCTTAAGGACTTTTTGAACAATATTCTTCATAACTTCAGCTGTGATTAGTTGCTTTGACACAGGGAAAGCCTAAAAAACATAAACTCATTTAATATGTCATATTAATAGTATTCAATGTTCTTCAGGATTTCATTGGTTATAAGAAGCTGTTGTAACAAACTTTAATTTAGATCGTACAAGTTCTTTGAATTTATTTCTCTATTTATTTATTATGCCTTTTTTGTACTTTTGCAACAAACATTTTTGCAATTAAATCTGTATAAGCATCCCTATGATTTGAATGCATTAGGGCAGATTTCGCAGAGGCAAAATTTATCGCTTCAAATGATGTGCATTTGAAATGTGTTTGTATCTCTTAGCGAAAACATGTAAAATTGGGACGCTTAAACACCATCTGCTGAATTGTCCAATTGCTAGGATAATGATATGAATGAATAGATTAAACATTTGTGCACAAGGAACTAACTGTTGCACTCCTGCTAATTTACATTTCAACATTATTTTCTCATTGAGGCAAGTAGCCAAATATAATTGACTAATCTTTGTAGAAAAATAGAAAATCATTTGGTGGTATGGGAACAACACTTATGTTGAACATTAAAAACGCATAATGTGGACATTATGCACAAATAGCCTAAAATTCTTGGATAAATTTGGCTTTTTAAAATACACAATACGATCGTCTTCAAACCCCATAACCAAAAGACATAGAAATGAATGATATATAATTTAGTAGCATTCATGCTCTCAACAAAACCATTTCATATCGTGTAGTTTTCATGGAACACCATTAAGGTGTTTAAGCAAAGGGAATATTTAGTTTAAGAGCACTAGAATCTTGTATTAGATTTGATGATCCACTTGATGATAAGCACTTCTTCACCACTTTTGGATATTTTTCCTCTGTAATGTCATTCAAATCCATATAATTTTCAAGAAACCTTAAAAACGAAATTTGCTTGGGAAAGAAACAAAATACCTATTGATTATTATACTTGAATAATAGAACATAATGTTTTAAAGGATCAGAAAAATATGACAAAGTTATTTTCAATACACTGGCAGATCAGTGCAAGTGCATGTTCGCTTATAACTTCGTAAGCTTCATTTTGACTTCAACTAAAACCAAATTTATTTCCTAAATGTATTCACTTTAAGAGAAAAATGTTCACGAAAGAACTTAATATTATAATAAATTGTCGAAAATTTCCTTTAATAAAATTATGCTTAATAAGCAGTTTCAAAGAGTTACATTGTAAATATACACAAAGAAATAAGAGCAAAAAACGTATTGCATATAAAAAAGATAACAACGTTAATTTTGCAGAAAATTGCACCACAAATGATTTCCTCTAATGGAAAAAGTTACAAACTAAAGGAGATGTGTTTCATGTTTTGGTACTAAAAACGCATGACTAAGAAATGCTGATGACAAGTTGACCACTTCACATTCTTAATTTAATTCATTTTATATAAATGTAAGAACACATCCTAAAATGAGACAAAATAAGGTACTTTTTCTGTCCATGATTAAACCAAATCTTGTGTGCATCACGTGCAATCCAAGCAAAAATACCAAAATAAATAGTTTTTCCTTTGTGCTCAACGACTATCAAGTTACGGAGGAACTATGTATATAAAATTTAATTCTACTATTCAAATATAAAATGCTTGGTTTAAGGAAAACATGAAACCCAGCACAATGAATGCAAAATTATGAAATATTAGAAATGTTTAACAAACTACTCCAAGCAAAATCTACATGGAAGTAAGTGTGCATGTTTCACGTATGTACTCGTTGTATGACAATGACTACACTTGACTACAAAATTATTTATAAAGCAGACATTTGAGAAGGATTAAATTTTTTTTAATAATGCATAGAAGAGGATGCATTGAGGACCTTAAAGGATACAATCACTGGCATACAAGGAATGTATAAACACATACTAAACTATTACAAAAATAAAATAATAACCACAAACTATATTTTGAATGTGTTTATATTAATTTGTGTGCTTAAATACCATCAAATAAAGATATTATCCACTACCTTCGTTTTACAAGGATTCGAATTTGTAAAAATTTGTGTGTTTTTATGTGCAAATTAATATGGATGATGGTTCCATTCTCTGGTATTTTTTCTCATTTGTGAAAATGGAATCAACTGTTGCAGACAATTATACGTTAATATCGTGCACATACATATAGACATGTTGATGAAGAAGACTTACTTATATATAAATTTAAAAAACTAGAGGTACAAACACAAGCAACTTTTCTTGGGGTAGATGAGAATTGCCGGCATGTTGCAAGAATACATATCTAATTCGTTTGTATATTTTTGATCTATTTAGATTAGACTAAAGAAATTTTCATATAACAACTTGCATAAAAGGGGGTTTCTTTCCATAATGTAAACAGCTTTGCTCCGATTTTTCTATTTTTCGAGCTATCAAAATTTTTTAATGTTTTAGGAATTCATTCACAAGTTGTTTCAAATTGATCTTTTCAACTTGATAAAGTGAGAAAACTAATTTGTTTATTTTAATATTTAAGCTTAAGGTCTTTTAATAATTTTATTAAAAAAAAAAATAATCAATATTTCGATACTCATTGAGTATCATCTTCAGGACAATTCTCTTTTTTTATAAATAATAAAATTAAAAAATTAACATTTCAAAAAATTAAAGAAAGAGAAAATTTTTGTGTCATATATGAAAAAATATATACACACATATAGTTTTTTTAAAATAATTATTTAGAAACATGTATGTACTTATATATAAATATGTATGTAGGAGTAGACATATACTTTATATAAATGTTCTCCAACATACATACATACATATTTACAACTATAAAACAAACAAACAGGCTTTCCCTGTTGTTTTACATTTCGAGCTAAAAAACTAAATTAAAATCCCTGTTGCTTGTATCATGTTGTATGTATTGAAGAATAACTTCTAATTAAATGTACGCTGGCATATTCAATATACCTTTACTACACTCCGTCTAATGGGCTGCTAAGCTTTTACCAACTACTTGCTATGCTATTGTTTATTTAGACACGCTTGATAACGCTTTTATTATTATTACTGTTTAACAATTTTTGGTAAATTCCTTTTTAATTTCATTTACAAACATACTTATATAATTTTTAGAAGAATCATAAAAAGACATCACTAAGATTCAGAATTAAATGACCAAAACTTATAATTTTTGTTGGTTGGATAAACTTTAAGCCCCTGGTGGGCTAAGGCAAATCAATATTAGAGGTATCACCTCGGTGCACGCAGTATATAAATGATATTTTTCTATCAATTAAACCGCCTTTAACCATCATATATATTTTAACAATTATATGATGTGTCACATTTTAGTTCAGTTGTTTAAAAATTTTAATTTATTTGGTATGGGATTAAAGATTTTATTATTTTAGTCTTAAATCAAACTCTCTTATTCGAAATTGAAGAAAACTACGAAAATTTCTGTTGTAATTTTCAATGATACTGAATGTCCCTGTTGTTATTGACTGGACAAGCCCTTGTCATATTTTCTTCGCGTAATTTCCCGTAATAAAATTATCTGATCGTCTCAAAACGTAAAAAGTTTTAATAGAAAATTTGTAATTTCTAGCTTTAAAAATGAGCTTTGAACATTAAAATGATCTCAGAGGAAAATCTTACAAAAAACAAAAGTCATAATTGACTAAAAAGCTGAATGAAAAATTAATAGTGAAGACAAATTTCTTCATGTTGTTTCTTACACACCTCTGAATCAAAACTTTGAATCGTGGCAACTTGCTCACAATGTGTACCCACAAACACACACACACGCACACACACAAAGAGAGGGGAAATATACACATTTCCAAATATAAATGTTCCATAAAAATTAAGACAAACTATTCAAGCTTATACGAGTGAGTAAGAGTCCTTGTTATTCATTTGAGTATAAAGTTAAAATCGAAGTGTGTTTTTTGCAGCAGCTTAAAGGCACACTCATACATATTTGCCAACACACGTGTGTGTGTGTGAGCGAATGCATCTGTAGAACTTTTTCCTTAAGAATTTAGCTTAAGTTAGTAATATTTATTGAGATTTAAAAATTGTGAATGTTGATTTGTATGTGAATTATTGTTAAAAAAAAAAAAAAAAACAAAACAAAAAATCTTAAGAAAAATGCTCAGGATACATTATTCCTCACATCCATGTAAAATAACATATAAAAAGGTCTTACTTTTGTCAAATATGTCGATTTCATAAAACATAGATAAAAAAGATATTTGTCTTTGCTTTTAAGCCCCAGATTAGAATATCAAACATATAAACTTCCTCAAATCAATTTTTGAATAAAGCCGAATGGAACTAAAAATTTGCAATTGCATTTGTTAGTTTTTGCTCACTCTTGTTTAAATAAACAATATAATGATACAATAAAATAATGGTTACTCCATCAAAGGAATTTTAGTTTATGTTTGAGATTTAATCAAAGAAATTTTGTTAATAATTTGTGTTTAAAACTGTTAAAGCTGCACAGCAGCTTAAAAAGGTGCTTCAAACAGAAGTTTTGCAAACTTGCCCAAATGGCACTAAGCAATTTCATGAAATACTTAATATCCTTTAAAATTAGAGTAAACTTTAACCGGTTTTCGGAAGATTTAACCAAGAGTTTGTAACTAAGATGTCGAAAAAGCGCTGATTGCTTCTTAAATAATAACTTTCACTTTCTTGACTAATGTATTTCTACTTTCTCACCTGGTGTATATTTGCTACACGTATGTATACGAAATTTGGCTGTAAGAATTTCCATCCCTGATAAAGTGTATATAAGTGTTTTCTTGTCGCTCCGTAATTGTTCCGATTTGAAGTGTTTGTATTTGCCTGATTGATCCGTGAATTGTCTGGAGGTGTCTATCAACAGTGACTGCATGTTGTTATAATAAAGTTTTTCTTCTGTTGCCTGCCTGTTTGCTGTGAGGCTTGATTTTATTTTTCTTCATTTTGAGACATATTGTATTTATTAATTATTAAACAACAACATTTTGTCAATACCAGTGGGTGCAAGCGTGTAATCGTCATTCTAATTCCCTTAAGAATTAATACAACATTGTAGATCACTTCGGAATTACAACCGTGTTTGGTTTATGTACCTGCTAAATTTGCTTATTACGCCATCTATTTGTGACTTTAAGTATCATCTCAGCAAATATTAAATTTGTTTACTTCAATAACAAGTTAATAATTATAACAATACCGAGTTATGGATTGCTTAAACATTAACTGCAATATTTCTACAAGCGAGCGCATGATTACATGCTGGTTATGCTTAGGTAATTACCACTTGAAATGTACTACACTTAAAGCACGTGACGCGGATGCCCTTGCGGATCATGCAAAATCACTCCAATGGAGTTGTCCTCGTTGTAAAAAGATAAATATAGACTTTTATAAATTTTTTAAAAGTTATAAAGAAGAGTTTGAAGATATTAAGAGCAACTTTTTGGCACTACAAACAAAAATGTTAAAATTTGGTGAATTATTTACAAATTTTTCAAACTTGGATAATTTTGCGGAAAATCAAAATCTGTCATCTCCAAAAAATAAAAATAAAAAAAGGAATGATAAGTCTCCAGGACTTCCTTTGAATTCTCGTTCATTAAGTCCAATAACTACTTGTGCTGCCGAAGTCAATGATGCCTCCTCAATGCCTTCACCGTCTGTGAGCGTGGTTCCACCACAAGAAATAAGCGGACAAACACTTACAACACCGTCAATTCAATTGAATAACAACATTGATAACAATGCTACTATTATTAACACATCTGCTTATAATCCATTACGAGCAATTCCACCCAGGAAAAATATATTTGTTTCTCGATTGGCAAGCGTTACTTCTATAGAAGATGTTGACTACTACATAAGATCTAATGTTAGCAATAATGCTGATATTTTGATACATAAATTTCAATTCTCTCAACCAAGATCTATTGCATCTTTTAAAATTACAGTTTCTGCAGACATATTCAATCAACTTTTGGATCCTAATTTCTGGCCTATAAATACTCTAGTTAGAGAATATAATTACAAAGAAAGACCAAGAGCTAGTAATATTGGTGTTCTACCTGTAAGTGAAAGGAATATGCCAAAAAACTAAATATCGTTACATCGAACTCATTATCTTTACTCTACCAAAATGTTCGTGGCTTGAGAACTAAATTGTCTAATTTGTACATAGAAAGTTTTCACTTTCACTACCAAATTATTGTACTTACTGAAACTTGGCTTAACAATACTTATCTTAACACCGAAATCCTTTGTAATAAATATAATATTTACCGTCAAGATCGTGGGACTTATGGTGGTGGTGTTCTCATTGCTGTCTCCAGCTCCTTGCATTCTGAACAACTATTTAATCAATCGTGGCTTGATATTGAATTTATATCTGTTGTCCTTAAAATGAAGCATAAAAATATTATCATAACTTGTTCCTATATTCCTCCATCGTCCACGGAATCTTTATATATTCAACATGCCGAGGCTATAAGATCTGTTGCCAATATTTATAATAAAACTGATTCTTTTTTAATCATGGGTGACTTTAATATGCCTTCAATAGTTTGGAGTTATTTAGTTGATGACAAGTATTATGTTCAAACTAAGCTAAATGAGTGCTGGAAGGGATTTTTCAACATTTTATACGATATGAGTCTTTTTCAAATAAATGGTATAATGAATGATTATTCAAAAATTCTCGATCTAATTTTTGTAAATGATATTGATGATTGTTATGTTAAACGAACTACACCTATTACAGTTCCTGAAGATCGATATCATCCTGCTATTGAATTATTTGTATCCATGCCATCTGATTATGTTTTACAACCAATGGTTAATAATGAAAAATCATACTGTTTTAAACGCGCTAACTACTCTTTGTTAAATGAGCTTATTACAAATATAAACTGGTGTGATATTTTAATTCCACCCGTTAATTCAAATAATTCTTTGGAAGACACGATTGGTGTTTTTTATCACAAATTGTTTTCTTTTATGGATCTGTGCATACCGAAGCTTATAATTATACATTCATCTGGACCTCCGTGGAGTAATAAACAATTATGTCGTGCTAAGAATAAAAAGAATAAATATTACAACAAATTTAAACGAACTGGTTCTTCTATCGATTATTTTAGATATTCTGTGAGCCGTGCAGAATATACAAAATTAAATAGCGTACTATACAAAAATTACATAACAATAACTAAAATTAATTTGAAAAGAAATCCTAAATCGTTCTACAAATTTGTCAATTCAAAGAAGAAATCGTCTGGTTATCCTGCTATGATGACATATCAACAAAACCAATCATATGATGATGCTCTTATTAGTAGTATGTTTGCTAAGTTTTTTTCTACAACATATTCGATTAAAACATTTGATGATTCAATCGAGTACCCATTTTCAGTACCTGAAAGTCAATCCATATTCCTACCAAACTTTGATATATACACAGTCAGTAATGAATTAAAAAAATTAAAATTTTCATATGATGCAGGTCCTGATAAAATTCCCAATTGTATTTTATTAAACTGTGCTGAAGCCTTAGCTATTCCATTGACTCTGATGTTTAATTTATCAATTAAATATGGATATTTCCCCGATATTTGGAAAAACTCTTTCATTGTTCCGTTGTTCAAATCTGGCAACAAATCTGATATAGAAAATTATCGTGGAATCGCAAAGTTAAGTGTTATACCTAAATTGTTTGAAAAGCTTATCACTGAATCTATATGCTACCAAGTTACAAGTATCATATCCTCGTGTCAACATGGCTTTCAAAAAAGATGTTCTACAATCACAAATCTTCTTCACCTTACTACCACAATAAATCGTAGCTTTTTACAAAGGATGCAAACAGATGTCATCTATACAGACTTTAGAAAAGCATTTGACAAAGTTAATCATTTACTTCTTATCAAGAAACTTCGGATAATGGGATTTACTGAGCCAAGCATTAAATGGATATATTCGTACTTAACAAATAGATCACAAACAGTTCGTTTTAGAAACACATTTTCCAAAAGCATAACCGTACCTTCAGGTGTTCCCCAGGGTAGCCATCTTGGGCCGCTACTATTTTCACTATTTATTAATGACTTGCCTACAGTAATAAAATTTTCATCTATTCTGATGTATGCTGATGACGTAAAGATGTTTTTAAGTTATAATAAATATTTAGACCATAAACTTCTTCAAATGGACATAGATTCACTTTATGAGTGGTGCAACATAAACTTAATGGAGCTTAATTTGAATAAATGTAAACTAATGAGATTTGTAAGATCTGATCAAATTACTGCAAACTATTTTATTGGTGCTCATCAATTGGATTTGGTCGATAGTTTTGTAGACTTAGGTATCTTACTTGACCCTAAGCTGAACTTCATCTCTCATATAACATTTACAATAAACAAGGCTAGAGCTACACTTGGCTATATTAAACGCTGGGCTAAAGAGTTTAACGACCCGTACATTGGGAAAGCATTGTACATGTCACTGGTACGTCCTATTCTCGAATATGGATCAATAATATGGGACCCTATTTACCAAATTCACTCTGATGCTATTGAATCGGTGCAAAAGCAATTCCTGTTATTTTGTCTTCGAGGATTATGTTTTAATCCAGTTAACTTGCCGTCTTACTCGTCTCGACTTGCCCTTATTAAGCTGCCTACTCTAAAAAGTCGTAGAACTATGCTGAACGTTTCATTTGTCCTCAATATTATTAAAGGTAACATTTGTTCTGGATTTTTGATAAATGAAATTTCGTTTAATGTCCCTCAACGTATATCCCGAAATTTCATTCCTCTAGTAGTAAAAGTACATAGACCTAATTATGCTGATGCTGATCCCCTTAGAAGAATGTGTAGCACCTTTAACCAGCTTTATAGATTTATAGATTTTTCATTAAATACTTATGTAATAAAAAATGCTATTATAAATTATTTAAACTCAAATTAAAAAATCTTTGTTGAATTTTTATATGTATTTGTAATTTATTTAATGTTATTAATTGTTAATTAATATTAGTAATTATCTGTAAGGAATTCAATTCCATAGATAAATAATAATAAATAAATAAAAAAAAAAAAAGAAGAGTTCTCCAAGAATGTCAAAGGAAAACTAAAATAGATCTAATGCACACGTGACGGGGTTGGACATAGACTTAAGTTATAACATCCTCTGACAGCAACGGAAACTCCTTTAATGTAGCTGCTGCATATGTAATGCATACCTTCCAAAATTATAGCGTTTTATATTGTCATGTCTGCAATAATTCCCTGAAATGAAAGCTAACAACCTCTGTAGAAAAAATTGTCTTCGATTTTGAAGGAAGCTTTTATAATTTACCGTTTTGCTTGTCTTTTCTTTTATCCTTTAGAGTCGGCGAAAGTGTAAATATATATTTACGTTTTCTAATTTGACGCTTTTGAAAATTCAAAGATCATAAATTGTCTTAAACGATGATTTCAAAGGAAATATTGGGCGTTAGTGATTATACATATAAAAATTTATAAATTAGAACAAAAACTACAGTTTCGTTCAAAAATGTTTGCTGTCCTAATCATGTCCAGTTTTAGTAAAAAAATCAGATGAAAAATTTATGAATAACTCATATGCACTTAAAAAGTGCTAAAAGAAGGATTTAGATTAAATTTCTAAAAATTGTAGGACGTGTGTGAATATCCTTCAGTTAGCTGATTTAATAACTTGTTGAGTTAGAAACTTTAGCAATATTAAAGAACGTCTAAGAATGAAGAAAAGGTATATGATCCTTATTTTAAAAATTGCAGGTGATGGATAAAGAACAAATACTTCCTACCGCCTTGCGATGAATATCCAATAAATAAATGTTTAGGTGACTTGTTTGTCTTTAATTTTTTATAGAAGAAATGGAAAAGAAATAAACATTCAAAAGGAATTTGCATCTATGCTTTAATGAATCTTCATTACTCAAATGCCAAAAAAAGGATGCTTTTTTTTTCTTAAATTATAGTAATCCTCCTTGTCCTTACTATAAATTTTCGACTTTGAATTTAAGAGTTTGTACTAGATTAAAAACGGTTTTTGTTTTTGTCAGAGTTTTAAATCAGGTTCAGCCGTAGCAGGATTCAGGTCCAAAATATATATTTTTTTAAGTTTTTTTTCTCTCTGGACCCAGTCTAAGTGCCATGAAAACAAAAAAGATGTTCATGCATTCATTCGTCAAATTTATTCATAAAGAGTTTTAGGATTTAAGCCTGCATAATTTTCTATAAAAACGATAATAGAGTTTGGTTTTTAAGGACAGCATCACCCTCATTTTTATTAGAAAAAGATGACACTATTCAAGTATGACATTTGCACTTATTGAATTAACAAATCTAAAGATAAATCACATTGTTAGAATTATTATACTGAGGCTTTTGACGTATATGGATTTTTAGTTAAAATTCTCAACTCGTCCTTCATATACGAAAATAGGGCGATCATTATTATCCTAGTGACTAAATGTATATTAAGTGTCTGCACTGTCGAACAAAGTCACTCAGAGTGCTACGTGGTAAATGAAAATTAGAGTGCGTTCAATTTGCTTACTGATCATGATGATTTATAACAAAATGTCATTGCATGGCTTCTTAAAATTCACCGTCCTGTCATAATTTCAACCAACTGTCATATACGATCTTAATTGAATCTAACACATTTATGTACATGTGGGCTCTTATATTTTCTAACGTAATGCAAGATCATTGCTACTTATGAATATTTTGCCTTCCTTTGAGAGATATCGGTCATTTGTCATCAATGAGTAAAAATTAAAATTCAATAAAATTTAGAAAATTTACAAATAGACTGAGACCCATTTTTCTTTAATAAAAAGTTTATAGCAATAAAAATAATTACATACATACGTATTTTAAAGGAATTTTAATATACGAATTTAAATGAGCACTTAAATGTTTCTTCATATTCAGTGTTTCCCTCATAACCAAGATTCTAAATGAATCAAAGAAACGGAAACGAAAGTTTTCTTCCTGTTTAATTCAACCATTTTTTCTGCAAAAAAATTTGCAGAAAAAGTTGGGAAATGAAGTAATAAATTAATTTGGTAATGAATAAACCTCTTAATATATAAATAAAAGCTTCAGCAAAGCAACATAAAACTTAATTGAAGAAAGGATATATGAGGAGTGAACGAATGTATGAATGAATGAATGAAAGAATAAATAAATGACAGAGAGAGAGAGAGAGAGTGAACATTTGTAATTTATTAGACTGTTCTGCTTTTTGTACTTAAATAATTAAAGAAAAAAATTGGTTGTATTTATTTTTTAAGAGCGTTTACCAAACCTATTCACAAGCTTAATAACAAATGGCACGTGACTTGACGGTAGGATTCATAGTGTGGCACCGCTGAAAGTGATTAGAATTGTTAATGGATTTTAGTGGCAAAAGAATAATTTAGCAATTTTGCAAAGAGAAGATAATTAGCAATCCAACCATTAAAAATAAGTACAAAAACGGAAATTAAATATATAAATTAATTTGATGAAATCATTAGACGTTTTGATTGGGCTTGGCTTTTAGTATTTTTTTCCAGAAATTAATTATACTTTTGCAATCATCTCCTTAAGCCTTGATTACTTTTTTCCATATAAAATTCATATTATCACTTATCTTCGTAGTAAAAGAATCCAAAAGAGAATATAGTTTTCTAATGATTATCTGACGACAATAGAAATTATTACTATAACATTTTCTATTAATGCGCCTGAGTTATTCATAAATTTTTAATATGATGCCGCGTCTGCACAATTTTCATGTAATATGTTTAAGCCTTAGGCGGCGCATTTTTTACTCCTTTCACATCTTTAGGTATTATTTAGGTTGCGAATTCGAAAATAAGATAGAAAATAAGATAGAACAATTATTTATTGCATCTTTAATGTAAATTTAACTTACAATAAATATTCAAATACGGGTCTGAAAATTTTGATAATTCTTACCAATTTTAGATAGAAACCTACGGCCTCTTCTGTTGTTGTCTTCGCGTCTCCCTCTAAAAAGCGTTATCGGAAAATCAATTTATGCAACTTTTATTGTTACTTAAATGTCCTTAATGTCACACATGATTAAAACCGCGACTGAATCAAGTAAATTATATCTTAACTACTACAAGTCGTTTAGAATCTTGGAAATAGAGATGTGATAGGATCTGTCATCTCAAGAGTGGCCTTTTAATATTTCATTTTGCATTTTATGCAGGTGGAATGAATTAATTTTTTGTCATTTCCTCTGAATTACTGCTCCATAGCTTTTTTCACAGGATGATAACAAAATAACAAAGCAGTGATGGAAAAGTTGTTACGATCGTACTTTTTTTGATACTATTTCATTTGAAAAAATACCGTGTTACTCCTCTGTTACATTTGATACTCTCAGTGATACGTCTTAAATTCATCTGTTTTAGCATTTCCCCTTCATCACTTATAGTTTAAGAAAATGGCAACTCTAGTTCTTATTATGTCTTCTTGTTTTGTTTTACATATTCGTTTTGTTTTTTCACAATGTAATTACATAGGGTAGCTACAAAAAAAGAGACATTACGTTTTTGGTGTTTTTTTTATCTCAATACAAAAAAGAACGAGTAATCTGAGCTTTTGAGTGTGAGCGGTCACTTTCTTTAATCGCGCTTAGTTTTTTTATTTTGTCAATATTTGTTTTTAGTTATATACATAACTATACAGGCCTGTCACAGAAATCAATTTCGATCGAAAGTGGAATTGATTCCGTATTTTATTATTTTATTTATTCAACGAAGAAACAAGAAACTTGTTTCTGTACTATCAGATACAAAAAATGCAAATTCGATCATGAAATTAAAAGTGGTTTCATTCCGAAAAAAATTTGGTTTTTTGTTTTCTGGAGAAGCAAAATACGGAATCAATTCCACTTTCGATCGAAATTGATTTCTGTGACAGGCCTGATAGTATAGCTTTTGTTTTTTTACATAAATATTAGTTAAAATAAATTGTTTAGTTATAATAATGAATTTGTATTTAAACATACATACATACATATTTATGTTCTCTGTTAATTTTTTTTTAATATGTAAAACTTTATATTGGGTATTTTTACGGTATAAAACTTTAAATTGAAATAAATCCTAGGTAAATAACGTTACTGGTATAGATTTGGGCTTACTTGAAGGATAATACTCAATGATTTTGATTTTAATGTAATGGAGGAAGTTTTTTTGGAAATGGTCTTAAAATGTAAGAGAAAATTATTTTCGAAATAAACCCAAATCCATTCAATTGGCGCTATTTATCTAGGGGCTATTTCAGTTTAAAGTGATATACCTTAAAAAGTACAAAGTAAATTTAAAAAATGTTTTGTTTATAGGTAAAATGAACTTTTTATCTATTGATTTATGGTTTTTGTTAACTTTTTGTTTTCATAAAGATTTTTTACTGTTTAATAAAAATAAGATTTGTTACTCTTGAGGTTAAAAAAGTACTCTCAGAAAAATTTTTTGGTACCGAAATGAAAATCTCATTTCCCATCACTGTAACAAAGCAAGCACACGATGTTTGTCGACCTACGGAAAGATCTCTTAGCCAAGGGCTATATTTTATTTTATTTAAACATAATACATTAATTACACAAATATTTTTGTTGTCAACTCTCTTTATATAGTTCAACGATAATCTGCAACTTTCCACTGAATAGTTTATTATGAGTTTCTGGAATTTTTTTTTTATTTTCCGCAATTTCATAATGTTCCAGAATTGACGGAATTTTACCTTATGTTTTGTGTCTTATTTACTTGCATTGTCCTGGATGAGGACTTGTGACATCCCCCGGCAAGGCACGAATTTATTATATTCAAATTGTTTTCATAATCAATACGTAAGTATTTGAAAGCGATAATTATTCCTCAACACGCAAGTGTCCTTTACAGGAAATCAATAGGAGCTTGTATTTATTTATAATTAAGGTTAAAAAGCACAATTGAATTTAACTTTAAAAAAGGAAAAGGAAGTAACAAGAAATCTTAAGTAGAACAAAACTGTCAGAGAAAATATGAAATACTGAATTCTAGGATACACAATCTGAAGCCACTACAGTGTGTAACGAAATTAACTATTTTTCTAGTAGATATTTATAGAGGAAGCTGAAACTAATTGAAAACAGCTTATAAATGTGTGAAAGTCAGTCATCAATAATTGGAAAAATAACTGCTTCTGAATTTTCTAAAATGCGAAGGATATGGGACAGGATCATCCACAACACCATTTCAGTATTTCCTTAGCCAAATTATTTATTTACAAATGTTTATCTTTTGATTATTTCTTTTGGTGATTTCCTTTTATCAACATTTTTTTAGTTATTGAAGACAGTGAATGATGTTGACTTGAATTTTTATTTATTATTTATTATTGTAAACACAAACTGTGAAGGCATCTCTCCTGCCACCTAGTCCTTGACAATAATCGAAAACGCATTTACAGGCTAGGAGTCCAATGTACTACGTTCTAATTAATTTCTTCAATAAATGAAGATGATTGTTGCAAAAATATTTTTCTAGTTGCACGATTTGTTCAATGATTAAAACTAATGAATCTCTAAGTGTCTTGGATTGTATCGTAATAGAGCAAGACTCAAAAATCTTCATTGGTAAATCTATTTAATATCAACTGAAAACAATTTTCCAAACACAATTCATCATTTCATGCACATACTTTGCCACAAAGTCGAAGCTCATAAATCATAATATATAATTTATTTCCAAATTATTATTTACTTTTAGTAGAACCCGAATATGTGTAATATGTGCCCTAAAAACCTACACAAATGCATTCAGTTAATAATTTATATACATTTCATATCCAATAAATTTGATTGGGGTTTGTCTTGTTCATGCAGCAAATAAACACCAGAGGACACATTCAGAGTATCTAAATAGTTTTATTGATTTCATAAACTATCACAATGTCAAATTTTAAGTAGAAGCAAATTTGAAATGTAAGCAACAGTATGAGTGAATGTTGTAAAATTCTTAATGAAGTCGTATGTAACTGAATTTAAAATATTATAATGTTGCACAAATTTTATTAGTTTGTGAACATGTCACATGCATGTCTTAAGAATAAATTTGTACACATTTGAAGGTAGAGTTGCTTACATTTGTAATGAAGTTTGTATACGGAAGGGGAAATACAATGTTGAAAATTATGTTTTCACAAGATTACAAACAGCATTACATGATGCAAAAATACCAGCTGCTGTTTACCACATCCAAAGTACATTGCATGAAGTCGTTTGATAAAATATACGTGTAAATATCTATGGTAAAATATAACAGCAAGGAGTTTCTATTCAATTAGACCTATAGGGCAAATCGATAAAAAAAATTATTAAATAAACATTTTTGATTAAGTCAAAAAGTTTATAATTAATTTTCATAAATCATTAAAATCAAACGCAAATCATATTGAAAAACTTTGTTGTTTCATATGTTGGTCTTTCATGCAACATAATCATATCTAATAATAATCTAATCTTCATTTTACGTCGACGAGTTTTGGCAGAACTTCAGTCAAACTGAAGATTTATTAAAAAAATTTTTTTTAAAACATGTAAAAAGGACATTGTGGAATAGATTTTTATCAGTAATAAAAATATTATTCTATATGATATGGATATATTCCACTGAAGATAATATATGTAAATTAGTGTGAGTGTGTTGTTATTTACACAATTTCTGTGTCATTTTATCTTATTTTCTTCTAATAATTTTTGGCTGCATTGGCAATGTAATTTGTTTGTTTTTTATCTCAAGCAAGAACGTTCAACGTTCTGCTTTAAGTCTGGCCTGATAGATAGAGTGATAGTAAAGAATATTTTTTTTAATTAAATCTAATAAAATTCATTTCTTCTTTCCTTCATTATCATAACAATTTAAATGCATAACAATTTATGTTGCAACTGCGTCTGCCAACTGATTTAGTATGAGGTAAGAGTTATGAAAATGTAAGAAAAGAAAAGTGCAATAGTTTATTAAAAAAATAAGACGGAATAATCATTGTAACTAAAGAACTTTTGTTTTGCAAATAAAATATATTCATAAAGTTTATCTCTCCTTAATAATTTTCTTATTAATAATTTGAATAAATAAGTAACTCGAAGGCAATTTATCATTTTTGTTGGCCATAAAATAAATCTACAAGAAAGTTATTACAATCAAAATAAAAAAACTCATTTGCCACATTAATGTGATGCCTCATCCTCAATAATAAGAGGATATAAATGCATACACACGTACATATACTTTCCTTTTTTTGAAATTCTATTTATATTATTTACTTACAACAATTTTATAAAATAAATCACAACATTCTGATTAAAATTTACATACGAAAAGTGTAGTTATTTAATATTTTAGAGAATATCTCGATAATAAATTTGATAAATATTAAAAATTGTAATGTTTATAATTATTCTTTGCATATGTACTTGTCAGCTGACTTCATGGTTCTGGTATTGGAAAACAGGATTCCACTTTGTACTTTTAATATGTTTACAATTTGTAATATAAATTCATATGAAACAGCGATGTTTTCATCAAAATGTAATGTAGAGCGGCATATTGTAAGATCTAATCACCTTTTATAAATGAATTTTCTAATTCTTGTTTAAGGCTCAACACTCATATGTGTTTCATTATACCACAGTACAATAACAAAATTCGATAAGTTTGTGCCCCTAAAGAAAGGCTTTATATAATCAAACAATTTTCATTGTATTGTATTTTTATAAAGGAATTTATGCTGTTATGCTGAGATTGAGTTAGAGCATCGAATAGTTCCCAAATGTTTTTCTGTATCTGAGTCATACGGTTTTTTTAATAATTTTGATTAACAGGAAATAATATTCCGTTTCCTTATGTATGTAGCTGTTATACACAGTTAATTAATTAATTAGTTAATTTCCCTGATATAATGGGCTGTAATGAAAACAAAAAATTAACTTGTTCACATGCAGGTACACAGATACATTTATCTGTTAACGAGTTCATGTTGCAAACAAAACGAACAAGACATTTTACACTCCTTTTTGGTTAGAAAAAGTCTGCGCACGAATTTGGTTTTTTCGTAATTGTACAGTGTTATAGATATATATTCGAGAAATGAGAAGTAGAAGAAAATAAAAATTAGAGGTTTGCTTAGAAGCTTATTTTGTATTATCTGAAAGTTACAAAATATTTTTAAGGATCATAAGATTCAAAAAAGAATTATAATCTATGATTGATAGCAATAACTTGAATTGTGTCCATTTCTAATAGCAAACTGATATTAGGCCTTCTTAAAATGTAAACTCATAAATGGAAATACTACATATATTTAGAGAGTTAGAAGATGTGAGGAAAGGATCATGCGGCAGCAGTTACTTTGTTTCTGGCAAAAACTATTCAAGTGCAACACACTCCATATACCAACTCATGAACATATGCAATGAAAGGAACAACATGATATCTAATATTCTTTTGGTTGCAGAAAGAGCAGTAAAAACTAATGGCTATTTGCTACATCACACATATATATGTGTATGGTATGCATTCAAAGACGATCTTCAAATACCCATACATTTGCAATATTATTGCACAATTTTATTAATACACATCACAATATATAGAACAAAATCAAAAGTCTTTTGATTTACGAGTATATGTATTAAGCAAAGAGGAATATTTTGTAATGCGTGACAACATTTACAACAAAGATTTTCCACCAAAGTAGAGGTTAATATCTTTGCATACATTTTTTTAATTATTTAATGCCAAAATGTAAAAGTATTTAACTTTTTATAATTCATAAAAAATTTAATTTTAAAACTTCCTCCAGCATATGTGTGTGTATACATATGTATTTGAGTTTGTTTACTTTTACATGTTTGCGTTAAAAAAACATTGTAGAGAAACTGTCATTCAATATATATTGTTTCATGTTGTTTGATTTTTCAGTTTGACTACAGCGTTGTTGCCCAACTCCAAATTTAAAAATTGAATGTTTTATTCCGAAATTCCTACAACAAAAATTGCGTTTGCGTATTGCGTTGCAAGATTTGTAAAATGGTTTTTGCTCTACAGTAACAAAACTAAGAAGTTTCCAACAATTCTTCGCAATATTTCAGTTTCAACCGTTTGAATTAATTTGCTACTGAAGTGCAGATATGAAAGCAGAGTAGAATGTGTTTGATGATTTTTCATATCACCAAACTCTCTTTAAGTTCTATTTATTTTACTTTATTCCATCTAATTTTCAACTGAAATCTCAGGTTTTCATATCCAGTTAAAATGAAATCAAAATAAAATTGTGTTTTAAATGATATTTTGTTGATAGAAGTGGTTGAAACTTTTATTATGTTGCAGCTGTTATTGTACTACTTTATTTATATTATCACGTTTTACGAAAGCGTTAGGAAGGATAGTGTTTCGAAAGTGCATTGAATATGTTGTCAAGATTCCTGGAAACTAAAAATTTAAAGCTGATATTTATGACAAAAAATTAAAAAAACATAAAATCACAATTTATTGTTTTTACATCAGGTTAGACAGACATAAAAGCGAAGTTTTTGAAAACAATTAAAAGTGTCGTAATTAGAAAATCGTTCTGGGGTGACACTTTTTTGGTGATCTCCAACATTAAGTGACTCAGTATGCATGAGTTAAATTTTCCAAGTCGTATTTTTTAGAATAATATGCGGAAGTCTCTGAATATGGGATTTAAAATACGATCATTAATATAATTCACCATCACCAAAACTTATGAAAAGATTAACATGAATTTAACTGCAATAGTCAGTTTCCAGTGAATGTGTTAATAAAGTCCTTCACACTTTTTTTGTAAGATTTCAATGAAAATAATTAAAGAGAATTATTTATTTGTTTTACAAACCTTAATCAAGTATTAATGACTTTAACTATTATAATTTCATCAAGTCAATTTCTACCGCCATACAAACACTCATGGCGAAAAGTTGATGTAAGTGCGTCTGCAACTGAATTCGAAAATCACTTGAATTAACGAACGAAAATTAAATTCATATTTTAATTATAACAAATACAAATACAAAATAGTTTTGTTAAAAAGAACCATTAACATCAACAGCAGAAAAACAAAGAATACACCAAATACGAAACGTCATTGATGCGCCACTTGAAGCTGTCATCAATGTGCGTTAAAACACAAAAACTCTTTCAAGTTTAAAAGGATACTAAAGTGACTGGAAGCAGGCCTGTTATAAAGAGGACAACAAACAAACATCAAGCGCAGGGTACGACAAAGAATCAATAATTCAACCAAATCAATAGACATTTGTCAATATTGAGGTTGAACTTTGTGTAGGATTAAAAAACAAACAAAAAAAATTTTTCTATTTCATGTGTAGTAGACGCGTGGCTGTGAGGGAACAGTGTTTCAGTAGTTCTGTGAAACTCAGAAATATAATTCTTTTCGAATGAATTCTATTGTGATTTAATTGCTTCAAATTTAGTAGGCACAATCATTTCTTTTATTTTAGTAATTGATAAATTCCTATATTTTATAGGTCGCCAATTTGTGCAATTCTCGTATTATCTGTTATAAAAGCAGTACAATCGTATGCATATGAACATATACTAGAGGGATTTGCAGCAGTTTTTATTACTATCATTTCAATTTTTTTCTTAATAATATTCCTAAACATAAAAGTAATTTTCCTTTTAAAACCAAATCAACAAAACACTATTTTATTTTATTTCATTAAAAGAAACCCAAAGAAACACCAGCAAATAAAATCATGGGAAGACTACATGAATAAAAATTTGTTGTTTTGAGTTAAAAATTATTTATTGATTTAATCTTGTCTGAAAAGTAGTAGGTTTATTAAAACTAAACTGTTTCAATATTTTTACAACAGGAGGGGGCTTACGAGTATAGGGAATCTGTCGTGAGACGCCAACTTTACATCGCTGCTTCAGGCACATCCATGTTTTGATGGACGATGGTTTGCCGACTCATAGACTTCATTAGCGTTAAACATTGTTATTGACAATACAAAAAAGAATTTGATGATAAGCGTAATTTCGTATTTGTCTAATTGCTTTTTTATCCTTTGAAATTTTTGGACACATAAGAAAAGTACGCCGTGTTCTACATCTAAAACAGCATCTTAAATTAAATGGAAGATTCCGTGGTCTTCTGCAACAGCAATAAATAGACGTTATTGAAAATAGGGAGGACAAAAAATTCTCTTTCGAATCTCCTGAAGATTACAATGATATTCTTTGCCATCGTTACCACGATTGTAACAAGTGAATCTATATTTTCATAAGCCGGGGAAACCCTCACTCCGGATGTAAATAAGTTTATTGTAATCTGATTATTTAAGACCTTCTTCTTCAGCTTCAGCTTAAAACTATTATTTTCAAATAAGCTTGTATAAGACACATGCGTGATAACATAAATATACTTTATTTTTCTGTGCATTTAAGCGTGGACGCCGATGAGTCAAGAAATATTATCATGTATTATCGTGGGAAGCTTTCTTTTGGCAGCTACTCTCAATACCTTTATTTTTGTAAATAGAAGTAATGGTAAAATTTCGATGTTAGTCTATTGAACTAGACTAGGTTGATTGGAGGGGTATGATACCCCATGTTATACGACATACACCTAAGCCAGTGAAGGCTTGTTGTAACTATACTAGGTGCACACTGTGCATGTTCATGTAATTTGTTGCATGAAACCATTTTCATTCGCCAACATAAGGCGCACTGAAGCAAGTGGAGTAAAACTATTACGAAAATCATCTGAATTTTTAATTTCCTGCTGTCAATGCTTTTTTTCTTCTATAAACCTCCCATTAGCGTATAAAGAAGTTGCATGCAACGAATGCCAGGAACAAATTTATTATAATTTGAAATCTGAACAAAAATATATCATTTCAAAATCTTTAAATTATTTTAAGGTGATTTTTGGTCATTTTTGAAAAGTTCAAAGGATATAAGGTCCATGAATATCGGCAAGCCTCCGTAGGGATACACCAGCTAAACACATCTTTATTGTTAACAGACTGTAGTGTGTGTAAATGTCTCTGAAAAAAATATTTTTTAATTTCTATATACACATACCGACATACATGTATTTATATATTTACATGTATGCTTAGATGTGGTCTTTCTTTCACATTGTTGGTTTTATTGTTGCATTCGCGGCATTTGTATCAATTTGAAGCTTCTTACATGTACATATAAAATTATATTTTTCCATTTTTGCTAAAAATTTACAACTTTAAAAGAAACATGTACGTTTGAAAAAATATTGCTTTAATGAAACTTCAATTAATTTCTGACACTTGTTACTTTGAAACGTAAAAATGCACATGCAATAGTATTTAACAAAAAATATGTATTTTATAACTTTCGTATTTATTCTATGCAAAAATATTGGCTATTTTTTCTAAATTTTTATCTACTATGAAATCGTTTTATTTTATCACCATCTGTATTTGGAGAAGCTCAAACATTTCAGAAAAAATAGGAGAATCTAACGTTAACGTGAGTGCAAAAATCTTTTTGTGCATCATTGCATAAATATTTCAAATATACGGCTGAGAATAGAATACGATATACCAGGATTTTGACCACTGCAATAAATGCAAAAATATCAATTGAAACACACAAAAAATAAGGAAAATACAAACATTATATGGCATATATAAATTCTTTCAATTGTTGGAATGAAGTGCTTGCAATTTTTGATTGCATAGACGGATGTAAAATGTAGAACATAAATCACACGCTGTTGCAGCAAGTTGAGAAAATAGATCTTCAATGAATAAACAGTATGAATTACATTTTTCAAACCTGCCACAATATTCAGTAGAAACCAGTTTGTATGTTTAATTTTATGTTTACGTTTCCTTTGAAATTTCAGGAAGAGGATACTTCATTTCATCATAAAATTCATTTTAAATACTCAACACATTTCATCGAATATTTTAAGAGTTAAAGTTTTTTAAGGCAAATATTCTAAAAAGATATCCATTAATTTTCTTTTTAAATGAGAATACAATGTAAAAAATTTTGTACATTTTAAGTTTCTTTCAAAAGCCTTTGATCTTGTCGATCATGAGATATTGATTCAAAAATTACAATACTATGGTATTCAGGGTAAAGAACTCACATTATTCAAAAATTATTTCATTAACAGGAAACAGTACGTACAAGTTAACTACTGCAAAAGCTCTCTTGGAACTGTTGAATATGGTGTACCATAAGGAAGTGGATTAGGTCCTTTATTGTTTTCAATTTATTTGAATGATTTAAAAAATTTAAATCTGACTGGACAATTGTATATGTTTGCTGATGATATATGTCTGTTTTACCCCTTTAAACATGACCTAGTTCTGAAGACACATATTGAGAGAGACGCATCTTTGTTGTTTGAATTTGTTCGCTTAAATCGTTTGTTACTGAATTCTGATAAAACCAAACTAATTCGTTTTAGACCCCAATCGTCAAGATTGAACAATAATTTTTCTGTATATGTTGATGGCACGCCTGTTTGTGAAACCCATTCTGTCAAATATTTAGGAATTACATTACAAAGTAACTTATCCTGGGATCTTCATATAAACAATGTGAAGAATAAAATAGCTCCAGCTATTGGGATATTATATAAGTTTAAAAACAAGCTAAGCATCAAATCTAAGTTAATGATTTATAATGGTTTGATACAATCTCATCTAAGTTATTTAGCATGTGTCTATGCTTTTAATAAAAGGAATATTTCTCAACATTCATTACAATGTTGTCAGAATAAAGCACTAAAAGTTGTCTACAACTTACCAAGAACCTACCCAACAACATCGCTATATAGAGATGTAAGCAAAACCGTTTTGCCTATTTATGGCTTACATAAATATCAGGCTTTATTGTTCGTTTTTAAAAGTGTTCACAGCACATCTGAGCAAGCAATTTCTTTTTCACAAAACCAGTCTTATTTCAATACTAGGAACATATCTAATCTTAGAGTACCGAGGTGCAGATTCGAAAAGACTAAGCAACGTATTGACTACGTAGGTGGTAATATGTATAATAGTTTGCCGGCTAATTTAAAATCTATTTATAGAATATCGACGTTTAAGTCGTCATGGAAAGAATATCTTTGTAGCTTAATTGAAACGCTTCTTATGTGACTGAATGTTAGATTTAAATGTACCATACATTATCATATCGTAAAGTTTTTAATTCTCAAATATTTCTAATATTTTAACATTGATGTACATACTTGTATATTTGTATAAAAATAATTGCCAACTTTGGCGCTGAGGCCAAAATTAAAATTAATGTAAATATTATGTACAATAATAATAAAAAAAAAAAGTTTTCTGCAACTTTAAGATCAAGAATATTTTATGGAAATATAAAAACGAAACTTTCTAGGAACTGCTCTTCAATGTGAGATGTAAAATAGATGGTTTCAATGTGCAATACTATCAGCAACAATGATTCTGGCAGCATTGAAGGTAAATTAAAGGAACTAATTTCATTTCTATAAAAACTCCAGTTGGCTAAAGGGTTCCACACCGAATTTTCACCAGCTAGATTTTAAATTATAAAGGGCTGGGATGAGAATTGTGTATTTGAATTTATTGTAGCTGTCACCCTAAAATCATATTATATTTGAAACCTGATAAATGCTGAAAGGTATTCGATCTATTTGAAAATACTTTAAAGACCATAGTAATCAAATGATTATCTTAAAATTTATATCAACAGATTATCAAGAAATAACAAAGTAATGTAATTGATCATTAAATAGTAAAATACAAAATATTTATTCCACATCAAAGAAGAGCATTTTTAGATTTAGAAATAATTAGAGAAACTGCAAACATTGTTGCCAAAAAATAACTGAATGTTGTGAAAAAATATTTCGCCATTGTGGACTTAAAGGCTCCTAAAAATTATTTATTTCTCTGATGAATTCTTCTTCCAATGAAAAAATTTTTTGACGTGAAAAAAATCAATTAATAAAATTCATAAACTAAAACTTAAAAAAAAATCAAAGAAATTATTTTTATGAAAAATCTGGACACAATATTATTATTAAGTAGATTTTAGAAAAATTTACTTAATATATGTAAATTGTCGGAAATGAACCATAATTATGCAAACTTTTCTAGTAAATAGGAATTTTTTTAATGTGTAAGATAAAATAGATGCAAGTCTTTTATGAATCAAGAGATTTGTTGTACTAAATAGACTTATTTAAAGCAACACATTTTGTACATATCGGTATATAGCGAAAATTACAGTCGATTCAAGTATATTTTAGGCAAAACTATTTATTAATATACATACGAGTATGTATTCAAATCGATTAATAATTTATAAATATCAAAATAAGTTCAACTTCATAACCACAAATACGACTAATTATGATTTTTTAATAAATACAGTTCTGATGGACGGAGCACAGCACTCCGAAACAACAAATTTCTATATTTGAAATATTCTTCGAACGAACAAACAAACAATATACTTTTGCTCGATTTCATGCAAGTGTTTGTTTTAGGTGAAAATAAGGAGGCGTGTGTGACCTTTCTACACTTAAATACAAATAATAAATTTTTCAACTGAATTTATAACAAATAATCATTCTTATCGACTGGACTTTTAAATGTAAGTCATACATAAATGAATGATGTGAGACAGACAATATTTGTACCCAAGGTTTTATACGACTGTAAGCAGACACAAAAGGACAAACTGTTTTGTACATAAATGCACAATATGAGGATTTTTGAAAGGGAAAGTAGAAAGTAATAAAAAATAAAAAGCAGCAGCCTGCCTTTTTATTGGCTTTTTATTTTTCTTTTATTCATATAAATAGAAAATTTTTGTATTGGAAAAACAAATACTGACACAATATCAATTTATGACCACAAGAAGTTATCGAATTAACAACAAGCTTTGAAATTTGACCCATAAAGAAAAACATTCCAGTCTAAAACTAATATAAATCAAATGAAAATATTATATAATATTGCAAAAAAAAAATTATAACTTATAATTAAATGCCTGGCAAAAGTTTGTTGCATAAATCTAAGGTTTTTTTGGATTTTGACCTTGAGTATTTGGTTATTAAGAATATTAAATTAATTGAAATATAAAAGTTTCATTGACGTCCGTAATCGATATAAAATAAAACAGCGGATGACATCACTTAAATTCGAAATGTAATATTTGAAGATTACAAAACAATAATTTTTTATTTTTCCTAATTTAATTCCTTTACGAATTAGAATATATTCCTTAGGCTTCAAATCACATGCAGTTCTAATTTCATATGTATGTATGTACATATTTCTTTGTTTTAATAAATATTGGGTAATACATAAGTATTTGTTATAACATAAAGGGTGATTTCTTAGCAACTTTATTTCTGTCAACATTGTTTTTGGCAGCTAAGCTGTTTTCGTGCCACATGTTACTGTTAAACATGTTCAGTTTGGTCTATAATTTAACAATGAATCGAATTACAAGCGAACAATGCTTGCAGATTATTAAATTTTATTATCAAAATTCCTGATCGGTTAAGAAAGTGCAGCGTGCATGAGAAACGAAGATAATTTCTGTTTAAATGGATAAAATTTGATATAAAGAGCGGTAAGACGCATTGCCAATGCATCCCGAAAAAGGCACTGTTTGGTGTGTATCATGTGCGGTGGACTTGGCAGCTAAGTGATATCAACAAGACGGCGCCACAAGCCACTCATCAGGCAAAACAATGGCCCAACTGAGAGGCAAGTCGGTGAACAGTTTGTTTCATGTTTAGGGCCGGTCAATTGGCCGCCTAAATCGTGCGATTTATCACCTTTAGACCATTTTTTTTTGTAGGTATATATTAAGGCTTATGTCTATAGGGACAAACCCACAACGGTTGATGCATTGGAAGCCAATATTGAATGCTTTCTCCGTGAGATTTCGGCCGCTATGTTGGAGAGAATATGCCAGATTGGGAACCAGTGTATGAAACAATTGAGTCATAACCGCGGTCAACATTTATATGAAATTATCTTCAAACATTGAAATATATAGATCGTTCTATCGACTCAAGTAAATATTGCACACATTTCTCCAATTTTTTTTATAAAATCAAATCCGAAAGTTCTTAAAAAATACCCTTTACATGCAAAAGTGTAGCAATTTAAGTTACTTGAGCAAGGTAATCCACCACATTGTGTATTGAATTAATTCCACATACCAATAAAGACACACGCAATCCTCAGTGTGAACAAAAGAAATTAATTTGTCTTCTAATACAATTCCATAGATGAGCTCTAAGATAATTTACATTCAAGCCACATACAAAAATACACTCTTAGAAGTGAACGAACAAATGAGTCTCTTATTTCGGTACAATGATTAGCAACAAGTGTAATAAGTATCAAGCAAGTGTACAGTGACCAATAAAGTCCATACATTTGTCGTCCAAAGAACAGTCGTCGCTGTTGGTATATTTAACCACAATACGAGAGAGAGAGAGCCTTAATTAAGTTGTCTATAAACTACAAGCTAAAATAGAAACAAAAATCCATATATACACTTACAAACATATTCTTCTAATACCAAAAAAAAAAAAAAAAAAAATTCACCCACAATCCCCCTATCAACTAGAAAAGTAAAATGTTTTGATGAATAGTTTTTCCAAAATGTTCTTACAGGTTGAAGGTCTTCTTAACTACATTCTCTATGCCCCAAAACTCAAAAAGTCTCTGACACGTATTTATTTTTGAAGAAGAAACATATTTTGGCTTTTTATATGAAATACATAAATTTCTATAAGCAACCATTTTCAATTGTTCATAATTGTTCATGTTGCTGATTCAGAAATAACAATTTCACATGAAAATTATGTGATAATTATATGAAAGAACTAAAATTTTTTTAATTATAACTGACGTTTACTTCGTCATGCTATTGTTAACTGTTACAGTCAATATCCTTTATCCCGTGGGCCTTTCTTGGAATATAAAGACTGTTTTGTGAATGATGTTGAAATTTCCATAAGAAACTAGACGTTTATATATTTTTGTTTGTCTTTCATATTGGCGAAAAAACTCTGGTAGTTTTTTGTAACGTTTTTAATTACCAAAAAACTCTGAAAAAACGGTGAACAAACGAAAACACATAAACATGCAACATTTATGCCGCACCATTGAACTAATAATCCTTTTACAATACGACTGTTATACACAATAAGCTTAAGATTCATTTCCCAGTAAAAACATATCATGGGGGTTTCGGTTCAATTAAATAAAGTGTTCTAAATTTTTTTTAAATTAAAATGACTTTTCCTTAAAATCATATAAAGTGGAACTGATAACAAATACTGGCAGAAAATAATTTTATTTTAGATATTAATCAAGCGGTATATATTTCGTTAATGATCGATTATTTCAGTTGCTCAATTTTCGTACTTAAAAATTAGAGTTTTTATACTTAAAAATTATGCCATTTTCCAAAATTTTCGAATCGTTTAATATTTGTAATATTTTTAAGGAAATCCCGCTTGTAATTATGAAACCTTTTGTCACTTTATTTCTGCTACACAAAATAAGAATATCAAGATGTCCATCAAGAAACTTTAACAGTTTCATTCACACATGTGGTCAATATGATAACGTTGTTTTAAACATTTTGATTTGGAGGGAACTCTTACAGAAGTGGAAAGGTACAGATAGATGTAACCTTTGAAAATAATAGATTTTAAAAAACAAAACTTATTTTCCTCTTGAGTTTCCTTCCTTCAAAATCGCATCCCTAAATAAATAATATTTTTATAAATTTACCAACGTTCTATAGTCAGATTTTAATGCCATTAATTCTCCACAATAACGAAAAAGCAATTAAAATTACAAACTCTGTTAAGGCCATTACTAAAAGAGGCTCAGTGTATGCAGGACCTTTAAAGTCAATTAAAACCATAATGAAATGCATGAAGACTTGGGTTAAAGAAACTAAAATTGTATATTGTTGTTTCCTAAACCGCGAACAGCAATAGTGCGTTAGAAAGATAAATCTTCTAAGAGAATTAAAACAATATCATCAGATATCACTTGAGAAAGTCATAAAAGCCAATTTTTTTTTTAATAATCGACTTAGCCCATATTTCAGGCAAATGGATATGTTCACCTCCTATCATTTTAAACTTATTGTGTGTAAATTGAACTAATTTTATGTAAAGCCGGTTGCATGTCATGATATGACATTTATTCAACACATGGAGAAAGTCCTAATTTATTATTTACACTACGAGGATTTTAATTATGCATTATTATCCTTCGACTTTTGCTACTATTCAAACATTTTTGTTTGATTCCCAAAAATGTATTATCCAAATGACACAAAAATGTAATTAAAATTTCTGTATCTAAATTCTTCTTTCTTTAACATGCTGTTAGAAATGCATTTGCATAATTTTATTAGAAGCTGAAAATATGTATAAAAATTATAACTTGCAACTTCTTAATCTGAACGCCATAAATATCAACTAAAAATGCAGAAAGAGAAGTAAAAAATCAATACAATGTGTTCATATGCAAAACTTTACCCCCTTTTCGCTTCTATTGTGCAACTTTCTTTACCACAATCCTTTCAACGACACGTGTTCTTCTTTTTCATATGATTTAAGACGATGACACAAGTTTCAAATTGTGAATTTTTTATGCATAATAAAACTCAATTACACGTTCATTATTACATGCAAATTAATTTTCTTGTCTGCTTTTTTCTCCTTTAGTGATGACTGAAGGAAATGGTTATAAAAACACAAGAGGAGTAAAGAATCTAGGAATTATAAAAGATTTTCTTAGAAGATTTCCTTCTTGTTTATTATTTATAGAACTCAGATATTTGAAATTAGTGTAAATACCTCAAATAAAAACCATACGAGAATTAATAGCAATACTAAATGCACTCATCTCACTCATAAGAATATACACACAGATATTTGTAAAGATCTTATGAGGTATTTGAAATTATATATGGTTGTGCCTCTTTTGTAAGAAGAAATTTTTTGTTCCAAAAAATGTTCTTACCAAAAAAATTTCTGGCGATTGTGATTGCAAGTGAAAGGGCAATGGATATGATTAAAGTTTTAAATCTTCAACAAGTCAAGCATTGAAAAATACAAACGAATCCCTTAAGAGGATAATCGACCTAGTCCTGCATTACGACACAATTGCCTTTTTATTCTGATGCAAGGTTTTTCTCGAACTTAGAGCTGGAAGGTCCCTCACGGTAATCGTGTAACCAGTATCAGTATCTTCTTTTGTGCTTTTGTGTTCACTTCAAAGCAATTATAAAATAATTTAGCAAAAGTTTATAAATTCTTCAAACAATTTGAACATCTTAACTGGGCAAAAAAATACCTTAAAAGTTGCTTCCGCTGTTTCACTGTTACGTGAAAAAAAGCTTTCGAAATCATTATTATCAATAATTCACTCAAGCTCTACTTACCAGGTGCAATTGAAATTTCCTCCTATATAAATTATAACAAACCTTACAGAACCGTATAAATAAAAAGCGTGAAGTATGACAACAATATTTACCAGAGTTTTATATGAAATGTCCTTATTAGACGTGTGTAAAACTCTACTGTAAGATAAATTGGCTTCATGAGATTTCCTAACAAAAACTTATTATCATGGATATGCTTGTTAAAGACTTTCTATTTATTTTTCCTTTGCATAGATAATCTTTTAAGTATGATTATTTTTTTGATTAATATGGTTTTTTCATTACTTTGCGAATGTTTTGCATTTGATTAAAAGTTTTGCGAAGTTTAAGTTCAAAGAAAAAATTCTCAAACTGATTTCATACTTTTATAAAACAAAGAAATACCACGCAGGATCCGATTTAGTCAGTCGTCTGTTGTAATTTGATAAAAGTGCAATATATGAAGAGATTCCCTTGACGTAAAACTTTCAAAATAATTTCTAAATAAATTTCAGTGGAATAGAAATGGTATATTTTCAAAAAGAACATGCAGATTAATTTGGTGGCCTGCACCACTGTCCATAATTCCTCATAACATGATTGATATGAATTGCTTAAGCTTTTAAGTTATTCATAGTGCTTATCAAAGGTCGATATCCTTTACTAAGTCTTTGATGACATATTATTATGAGTGATGTTGTTGGGGCATAGAAATTATATGTTTTGCTATTTTTTTAATTCTTGTAATTATTTATTAGAATGTCTTTGGCTACATTTGCATTAAAATCTAGGAAAAACTCCTTAAAAATTTAAATTAATCGAGAATAATTTGAGAAGAAATCCTTTTTGTGTCCGTATATATATTTATTCCTCTTAACTCCTATAAGGAGCATTGGGCCATGTTTGTGTCCGTATGAAGTTTATATTATTTTTACATTTTTCTGTAATAAAATATTTGTGATAATAATCGCATAGTAGAGTTGATGATTGGTAATCATATGAATGCATCTTAAAATGTGCATATACGTTCAATGATAAAAAAAAATCAAACAAACTCGTAAACCCAATTTTCTTTTATCACGGACAAGTTGAAGCTCTTTTTAATAGAAGTTTTTGCATATATTTTTATTCTTGAACTCATAAACCATCGAATTTGTTTTACTGGCGAAACATAAGAAAGTTTGTTTTATTTTTAAATTAACTTTGGTTGTAAGTATTATACTGTTAGAACATCCTGCCAATTTTTACTATTCTATTATCCCTTAAAAATCAGTTTGAAATCAGTTTGATGAAAGTTTTCAAAAGAAAGATTACAAAATACCTGTCACAAATAAAAATATATGAACGTATTTGAAACGAAATTGTTGGCAATTGAAAATGATTTATTATTGAATTTATTCAATAAATTTCTATATTTTACTTTAAATCAATGGCTCCTTCCGATACTCATATTTGTCGAGCATAAAACAGAGAAGAAGAAAATTCCGCCGTCAATCAACTTTTGTATTGAAAGTAAAACAGAATCAAAGAAACCACTTGAAACTCCACTCAAGAGTATAAAATAAATTACACTCATTCTGCTGGCAAGAAGCGTTAATATAAAAATGCGAAAATTAATAGAAAATGTGATTTTTAGAATGAAAACATTTCCACAATTAAAAGTTTATGGTTCTGAAGTGATAGATTACAAAACTTTTCCTTTCCGAAATGATCCTTTTGGCAAGTTGAATACAAAGGAAGCACCAGCTTTTTTATACAAATCACAAAGTTTAAATACTTTAAAATCATGATTTAATATGCTTTAATAGAAATAACATTCTACTATTTCGTTTGGAAATTATATCGCTTGAGGAAAGTAGAAGTTCTTTAAAGAAAAATAAGTAAAAAATTCAAAAAAAATTAAATTGTTGTGAACATGGAATTTTAAAAGGAAAACCGCGTAATTAATTCTTTTAGAGCTGAAACCACAATCTATACCTGACAACCTCAACACTTGCAGTGTAAAAATATCATACAAATTTATATTAGGAACTCATAAAGAAGGAACTTCATTAATTTTGTTAAAGTAAAATAAAAACATAAAAAAAATATTATTTTTTAAAGGAAAGTCTCATAAATTAAAAGAAAATACATATACAGAGGATAAATCAAATCAAACGTCATGTACCAGTGAAACCTAGTTACTAGTGGTCCCGTACTATTTACAATTATATTTCACATAATTCGAATATGTACCCCTGTGTTGTCTGAACCCAAATACGCCAGTTAGCGTCCTGGATTAATTGGCAGCCCTTACAACTTAACCACCTAAAATACGTCTCAGAGATTGGTTCCAAGAATCTGAAATCTGAAACCATCTTAAGTAGGAAGATGTACACTTCAAGCGTGAAGCAGTGTTGTCATATAAATCTGAAAAAAAACTAATTTTAGCTTTTAATTTTAAAACGCTTAAGAACTAAAAATCTTTTCATTAGGTCCTAGTTCAACATGTACTTACTTTGTATACAAATACAGTATTTCCACCCGCACCAAATATTAATTTATTTAAAAAGGAGGATAAAGTACAAGTGATTAAACGTAATTTGTATAATTTTGTATGAATGTAATTTCTTAGAAAATTTACAACAACGGCAATGTAATATAGTAAATAGCAAATTTAATATATTCTATGTCATATGTCTGTGTGAAAACGAAAATAAATTTATCTAGAGTCCTCGTATTCTTATTTATGACTCTCTGCATTTTCATATCCCTCCAAAGCGCTCATATGTTTTACATGTATTATCTAATTCCTTAATGTAAAAGTAATCTAAAATAAATTGTGGTTTATTGGTTGAAAAGGTGTCCTGTAACTGTCAGGCAACTGTCACATGTTTTATGTTTTTTACATAAAATTATGTTTGTATCCCAACATTCATTGCACAATTACGAAAATTAAAAAGTGTGTGTATGTCTAAGAATTAAATAAGCATTAGGAAATAAACAAGTAATGATTATAGTGCCACAAGTTGCATATAAAAAACTAAAAAATCATCGACTGGGCTTTGAAATAAATTTTTTTGAAATTATTCTTAAGATTGAATAATAAATGCACTTCCATCTTTGATCTCCTTAAAGGATGCAACTCAGAAATTGAGAAATTAAGAAAATTTATCCCTGCACTCTGTTTCTGTGTATTTGTAATAATGTTTTTATGGCTTCTCACATTTTCCAAGCAGAGACACCCAGAAATGTTTGATTTTCATGTTTATCTTAGTTAAACTCCGCATGTTTGTTTGTTATTTTTTAGTAAATTTAGTTTTAATTTAAAGAATGATAAAATGAAGACATATGATTTAGCATTTTTAACCATTAAATTAGATAAAAATTTTAGTGCTTAAGCAATTTAACACAAAAACAAAGTTGTAAACAAAAACTATTAAACTATTTTAAGGAATAGAAAATTCTGAAGATGACCAGCAATTTGGGATAATTTATTTAACTTATTGCTGACTACACAACATCTGTTTTGTTATTTTTTATTTAAGAAAAAAATTATAAACAAGTTTAAATATCAAATTTATCCGGCCTTTTTCTATTATAATATTTTGGGCACAAATGCTGTTTTGTCCTTTTTATATTCTTCTTTAAGGACCTATCAGGAGAGCTGAAGTTTCTAAAGACTTACATTAAGTGACTAGGTTTTATATTAAACTTAAGAGTTATAATTTTTTTAAATAATTTTTATAAAATAAAAATAAAAAGCACTGACATTCTAAATGAGCAAATAAGACTGAAAATGGAAGCATTTCCCACTTTTTAAATCGTTTTCAATATGAACAACACCAGTACAATGCAGCCTAAGCCATTAACAAACAATAAATTTTCAAAATAATTATTTTGAAGAACATCTCGAATAATGAATTTGATAAAAATTAGGAACATTGAACTTTTGCAAAATAATAAAATCAAAATTATTACAATTTCATCTCTCAACAATATTTAGCGCGTCCAAATAAAACTGAAATAATCCAAATTATTTTCAATATTTTCTTTTAGAAAAATCAGCATATTTTTTACATGCGAACAAAGTCTCAATTCAAATGAAGTCATTCCATGCACAACAATCTTAAGATCCCTTCTAAAAAATGTTTATAGACATAAAATTTTGTGCTCAAAAGACTTGACAAATTCCAAATAAACTGGTCTAATATCTCAGTTTCTCAGTTTAAAACTTTATCTTTGCCATCTGCTTGGCCTTTTACAGTCACTGAACAACATTTCTCTGGCGCTTATATACTTGCCTGCAAGAATATGACCATCAGCTTTTACCACATTTAATACAACAACTTTATCAAGTTATACATTACGAAGTTTCAATTAATTTCGGTAAAGAAAACAAACTGAAACCGAATTCTGTTAAGCGGTTTACGAGCAATACTTAACACAAACTTTGTATAGTGATATGTAATTCATTAAGCGAAATATGGCAAATTTTATTTTCATTTATTAGGATACACTGGAACAAATCTGTGGCACACGAAGAGTGTGTGTGAATCTTGCATATGCGGTGCACATTTTAGAAATTTCTGTAACCTTAAGGTTGCAACATGAATGTATGTATTTAAGTGCAAACACATTCACTGAAACACCACATTCCGTTGCGCTACAATTTATGACCAACGGATTTGTAGTCTGCCACAGAAAAACGGATATTGTTTTACTTTTGTTGCTATTGGTTTCCTGAAACAGATTTGTTGTTGATATTTGTTAGTCCTGCTGCTAAATTTCTAGCAAGATGAGCGTTACTGCGGATTTGTAGCTTAACACTAAGTTTTATTTCCAACCTCTGATTATCGAAGGAAGATAAAGCAGAGACAACAAATAGAAGTTTAAATTGCGACAAATCTTTCGTGTTACTCCTTGTACATAATTTTCAAATTTTCGCATTTTCATCACCATAAATATGGTTAAATAAATACACGCGTATCAAAAGTTTATTTCTTTTCTTATGTGTGGGTGTAAACTATTAATATGTGTGTGTGTGCATGTTTCAGTTTGTAAAACAAAATATTTTACAAAACTTTATTTTACTCTAAGAAGTTAGTGGTTGCCAAACTATTATGCAGAAACATGAACTTGGTCATAGTTTCTGAAATTCTTTAATTCCAAGACTAAAAATATTTTTTCTAAGGACACAATTTTCCTTACAAAAAGCAAGAGGGAAAGATAAAAGTTTAAATTTTAAGGCAAAAAATTAATCAAAACAAAAGTTAAGGATTTTTGTTTTTTTGGGAACGATTTTTTCCTTTACATGGCGTTCGTTTTTCAGTATTCGACTGTAAGTGGTTTTAAATTTATTCACCCATATTTGCAAAATACTTTGCCCTGCCTCTTCAGTAATTTGATGAAATTTCAATTGTTTCTTTGCATTGCCGAGTACGTGCATGAGCAACAGACAGCAGGAAATGAATTCACATTCAACTGTCAGCATCGTACGACATTTGATTGAAATGATGACTTTGTTTAAATACTGGTCTTTACCAAATTGTTGTGTCTACATTCTCTGGTCTTATTTACATTATTTTTATTTTTAAGGATCTCTCTTCTGTCAACAGCACTTTCTTTTTGTAGGAAAAAAGGCCAATTCTCTTCTTGCCTGAGTTTTTTTTTATTTTTTCGTATTTTTCCCCAAATGTAGAAAAGTTAAAAAAAAACTAAATTACAAAAAATTGCAGGGGTACACAAATGAACCAGAATTTGAAGAAAAATACGTGCCACTTGCATCTCCTTATGATATATTGGGCATTTCGCTGTAATTTTTTTTTTTGGAATTTTTATTATTTTTTCAATTGTTTCCGGGTCTAATCGCATGTCCTGATCATATAAACTGTCTAGTACATTTTTTGCAAAATGGTACCTTTATTCGGGTGGTAGAAAATAATATATTACAGGGATACATTCCAATGACATACAAGGACATATCGTTGACATTTAATGAAGAGCTTTTGTTTGAAGCAGCTCATGTTAGAATACTTCTTTGGTCAAACGGAATAAGTACGTGTACTTTAGGCAAGACTACCTCCATTTTCTGGAGCACTCCATTTTAATTTACTCATCTCCTTTGCTGTTAATTGATTTTAAACACTATTCTAAATGTGCTTGGTATTAATTTGTAATCTACAGCTATTTTTAGTTAAAATTTATGGCTAAATAGTTTCACAAAATAGTTTCTTTTAATATTATACCTGTTCCGTTTAGTAAACTTACCTTCTCTGGAAAAGGACGCACAACGGTAATGGCCAGCTTCTCAAATCTGCTATATAGTCACACATTTTTATTTGAATTCCTTAAACAAAAATTATTTTATTAATAGCGTTTTTAAGGCCTTCGTTCTCGATATTGTCAAGGGACTAATTCCCTCCTTAATCTGTGCAGGGCCCAATTACGACAATAAAAATAAATATTTAGCCAAATAACTCCAAATAATGTGCACTTTGCTTATTATCAAAGTTAAAGGAGTGAAATAAATATTTTACTTAAAAATACTTTGTGGAAAACGAAATCTGTTCTTAAAAAACTTATGAATATGTGTAATAGGTACAATGGTCGCAATAGCATAACGTTCATTTTTCTATGGTATGAATTTTACTTCTTGATTCATACATCACTGAAATGTACATATAGATGTTTCAAAATAAATGAATTTATATATTCCTACTCACTATTTATTATATGCCATGATTTCGGTTTTTGTTGATAAATTCATATGCCTTTTGAAAGTTGCAGGATAACAAATCATCACACCACGTACGAATGCAACTGTGTGTGTGGGAGTGTGTGTGGGTGCGTGCGAGTGTCTGTATATTTATGTATTGCAGATATAAATAGAAGCGTATATCATTTCGTTTGTTTTCGTATTTTTTAAATTTGTTTTGCCATCGAAAAAATTTTTCCTTTTTAAGGAATTTTGTTTATTGTAATTTAAGTTCGTTCAGTTTCCATGGAACTCAATTTAATTGACGAAAGTTTTATGAATATTTAAAAGCATTAATTTATAGAATAAATTAGGGAAGAATCTTAATTGGGTTTTATAAAAAAACATCGATTTTCACACAAATCTAATTAAATTGCGGGGGTTCGAGTCCTGAGTTTAAGAACTAAGACTAATCAGGTTTTCTACTTACTTTTATTATGAAAGGAGGAAGGAGAGCCAATAGTAGCAGCAAAACGGAACAGTGAATTATATAATTGGTATTCGCAAAATTTCTAGCAGCCACCTAAAAAGACAGACAAATTAGCTCTACTGATGTTGGTGCAGCGACCCAACGAAAGCAGTGTTGTTGTATTTTTTTGCCCTTTAGTCCTTAATTAATAAAACTAATTTAGACAAATACTAAATTGAGTTGCGAATTTAATGACTTTAGATCACACCAAAGTAATTGATTTTTAAAACAGTACGGAAAATTAAATTATATATTTTTAGTAACTAAAAAAAATATTGAAAAAACCGAAAACTATTATGCATATAATGGAAATTTATCGTGATGATGTTCACAAAAATATTTACTTGAAAAATGTGTATTTCAATCATTTATTGTCTTTTGTGGTTCTTGCTATTCCTATATAGTCCAAATCAACAGTCAGTTTCATCCGGCTTGAAAACATTCAAACTCTCATTTTCGACATATGAATATATATCTGCTATATTTTTTTTATTTGATTACCTCCAACAAATATGAAATCTTGGAAATCTTTTAAATATTATCATACTTTGCCAATAACACAGTGCGGCAAAACTGGGGGCAAATTACGGCATTCGATATCGAACGAAATTTCAAACAAAATTTTCTTGAATTGTATTGAAATTTCGATCGATATCGAATGCCGTAATTTGCCCCCTGAGCTTGTAATAGTGGGAAGTCTGTTTTCTTTAGATTAGATCGATATTCACTGGTTTAATCTAGTAACCATAAGACCATAACTCTGCTATTGTAAATAAATTGAGGGAAGAATATGTTTGCCAACTTGTCTATTAAAAGTATTCACTTTTCAAAAAGTAGTACCGCACACACATTTTATGACTCTTTTGTATAAACAAAAATTTTCTAAGCCAATTTAACAAATTTAAGGAAACAGCAAAGAAATTCACTTTCATTTTATTTTAATTAGACCTTCATGAATGTGCTTTGAACCTAATCCTCTTAAACAATGCTTGTTCTTGAAATAACTATCATCAAGATAATACGATGCAAATATAAATCACTTTAAGATTAATGTCTTTATATATTTTTCTTTACCGCAGACAACAAACGAAGTATACTACGCGACAATGATTATAATAATTTTTAAGGATAATGCCTGCATGCGCTTCCTTTTGTTAAGAACACTTCAAAAATATTCCTTATAGTCAGTATCACTACTGCGACACCTTGTAAAACTATGCAGCAGAGACGAACAATTTTCGTTATTTGAAGGATATAAGTAGTTGCAAGTGGATGTGTGTAACATGTATTGTTGCAAGTTGAGTAGATTGAGTGGGTAGAATACATAAATTGAATGCGTGGCTGCATGTACTTGCAACACTCATAAAAAATACTTAAATCAGGTCGCAATAAAGTGCCACTAGAGACTGGCTGCCAATAACAAGAAAACTAGACAAATCTTAAATGAGTTCATGTGTACGTGAAAAGAATTCCCAGTTTTTGTAATTGTTTTGAGCATCTTTGAATATTTTTCTCCAGATTAGCTAAATAACATTCTATGAAAAGAGGTTTGAAATTGTAGGGCACAAATTTAAGGATTTCCTGCGTACATCCAATTCCTGCCACTAATTCAAAATGGAAAATTAACAAGTGCAAAGAAATACAAAATATATTAGGAAACATATGATTAGCAAAGTAACAAAATTAATTAATATGGAACGAGCCGAAATATAACACAGAGCAATAATAATAATTGGAATTCTGAGACGAATTGGTGCTCCAATAACAATAATTTTTATACATTTTGTTGTATCATTCATAATGAAATATAATACATTTTTATTTCTTTAACATTCTCAAGCTCACATCCTCTTCAAATGTTTGCTTCAATCATAAATCATAAAAAGGGCACAAGGACACTTTTTTCATATGTAGTAGATAATGAAGCAAAAACATTTATAATCATAAAATGCAATTCAACAAAAGGAATTTTAGCAGCCATTTTACTTCGGAAGAAATAAAAATAGACAAAATTTTCATCTATTATGTTCAAGTAGAAATCAAAGACCTGAATTTAATATAAAAATGAAATATTTAATGAAATACACGTACCTGTAAGGAAATCCTTTTCTTTGTGTATCCCATGTTTGCATGCTACATGAGGAAGACAGTTCTTGAAAAAGAAGTTTATTAGTTAAGCCAACAGCAAGAAACCAAAACACAATATGAATACTTTTATTTCATAAGAATAGGGATATATATCAGATATTTGTCATTACTCATCAGAAACAAGGAGGAGCATAAGCAACAGAAAACAGAACGGCTTTGTTTGTTCATGTGTAGTTTCATATGACGTTCAATTTCCAGTAAAAAGGACTCCACATTCCTTTTGTTACGATTTACAATAAATATTTCTTCTCATTGGCATCGTTCTAAAGACAATGATGAACATGTTTGGCGTTGCCGTTGCGAAATTAAAAAGGGATCACAAAAAGAGGATTTCAAAAAGGAAGACACAATGAGGATACTTAAAACTTTTAAGATAAAAGTAAAAAAGTGTTGAGTTTTTTAACAACAAAGAATTTACCATTTTAATTGTTTTTCTAATAACATCTAGAAGAAATTAGTAACAGTATAATTATATAAGAAATATGAAATGCAAGCAGAAAAAAAAACAAAATTAATTATTAAAAAGAAACAAAAAAAAATTTCCTTTATAAGAAGAACTATTTACATTCAAATTAAAAACAATGTAACGACTTTGAATAAAAAGCAATTCTTAAAAGAGTTTGAAAAATGTTAGTGAAAATCCATCTAATTTAAGCATTTACGTGTATACATATACACACATACACACACGTATATACTCGCAATTGTCGAGTGCTCTTCTGGGCTTCTGATATGTGCTTCTCGTTTCGATTCAAATGTTTTTATTTTAAAGTTCATATCGTAGAATTGAATCAAAAATATCGATGGAGATAAAAAAACATAGAACTGTAAAATAATGTCAAATGTACGAGTGCTCATAGTCAGAAATTTAGGGAAAGCCCATAGTAATTTTTAATAGTTGTAGATCTATAAACAAATTGCTTCCGTTTACAATTTTGTTATTTGTGTTAAGACTGGGTGCCTATATGGGGGTATTTGATGGCAAACAATTCATCAGGAGACTTCAACCTACGAAGTTGTTTATGCTTTTACCTTCTTGTGCGTATATTCCGTTAAATGTAAGATAAACATTTTCCAAATTTGTAAATAGAAATGGCAAATATACTAGTAAATTTCCAACCTTCCAGCTCTGCTGCAAACAAACTTGGGACCTCAAGTTACGAAAGTTTATTTTTCAGCCTTGTTAGTTTTAAAAAATCCGTAAAAGAGGGGAACATTTTACATATTATGGTCACAACGGTAACGCTGATTGTGTTTTCTGAAAATGGTAACGAATGAAATACTAAAGCCCACAAAAACAGTTACGATGCTTTACATGACTGCAACGAATATTGTAGACACTTCCCCATAGTGGAGTTTAAACATTTTCAAACGATATATTTTACGCAAGCAAAGTCTTCTAAAAATATTTCAATTTCTTAGATTTTCAAATGTGACTTGTTTCCGTTATTAAAAAAAAATCAATGCAACAGTATATGGAAAAATTCTCGCTTCATTGTGGTATTAAAAATTTTCACTCTAATCACTTTCCTCGGTAGGTTAGAGATCCACAAACTAAAACGGTTTGCAAATACAATGGAAATTAACCAAATCTAATAATCACAACTTTTATTGATATAAAAAATTAGAGATTTATAGAAACAAAAGCACTAATTTAGATTAACTTAATGGAAACGTTACAGTTTGGAGTTTTTAAAAGTAAATTTTTAATAGTAAATTTACTTCCGATTTACTATTTTAGTAAATCAATGACATAAAATGACCACAGAGAAACTAAATTATTAAGTCATTTGCAAGCAACAAAAACTTTTGAACATCCAATAAGAAAAAATTGATTGTTTCTAAAGCAGGTCACACAAACAAGTGATATCCGCATCCTTATGAGAATATATGCAGGAAATCCTTTTACACTTTTTATTGCGTATGTGTGAATTGAAATTTGACTACAAAAGCTTTTTTGGGCAAGTAAACCACAACGAGGTGTAATCACTTATGAAGTCATATTTTGATGCAGAACATTCAACATTCGTGTCGTATGTGATTTTCCTGCAAAAACACACAGGTTAAACATTAAATATATTACTCGAGTAGAAAACTTTGGAATATCCTCATTTTCCATAACTCTACCGTTTGTACAATAAAGAATAGGGCATTATAAAACGTTTAGTATCTCTACTTAAAAAGTCCAAATTAATTAGAAACACTCAAGTGTTTTTGCTAGAATATTAATGTGTGATTCACTTAATAAACTGAGTTCATCTCATATACATTTTATAAAGTCTACTATTAGCATGACGTCCCCCATATGTTCAAAATGGATTTGAAAGGATTTAATTGGCTTCGGCCATATGAATTATTGGACTTTTATATAACAATTTTGCTGGATGTAGATAAAAATATGTGCCTTGAATTCATCTTCATTGCGTTAGAACATTGTTTTAAATAAAGGCTACCAGACGCTTAACACGATGTTCTAATTAATTGGATTTAATTTCATTATCAAACCAATCGGGGCATAACGTTTTAGACTGATGTGAGTTCTGGAAAAAAGGTACGTTTCAAAAGAAACAGACGACTACGTTTGTGATGGTATAATTGTTTTTCTAATTGTGTTACTGCCACTAATTTAAGTGCTTTCATTTCAAAACATTTGATAAACTCGTTCAAGAGATCTGAATACTTGGAATGCAAATTTCTAAGACAAATTGTCGTCTTTCAAAGTGTCCTGTCTGATATGACCCTTTTTTGTAAACAAAATAACAAATTTTTATTATTTCCATACTGTTTTAATATTTCAATTGCTATTACTATTATTTTTATCTCCATGTTGATTTTTTTTACATATAATTATCCATTTTAAGAGCTTCTTCCCACCATGATTTCCATTTCTGTTTAAATGCCAAAATGAACCAGAGCAAGAATAACTTTGGAGGAAAACATTTTCAATGTGAAATTAAGTGGCCTTATAAAGACGCCTCATTGGCGCGACACATTGGCTGTCTTCAACTATTCAATTTGGCGGAAGACAATCAAATACTCCTTTTCGTCTTCATGTATTCTGGTTGCCATGGAAATAACAAAAATCAGACAAAAATTTATATTAAAGTATCATTGAACTTTTCCTAAATACAGCCCACAATGAATTGTACACTTTTTAAGCTCAAACATAAAAAGTTTATGTGTGTGTGTGTGTGTGTGCGTTAAAAGGAGAGACAAAAGTTTTTGTTCTTATTCTGTAATTCGTTTTTACATTATTAATCTTTAAAGGCGAATTGTTAAGAAATTAAGGAATTTTAGCAAAAACTCTATGATATTATTTTATATATGAATTCTACTAAATTTTGAAAAAATTCTTTTTATGCTTTTATGCTACAAGTCCATGAATTGCTTGAGTAGTGGAAGTCTTTTAATTATTTCCTTAATTTAATTTAATTTTAATTTATTTTTTAGGTGAATTTCCAAATGCAACTTTATTATGTATCAGGAAATAATTAAGGAAATCACAATTAAGCAAATATATTTTTGTTCAATTTATACATCGTCGGGTAACAGACTTATTAACATTGTGATGTTTAGCCATTTTCAAATTGAACTACATTTGCTTTCAATTCTGTTGGGCTCTTCTTCACATTTGAAAAAAAAGACAAAAAACTGAAATGCCACAACATAAAATTTAGAAGAAAAAAATATTCAGAAAGAACCACTCACTTACAGACACTCAACCTTTACAGGCATTTTAAGCTCTTTATGGGTGTCATGCAACTTCTAACGCTTAAGTGGTCTTATAAAGGGAAGGTAATACAAAAATATTTTTCTAGCTTTTAAATTATTTGTTAGCAACAAAAACAACATACTCGCACCTGTTGCTGCAAAAGGCGAATCCATTTCAACTGCAAGCAGTGGGCAACTGTATTTGGTTTTAAGAGATTTTCAGTGAGATTTTGAATCATTTGATGATTGCCATGGTAATAAATATACATTAGGCAAAATTAAAAAAAAAAAAAATTATTTTATTATAGGGTGAAATAATGAAAACTTTGAATACTTGTTTTGAATGCTATTAGAAAAGTAAAAGGGGTAACTGGAAATTAGACAGATTGAATTATCTCAATAAAATTGCCTTTTATATAAGCGAAAATTATCTACTTTTAAAAACAAATTCAAAAGATTAAATTTAGCAATTACGAAAATTCAGTTTTAAATTATAAAATTTACCTCTTTTTAAATAAATTTAATAGAGTTTCATTATATTGAAATATATACAGAATGTAAATTTAGAATAGACTTGCTTAAAAAAAATATGGTTAAAGTATAATTATAATTATTAACTCGATCATAGTTTTCTATTCACCACAATATGAACTTCAGCCATATTTATTTTATTTACGTTTAAAAACCATTACTTTACGACACAAATAAAACGCCTATACCTCGGTGTCATTCAAATGTCCTTGTAAGTAGTATACCGCAAAAGCTGAAAAACATTTGCATTGTTTAATTGTTAAAAAAGTTTCCTAAATCTCATTGATTTACTTGTAAAAGTTTCAAGTGGATTCAGTGTATCAAATGGTAAATAAAAGCATTACAAATTCTTGTTCATGGAAGTAAATGTCTCCATCCCGACGTTTTTCCATTCTGTTTTTATTTTTTGTATGCGAGTCTCCAAAAACTGAAGGATTTAACTTTTATGGTTATTCTATGCAATGCTTGAGAAACTTTGAAAATAGGAAAATTTCCTCAAGTTTCGTGCTGTTCTATTTTGCTTACTATTCCTTTCAAATATTTCATCTATCATATACTTTTTCTAGTCACATTCTAGCAATATTTTGCGACAGTTCTAGAATTTTCAAGCACCATTGTGTCTATATGTTTAGTTCATGGATGTGCATGTGTAATGTTAAACACAATTTTGTAATTAATATTAAATTAAATATCGATTATTAAATTAAATGTCACTAATTGTTTGTAATTTGATTTAAATGATTAAACTTCATTGCTTGTCCTTCAATATAATTTATCACTGAATCAGTTGTTAAGCAAACGGACATATGAACACAAAACAACATTTATATACTACAGATCATCAATAAATAGTAAAATGAAGGTATTTCTTTGCAGTTACAAACATATGTATAAATTTTATATATGGAAAGGAAATATTCATTGTTTGAAAAATAATTAAAAGTGTACTTATAATAATTATACATTTTCTTTGTTAGATCAAGCAATTTTCTAAATACAAACTCTTACAATATCCTGTACTGGAATGTTCTGAATTATACAGGTTTCTCTGGAAATATATCCAACAATGGGTTGATTAAAAATAAAGCTTCAAATAATAAAATTTATTTTTGAATCTTTGAAGGAAGCCACTCTAGGAAGCAAAATTTCGAAAAAAGATCAAGTTTTTGGTGTGTTTTTAATATTAATTTTTACTATCAGTATATGATTGATTCAAAATTTTCTAATTAAATATTGTGAATTCCATTCATGATTCATTATGTAATGCATTAATCTATAAAATACAACTTATGATTCCATTTTCATGACATATCGAATTGAATATGTCAGTGAATTTAAAAATTTTGAATGTTACATTATTTTTTCTCAAATATAAGACAAAGTAATAAATTTTGGGTTCACTGATATAATTCTAAATCTAATAGGAAAACATTGAAATGATTCTTATATATTTAATTCAGCCAAGTTAGGCCATCAACTCAGTCAAAAATTTATACATATTTTGTTTCTTACCAGTGGAAAGTTTCATTACAAAAGTATGTCTATATTAAATATTTTTAAATACGAGAAGTTTTGTCCACTTTTAAACACCTTAGTTTATTCGAACGCTGTTATCATTCCCGTATTAAAGATAAACTAATAAAAAAGTATGAGGAAGTGATATGTGTCATCTTCCTCTTAGTCACATAAAGACGTGTTGATGTGTTAATCACTTATTGGAATTTAAATCGCAAATTTAATATTTTTTTCTAATAATACGGATCAAAAGTATTAGATTTAAGCTTATGTTATAAGATAAGAAATACATGTTTATCATATTTGATATGTTTATCCATTAATCGTGTGGAAAACAGTTTCTACACGTAAGCCGTCTGCTTATTTTATCCATTTTTAAGTATCAGTCTGTCTTTGTTTGCTAAAAAAATCATCCAGATAATAAACCAACCATATAACCGAACCAACCATCTAAACAAACTCAATCCTACTTTTGCTGTTTTTTATACGAAGACTACTTTCAACTCAATTGCTAAATAAGCATTGGCTTATTTGCAAGTGGCAGGAAAGAGAAAAGTACACACTCATTCTCACACACATATTTAGACGTATTTCAATACTGTGATGAAAAAAAAAAAATGAAATTCAAACATTAAAGCGTGATTACAAGCATAATATTTCCTCTTCTGATTTTTTAGTTTGACACACATGTGCATATTTTAAGGGTTGGCTGAACAGTCATTTGTTGCTTTAAAGGAAATGCTGGAAAAAATCAATTTTACTGATACACTTTGAACACTTTTTTATAATATTTTTCCTTTTTTTCAGGTTGTTGTTACCCATACTTGCTAAAATTGTCTTTTTAGTTGATTTAACACGGCAAAAGACAATAATTTATAACACACTGTATCATGAGGACTAAAAATGAAAAGGAAGTAGACAAGCACCCATCAATGCTCTCTATTGAAAATGACTCAAGACTGCTTAGTTTAATAAAGGCCTTAAAGCTACAATAAAATTACTGACAAGTATCAAATATTTTCAAATCGAAAGTTTGAATACTACAGCGCACAATTGAAATATTGCTTTCCTTTTCGGCATCTTCTTTAATTATGTAATTGGTGTTCATAAAATTCAAAGTTCAGATATATTTTTAAAAGCAAATACTGCAATATTCAGGAGCGAAAACTTTAGCCGTAAATATGGTGACCCAAAGGACCTTTTAAATTACCTTTACAAACTTGAAATATTTATTAAATATACTAAATTAGAGCAATAGTTGGATTTTTCTTAACATGCTCAATACAGACAACCATAAATGTTTTCATATACATTTTGATGCAAAAAGTTTTGTAAATATTTTTAAATCTTTTATTCAAAGGAGGTCTAAAATTTATCTAAATTTATAGCAATAGATCTTTTTACATCGTCTGGCCTGAGATTATCCGCAAACGAGAATTAGTTGCTTCTTTTCAATATCACATTATTGAGGCAATAAAAATGAGCCCAGAATTAAGACCTTTTTAAACATTTGAAAAAATATATAAAAAATTCATTCGTTTAACTGAAAAAAAAGAATATTTTAGAACATAAATAAATACCAACATAAAGAATTAGTTACTGTCGTTAATAAATTTGTTTTGGAAATTAAATTCCAACACTTTAAATTTCTTAGCTCTTAAAGAATACAAATATTAAAGAAACAAATATTTTATTTTCTAAACCTGTGTTTCATATTTGCCCTCTTCCCATATTCTTGTATTATTTCACAGCATTCTTCCCAAACGCCCAGAGAGTTTGCAAAGTGTAATCAAAACGTTAGACATATTCTTGCAAATACTAGATTCGTAGTGCGAAGGTCCCAGGTTCGAATCCTGCCGCAGAACTCTGGCAGTTGTGTTTAATAATTAAAGGGAGCGCACAACAAGCCTTCACTGGCTTAAGTGTATGTCGTATGACATGGGCTGTCACACCCCTCCAATCAACCTAACCTAACCTAACCTAAGCGTAAATTAAAGAAATGTTGATAATGGCTTTTAACGCAATAAAATAATTTTTTGGAAAAATTTGCAACGCAAAGAAAAATTTTGTAGAAGGATATAAAACATAAACTTTAATATTAATCAGAATATAAGCTTTAGACAGAATCATGTCGCTTTTTAAAAATTAAAAAAATAACAATTACATGATGCCATCAACAAACGTTACTCATACATGACGTATGATTAACATTGTTGCACGGATCTCAATACTGTTGATCATACGCTTTAGAGTTCCCTTTTATTTTAATTTAAGCTAGAATTTTTTATCAATTAAACTCGTCAACTCAAATATAGGAATAACTAAGTTTTAAAAGCATAAATAATTGTATTTCTTCTAATTTATGTTGTTGCATATCCGAGGAAATAATTTTTCTTTCTTAACTTTATATTAAATCTGCTCGTAATAATAAAAATATATCTGTCATTCGAGTTTTGAGTGGAGATTAGCTGACGAAGCAATTTGAAGAAACGTCAAAATTGGAATAAGAAATTAATTTATATTTTTATTTTTGTCCTAGATGTTTGCAATGTTTTTCCTCTAAATGGCTTAATTATCTATTGCTTAGTTTCCTTTTCCTTGGGCGTTATCCATCACCAAAATCAGTATGCGTCTATTTCCTATCCCTTTCACATGAATTTCAGCTGCTTAGAGCCTTCGCCTTAGAGGATATATTTCTTGAAGGAATATATAAACTTCAACATTTATATTATTTTTCTTTTTGGTTACACTAACAATAATATTAGGCCGGAGTCCCCAAAACTGTTGCAAAGAAAACTCACAGTTTCTCTCCCATCCTTCACAAAGCAACGTAATGTTGTTGTAGCAATGTTTATACTGCAAATATAATACCAAGTTGCATAAACAGAGTTTCTAATGTTAGATTTTTCTTAATATTGTTGCAATGCCATACACATATACGTATATCAAGTATTGTTATTTGCCCCTACGGGACGCAAACAGGTGTGTCAATATTATTTACATCAAACAATAGAATTAATCGAACATGTTTTGTGGACAAATCAAACATGAAGAGCGTGCGAGCGCATGTAATGAAGTTAGAGGAGTTAATTATTATATGGCCTTAAATTGATTAAATGAATGCCGTGCTATCATATTCATTATTTTATCACTGTTCATGACGTAAAAAAATACCATGTTATATTTGTCTATTCCTACTTCAAGCAATCGTAACACATGATTATGGTGAAATAAGTCCGAAAAGAATCGCTGAACTTAAAACTTATATTTAGAAAATGCAATACCTTTTAAACCTAAACCCAGTGTTGGCAGAATTAGGAAAAAGATTAAAAAGCAAAAACAAAGGGACCTTATTTCCGGTGAAAAATTGCCATTTTCTATTTGTGATAAAGGATTTTGAATTAATTCTCTTAATATTGAAGTTATAAAAATGTTAATATCAAAATAAAACGTTTTAATAACAATTGTTATTAATTTAATATAGAGAAGAAACTGCAAGCAAATTAAGAAGTAAGTGGAGGGTTGATATTATTATTCCACAAAATTTGTGAGAATTTCTAATTTAAAAAGCACATTTTCATTTGCAATGTGTTCATTGGCAAAGATATATTACCATATAATTAAAACTAAATTGTTTGAAACATTTTAAGAAAGCTTTTACAGAAGCAACAAAAATATAGATTATCTCTAAGCATGTGAACTGAACATGTTTTATTACATCCGTTCTTTTTTATATCAACCAACTGCCTCAGCCATAGCAATTAAATAACTTCCTCACAACCACTAACTCGTAGGACCGGAGGACCGACAAGCAACAACTTGACGCTTTTAGAGCTTATACAGCAAAATTGCTATTAAATTTATATTCTATAATTTCTTGTTAGTGTGTGCTTGTGTGTGTTTGTGTGCTTACTTTTACTGATTTATATTTATGCAATATTTGTAGCAGTAACTTGGGGCATATCCTACCTCATACCACAAGAAAACTGATTTAATGTTGTTGCTAAGATTTATTTATATTAACGCTGTTGAAAAGACCATTGCGTGTATGTGTGTATGAAGGCAACAATCGCAACCAAACAATTAACTAATGATTGTATGGAGTACTTGTCATTGAAGATATTCTGCTTAAGCTCGAATTATACACTAAACATTATTTCTGTCAATCGTCGAAATGCTCATGAGAAATTTATAAGGCAGAATACCAAATAAGTATCTGCTGGTATCTAAATGAATTTTGTTATAAGGAGTAATTCTTCAACAAACAAATAAAATTGTTAATAAGATTTTTGGAAACTGCAATAAAACAATATTGACTTAGTCGTAAAATTTTTGTATATACTATACCAATTGATCATGTGATTGCAATAAAGGTTTGCTGTTAAATATATGAACGATAACAAGGCAATATGAGCTCGGCTTAGAATTTATAAAGTACTCTGTTTTTAATTCATTATCACTTAAATTGGTTCGAAAGCGGGTTGTTGCACGCGCCTATGAACATAAATCAAGTAGCATCCGGCGATTATGTTTCGGCAAATCAAAAGCACTACCCGTGTGAGTGTCATAACCTCAGGCCGGATCCGATAAATGTTGCAAGACCCACAACGTGGTGTTGAAAAATTTAACAAAGTTACCTAGACCCATATTTGATAACTGTGGAAAATCATCTAATAAATGGCTGTCTACAAATTGTTGTCTCAAAGAAAGTCCTGCGGCTATTGTTGTGCTTAGTTACTCGTAAATACAGTTAATAATATATCACCTCATAATTCAAAAAACTATTCCTCAGTCATATTGTACGTGCCTCCTAATGTATGGATGTATGAAACCAATAACACATTAAGAAAATAATTTATTATATATTTATAATATTTATTTTTTCTCTACACCTACACAACCAGAAAAAAACCTCCTGATTTAATGTAAAGTTTGTCAAACACTACATTTTGTAATTCAAAAGCTTTAATGGAGTAATTGTATTAATCTGAGCTCTGTATGAATGTTTAACACCATTCATATCATAGTCCACTTCTTAAAGGTTCATCCAAGAAGGTTTAAATCAAAGTAGAGGTGTTATTTTATTTAATTTGAACTAAAAGCCAAGTCGAACGGAAACAAACAACACGAATTACGACAAAAGTATTTCAACAATTATTTTCAACTATTAGCAAAGCTTCAGCAAGTTTTAACAATACTGAAGAAAAATCAAATAAATAAAAAGAATGCGTAACGTAATCGAAAAAAAATAACGATGCCACCTGCATTGTTTGTATACAAAACTTATGATGAATAAGAAATACGAAAATTAATGGACAAACTTGTTGAACAACAGGCCCATTCTAAGTGTAGCTGGTGAGCATAGATTTCCATCACAACTCATTAGTGCTTCATTTTCGAAACTGTTTGCCAAGGATGAGGAAGTCCAAATTAATGATTATTACCAAAATTATTGTCTTTATTTGCTCAAAAAATTTTTTTTTTTGCTTTTTTCTATTTTATACTTTCACTACCTTCATTTGAAATTATCCTTAGAAAAAAATAATTAATCCAAAATTCTAAAGGAGCAGTTACAGCAAGTACTGAAATGTGTATGAATACGAGTACATGGAATTAAAATCATATACTTTAACACTGTAAATATACTCGTTGAAATTTCACTCTTCAGAACATGATATTTCATATTATAAAAGCCTCTGGAGAGAGAATAGAACCACACTTTATTAAATACAACTCCATACAAACTTGGGAAAGAAAAATCATGGTTGAAATTTTAAATCTGGAAAAAAGCTTTCCAGCAAAGGAGCAGACAAAATGTGTGTTAGTTGGTAACATCTAGTTGTTGACTTGAACACTCACTCATGCAGGATGCAAGCAAAGAGCACTTGGCTTAAGTAAAAGAAAGTGAGTGAAAACTTGTACAATAACTCATACATACTTTAAAAATCCAAAGCAATAAGTTGCATTTGCAAACATTTATTGCAGGACTAACGAAACTACATAAATGTTCACTATAAAGAAGTATGAGTACATAGTCTTATACAAAATAATAATTTATTGTAGTTTTAAAGCTCGAACAAGTTAACAAGTTAAGAAAATTTATTCAAAACACTTCGTCCACTATTTTATGATCTAAGGAATATAACTGCCAATGCAATCGCACGTTAAGGTTTGAAATCGCGTAATCCAATATATAAGAAATTGTTTACTATCTTGAAGTGACATAAATTATTTAAAAAAAATTAGTTTCTACTGTGACAGTAAAGCATGCAAATTCATCTCTGAAATCAAAATAATAAAACTGCCCTGAATAACTTACAGTATATCCTTTATTCGAAAGAGAGGCGTATTTGAATATTGAGTTTATTTCTATTGTATTTACAGCCACAAAAAATTATTTAATTTATATATTATGAACTTTATTCAGCATTTTTATTCAATTGTAGAATTTTTCAATGTTTTCCTCTACATGGAAAAAATTAATAACTTTTGCTAATACCCAATAGTTCTAGGTTTAATCTAAGACGCAACCTCTCTATATGCTGCTCTAATTGAGATATTTTGAGGTAAAATATTATTTCTTAAGCACATAAACTTACAAATGGTTTAAAGCAGGTTTGTGGCCGCCTTGAATGAATGTTCTTGAATGCAATTTTTCCTAATGAAGGTTTGTAAAGCTGTCGCTAGTTTTATTGAAGCAGAATTCTTTCTTTCACTAAATTCTTTAATAAAGAACAATAAACCAAAAAAAAACTGCAGATTTGTATAGTTTAAGTTATAAAAATAGAAAAACGTTAAATAATACTTACATTAATAAACTTATTTCGTTTTATCGTTTGCATTCTTTCGAATTTATTTCAAAATAAAAAACCAACATCGAAAAATAAAACTCTCAGCTGTTAGATATTGTGGCAAATTGGCAAAAAACTGTTTGATTTAAATGTGTTGAAGCGGGAAAATTATTGATTGAATGTTTATCATGGGTTTCAATTCTACTAGAATTTTTACTTAAAGATTTACACTCTAAATATATTGGACAACTTCCTATTTAATTTGTATAGATTTAGTAACGAGGAAGAAGGCTGAAAATTAGTGCTCCACAGTTGATAAAAAAACTTAGTAAAATTAACAGTAAAAATTTCAATTTATTGATATTTTTGAAAGAATGAAAAACCTTTAAACTAAAAAAAATTAAATATCCAACATTTGGTTTTAACCATCAACCCATCTACTACATAAAAGAATCATGTAGCCATTTATTACCAGGATATATAGTCTTTCGGTTACTATTTCTTACTTTATATCCCAGTATCCCATGAACTCCTACTTTAAGTTTAAGAAAAAATTCCAGCAATATGCTCAAAATATACATCTAAGTGCAGCAATATAAAATGCACCTTCTACACCCATTAGTTTTATTGCTGGTTTCTTCATTTGTTAGTGTGTATATACATATACATATAAATTTTTATGGAAGTGTAGTAGTGCAATTACCTTTTCTAACAAAACAACTCACCATAGAGGCTTCTTTTCAATGCAATAGAACTGAACAATGAATGCATGAAAGAATATTTTTCTATAACTTGCCAACATCAGCCGAACTTCAGTTTAAAACTTTTTTTAGTGGTATTCGCCTGAAGCTGGATCAAATTGAGGTTCAGCTATTTACAATGGCTAACATGTAAGAAAAGTAGGGAATGTGTAGGATTTTCTTTTCTTCTATTAAAGTGCTTTATTATAATAAAAATGTTGAAATAATAGTTTAGTTTAGTGAAGCTCAAATTCTGTCTTAGAACTGAACTCACATTTGTATTTATTATAAGTTTGGAAAACTATTTCGACTTAAATTCTATGCAGCACAACGAAAAAATACTAATTCTTTTCATCCATCTTTAATCCGGTGTTAATTTTTTACTATATTTCTAAAGATTTTATTAATTGATTTTATAAAGCGCAAAAGTATATTAATTTGTGAGACTGCAATTATATTTAAAAGCTACATATGCTCTTGGCAACCAGCTTTTTAAAAGGCAAAAAATATAAATAGTCTTATGTTGAGTTTGCAATCAGGGTATTTATTATAAATTCGATATTCTGAATCACACAGTTGGTGCTGACAGGGTTTCTGAGTTCTTCATTACGAAACTACTTCAATAGAGACGGACTTTTTTATTGAATATACAAGGACAAATGTAAGATCGCAGACTCCAGGTAAATGTGTACATACATACATGCTGGCACAATTAAGTTTTGGTGTGACCGTTACAGCTTCAACTATGGGCTGTAAATTGAAAACACGATGTATGTATGTGTTGCAATAGAAATTTTTAGTTGTCAAAATTATAAAGATTGTTTAGATATTGCAAGCATTGACAGAAAGAATGCTTTTTACACAATAATGAGGTAATCCTTTTATTTTATGGTGGAGTAATTCAAATGCAGCACCATCATAAAATAGCTTTAGATTTGCAGCAATTGAAGAATATAAGAAAAAATAAATAATTATTCATATACTTATTGAGTTCGTGCAACTGGAAAGAAATTTTAATTCCACACATGTACAATATAATTTAATAAACAATTTCTTTTTAAAAATAACACGTGCTAACCTGCTTAACACTATTTAAAAACTAACATGTCCTGCTCACGCACATTCGCAAAAAGCTCTCCACAAACGAGGTTTTTGTAAAATACGAACAACCTGCCAAGAGAACTTCACACATACGGGTTCACATGTCTTACTCACGAAATCTCAAACAACTTTCAACGTAGTGAAGTGATTCTGAATTCACCTCATCATATACTCCACTTACATTTAACTCATGTGTTACTTTCACATCTAAAATTCTAACAAAAACTTAAGTTCCCTTTTTTCACAAAGTGACTTGTCTAAGGAATGTATGAACGAGGAGAAATAATAAAAAAGCATCCAGTGCTCTCAAAAAATTTCTCTCATTAGGTAGTCCTAAAACAATTGTGTTGAATATATGCAACACATAAGTATGTTGCACTAAGCAGTGAACAACAGTGTGAGAGCAATGGAAACCAAAAAGATGGGATACAAAAGAATTCTCTCTATTGTGATAAGTTGCATTTAGAAAATTATTGAAAAACAATCTGCAACATTTAAATGGGCCATGAAACATACTGATGACAGGGAACTTTTTAACAACATGTCTTTTGAGATTACGAGTAAGAAATCGAAATCATTTGATATACCTTTAGTTTAATTTACTATTTGACAATGTAGCAAAGGCAGATGTTACAAGCTTCTTTACCCGACACAATTGGGGCACAATAAATCGCGTGCTTTGAGTTTTTTGGCTTTCATTTTCGCACACATCTGTTTGTGCTCGAAACAGAAGTCCAAAGTATTCTTGGGCACTATTCCTGGAAAAATGGAAGGTACCATAAGCTCATCTTCTTAAAGCAAAATTTACTTAAAAACTACGAAAGAGAACTAAAAGGTATTCAAATATTTACAGTACAAAATATTTGATTCTTCAATGCATTTGAATTCATCTTAGAACAATCGAAAAAAGAGTTCAGTCATTTTTTTATATTAGAAAAATCAAATTTCTCAATTGATTACATGGGCATATACAGGGTCAGAAAACTACTCCATGTTTTAAGACTTCCCTACAAAATTTTCTAGCTGCGCTTATGATTTAACATTTTCCTTTAACAACCGCATTGGCTTTAAATTGTTAAAAGAGCTACGCGTTAATATACATTGTAAAAGGAAAATAAGGAAATCAATTCATGAATTTAAATTTTATTTTGTTTCTTCCTTCATTTTGCGCCGGACTTAATAAAAAGAAAACAATTACGATATGAAAATCAGTGAAGCTCATAACTTAACGATGGCTGAATGATAATTGGGAGTTGTTACTTAATCATAAATTCATTATTCATTTACTTTATGCAGACATTTACATAATACGAAGACACATTCTTAACACATGTGCTTTCACATAAATATCAAATGCGGGGAACTTTGAATAAAAGATATACATATTATTGTTTATTTTGCTTTTTCCGATAATTTGCATTTGTGAATGAAATAATTTACAACGAAATATTTTATAAATAAGCACATATACGCAGTTTAACGCTTGTAGCACAAATACACATGCACCTCAATAGAATGCGTGCTTCCTGGTAATCCCAGGTTTACAGTACCAGTAAAATAGAATTTACTTCTTGGCACAGCTTGAAACTGATTAAAAAGTTCTGTTCACCATAACTTTTTTCAAAAACTTGCGAAGCTCTGTAAAAAATGTTCCTAATACTTGCGATATAAGGGCATAAAAAATCAGTAAATGTGAATGTAGCCCTCTTAGTTGATTTGCAAAGAACAAAAATGTATGCAACTATTGGATTGATTCCAAATCCTTCAAATTTGCTAAACTAATGCTGAATTGTCGTGTGATCAGCTGCTTTTTTTAATATTTAGGAAATAAAGGCTTCATAATATCAATCTGCAATTGTCCTTGAAGAAGGATTGATATATTTTTTCTCTTTTTTTATTATATTAGAGTTGGCACTTGAGACAATAATGACGTCCTGCAAAGTTTACATTTCAAAACAAAGTTGCATAAATTGATGGCTTAATATTCACTCAGAGCAACGAACAAAGGCTTATTTATCATGAACTAAAAATAACAGATTTTTTTATTTGTGCGTATCAACAAATTCCGAACGAAAATATTTTTTCTAAACATTTTAATATAATTTTATTTTAAATTATTCCAGAAAAAGAACGAGCCACAAAATCGCACGTGAAAACTTAACAAAATACCACAAATAAACACTACGTTAAATAAATTTCAATTCTATGCCATTAAATCGCTCTGTACAATGATTCCGTCTACTGTTTAGATAATCTCTTTAAATTTACATAATAAAATGAAATCGCTTTAGAACGCATTTTATAATTGAAACTTTAAAATGCAATCACATGCTTTACTACTGACGGCCACTTCAACACAAGTGGCATCCAAATCGGCTTGAGTTGAGTTGAATAAAGTGACTCAAAAGAATCTTATTGAATACGAATTAGTTTGATATTAAATATATTTGCAATTCCAATCGTTTCGTTAGCATCAATTACAATAAGAAGTTGCCAGGATAATAGGAAACAATTAGAAAAATTTAAATTTGATTGAAAAACATAAGAAAAAATTTTATAAAGAAGCTAAAAGATCTCGAACTTTCAAAAGATAGCAAAATAACATTTACTGAATAATTTATAGTTTGCAAAACATAATAAAATTTCAATTGAAACTTATAAATAAATTGTTAGTTGGCATTTTAACTCATTTCTTTTGTACGTCTTCTCGTACACGAGAATATATTAAAAAAAATAAATTTTTACGCTGCTCAAATTTATAATCAGTCAGTAGGAAAATTTTTAATACTTAAATCTGTATAATTTCTACAACCATCGTTATAAATTGCTGCCATGTTTCTTATTCTACTTGTTTTATCCCGTGATATTTTCCATATAGTTCATAGTAGTTTTGGGAAGGATGCCAAGGACAAAGGAAGGAAGGATCATATGACAAAGTTTGTACAAATAAAAACAGTATTAAAATAAATAAGGAAGCTGCTGTTTGTAAAGCCAAAGAAGTGTGAATTGACCAGATAGTGGATCCAAAGCAGTTATTTACCGGAACGTCTGTTTTTTAATTAATTAATTACTTGGCTGAACCCACAGACGATATATTATCTCCAAAACGGCCATGGACTGTGAATATTGTAATATTTTCATTGGACGCTAGCAGAAAGAGCTCCTTCAATATCGGGCTCTCTAGTGTCCCTCTGTACCTCATGATGCAATAAGTTAAGTTAAGGCGCACTGTATATACGAGTAGAGATTAAGACTGTTATTTAAGAAAATTTAAATTATTTGATAAGGCAATTAAAGTCGAATGAAGAGCAGGATACTTGTGATTACAAAATTTTCATCCTGATACTATGTGTTCCTGGTTGCAAAGTTAAAGACGTCTCAAGCTGAACTTATCGGGCATTTTTATGAAAATTAGCACCATTAAACTCCACATAACACCATAACACTCCACAGCTTTGCAACGCGTCTTTAGTTTTTTAAAATAAAAACAATTACTTTAATGAATAAAAACAACTTTCTCTTTTCAAAGTCTTTAAAATATCATAACGCAATCACTTCGAAACAATATCAGTATATTTTTCTTTATTACCAACATGTCGTTTCTATTTCCTTTTCCACCGTCTTGCGGGCTTAGAAGAATCAATTCGAATTAATCTTCTAATTCACCAAATTAGTCGATTTACAAATCACCAATTAGTTTTTTTCGTTTTTCTCTATAAAAAAATAGTCGATAGAAATATAAAAATCTCTTTATCTCTGTGTAGAAACTACTTACGAGCTTTCAAGTCTTTTTATATTTTTGGGGAAAACATGCAGGACATCCAAAATCGACAATCTGCGGCAAAACCCATTTGGTTATTGTGCACAAAAGCTTTAAAAAAATCACAAACTATTACTTTTAAGCTTCAGAATTATATAAAAGTTCTGAAACTCTCAACATCCTTAGATTATTTAAGTTAAATATTTCATTTTGAAGAAAACTTGTCTACCAACAATTATAACAATTATAAATAAATACCATAGAGAGAAGAAAAAAGACACATTAAAAGTCCATTGGTTATATTGACCGGTCCGAGCCCTTACACTTTGCATGAATGGGGCCCCCCGTTAACATGGCCTTGTCGTAGAAGAGAGAAATTTGTACCTCAACGACGAACTGTTATAGGACATCGGTTATAGTTCTAAGAAAACGAGTTATAATACTGGCTTCAAGAAACCTGTTTAAGATCAATTCTTACTTACTGCTTCCCGGCTCTAAGAGTCGAGTTTATTTTATTTTATTTTGCGTAATGCGATTAAAATACTATCGATATATTCGTTTCTAATTCATATTTTAATTAATTAAATAATGCAACGTAATGAAACCAAATTCATTTATATTAGAATTCTTGTTAATTTTTTTTAGGTCTTTTTATCAACAAATATTAACATTTAGTTTGCTAAAAAAATAGATCCAAAGCTATAAAAATACAAATTGAGATTTCAAATAAAACAGAATAACTATTAGTTTGTTCTATTGAAAATTTAACTTGGTAGTAAAAACACAAATGCAATTTAACAGCAAGTAATAAAGTGTAAAGGGATTCCTTTCCAGTCATTGAAATCAATCATTACCTTCAAAGTTACGGAGAGATATTCGTTTGTGCACTTCTTAGTACATTCCTTATCATTTACGCGAGATAAATGGCAGACTGTAATTTAACCTGTCACAGTATATTTCTATTTTCGTTTGGCACAAATAACTAAAATTTCCCCCAAGATATAAAAAAATGTACCGCTGCTTAAAAAACCACTAGAAAATTTATGTTTTGCAATAAAAACTGCTGTGCATATTCAGAAGCATTTACGAGTATGTACGAATGCACGTACATATATTCATAACTTACATAGTCCTTTAGAGAGAATAGTTTATAGTATTTAACAACGATTGTAAAACAATTTAAACAGCAAACTTTTACGAAGTACTACTTCGTCAGCCATGCAACTCACACACACACATGCATGCACACACAGACACCTATACTCACGCGCTAATGTGATATAAACAAACAACTGTAATGATGTGCATGAGGTAATCCGAAATTTAATGGTAGGAAGGATGTTAAAGCACAATTGTATATGCATTCATGCTTTATCCGGTTCACGAACTTGCAATCCAACAACTACAAGCTCTAGAAAATGGGGAAAACTTTCTAGTGGTGGAAAAGCATTACGAATATAAATGAGCATAAATAAATTTTAGGCATCAATGCAAAACTAAAAAAAATAAATAAATAAAACATGAATACAGTGCTATAAATGGAAATTTATACATTAAATCTTTCATTCATGCACAACTGAACCTGGTTTGACTGATGTGGATGTGGAGCCATGAGGTGTCTTTCAAACACATCTTTACACATGCATTAATTTTTACGGAAACGACAAATTTCGGGCAGATAGAGACTTAAATTTTCAACTACATCTTAATAGAAAGGGAGTCCATTGATTTTCTTTCTCTTAAAACATTCCAGGCACGCAACTACTTTCCAATAAATAATTATAATTAAAAAATAATTATATAAATATTTTTCAGCCACTTTTTTTAGTTCCATTTTGTTTATTCGATCTATTACTCGTATAAGAAATTTTAATAAATTAATGTGTAATGAACAGATTTCAAATGCGTTAAAATATGTTATTGCAACAATCCAACATCTCAAATATATTTGATAAATAAAAAAGGATGTGATAAACTCTCTATCACAGGATATGGAGCTTTTTAATGTCTGGATTTATGTTCTTCTATGAGGCGAATTATCATTCTTTAAATGACGATTTCGTGATTTTTTATCACCGTAATCAAATCAATAATGAAATACGGCACTCTAAAGGGAAAACATTAAATTTTATAAATGGCTAATATGTATGCATTTACTTGATAGTTCGGTTATTAAATATCTTCAGCACAAATATCAGACAGACAGGAAACAAATACCAAAAATATATATCATTCGCAAGTAAGAATCAGCACTAAGTACGAGTAAAAGGCTGGATACTTTAAAGCATGTTGTGGTCATCTCAATTTGTTTTCCTAACCTGTATTCTACATAATGATACATTGCATCATATTCCTTACGAATTTTCATATTGTAGAATCAATTTACAATCTTACATTTGGGATGCCTCATAAGAAATCCCTTGAGGACGATGGTCAAAAGACATCTAGTGTTTTGGCGCTTTTGCTGCAACCAAGTTTCTAAATAGACTGCGATAAGAATCATTGCCTTAAATAATAAAATTCGTCAGTTCATCGTTACCCCTTTTATCATTTTTGCACACATAAAGGCACAAACATCAAAAGTAAATGGCCGACTGCATATGTTGGGGCTCGTAAGCAAATGAATGGTAAAAGCGTGATTGTAAATTTATTTCCCGTCAAAGAGGAAACAACGATTGAAACTTAACACTCCTGTACATGTATTTTTTAAAAAAAGGTGCAGCATAAAATAAAAGCCAGATAAGGGGAGTCACAAAGCTAAATTTCCAATATTTATTAGAGCGAAAATTCCAACAGAAGATACCAAAATTTTAGTTTATTCAAGTAAAGGAAACCAACTTCCAAAAATAGTTTTTTTCAGAAACTTTTATATTTAGTCGTATTCCCTGTATATTTCTTTCAACTGATCGTTAGCAGGCTTAACGTCAATATTGGCACAGGAAACGAAATATAAAGCTTAATAATACAACAAATAACCTACTGACATTCCAGTAGATCTAGAATAAATAAGAGAAATATAAATGGCACTTGCAATATAAAACAATTTAGACAGCAAGCGACAACCAAATAAAAGCAATTAAACGCAAATAAAAGCAATTAAAAATAACTCAATTGAATCAGATATTTTCACGAAACACAAAAAAAATTAAGAAATTTTAACATAAAACAATAACGATTTCTGGCAGTATTCCTCAAACCTACAACAAAATAATAAACAAACAAACAGACACGAAGGGACGCAGAACCTTAAGGGCTGCAAAAAATTATGCAGTGATTGTGTGGCAAGCGTTCACTATGAAATTATAATCCTAATTTGAAACACAACCCATCCGAAAATAATGACATGTTTTAGTTTCATTTGCTTCCGCCTCTTGTTGTGTTTATTTACTCTGAACAAATTTTACTTAAAATGGTTTAGTTCTATTTCGAATAGTTGACAACTATGCTGAGTGGTCTTTAGATGCTGGCACTTTGACAAATGTTACTGTCACTTGGACACATCACTTGGACGGCAGAAGCACTCGTCTTCAAAGTGCACATCATTTCTCTTCTCTATTAAGGCAACATTATTATCAACTTAATCATCGCATTCATATTTCGTATGGATTCCCTGCCCAAATATAAGTGACAATCTTACTGCATTGTGGCATCATTTAAATGAGTGGGTAAATTATTTCATTATAAATGAATTTATTTATTTTCACACTTAAAATATTTATAAACTCAATGCAGGGAGGGATCAAGATTTATTGGAAGGAGTAGATTTTTAGAGACAAATACTGGCCATTAAATTTTGTACAATAGCGTAGATAAATGAAAAGCTAACAATGGCAAAGAGGTGCAATTTAGAATATTTTCACGAGTTTTTCGGAAATGTCTCTGACAATCGTCACTGAAAGCAACTAAAAATATTTAATATAGTTTGTAACACAGGCTGGGATGTTTCTTTTTTGTTTTGTGTAGAGAAAAGTACAATCTTTGGCGGGAATCGAACCCGCAACTCTTATACAAATAGTGTAATACATCCAGGTACTATTCTTCGAATGTATTCAAACAAGCTTAATTTTATCTAGGGCTCCGCTAACACTCAGCTGGCAGAATATTTTATGTATATTTATTATATTTGCTGTATAACGAAGAAAAACCATCCAGCGCTCGTTTAATGCAACAATATTATATCTGCTTTTTTCTCAATTAAAAATCAATAACGAATCAGCATATCTCACCTTTTGGAAAAAAAATATTTAAAAATATTTTCCCCTAAAATTGTGTATTATTTGTGCTTATTTTTGAGTTAGTACATTGTTTCTACATGCGTATAAGCGATATGTAAGTATGTATGTACTTGCGACCCTAATATCTTATATTTGCATAAAAGCTAAGAAAAATATAAATAGTCTGCTTTGTGATACACATGAGAAGAAGAGACTTGAAATTTCATAGTTATTCAGAAAAAGTATATACGTATGTATGAACGGATATCAGAGGCATGCAACTCTTTCATACAAAATAAAGAATACAAAAAATACCTGCATGAAATACCTGCGCAGCACTCAAGACTAAAGCAAACACACAATAATTGAAGCCCTTTAATTCAAAATCTTGGCCATACAGCCTCAAGCATTACGTCAAGTCCACATAATAAACTTTTCATTTATTCTTACTAATTTTTATTTATATGTTATTGTTTGTTGTTGGCTTAGCTAGGTATATGCCTGCATTTCATTGGCGCTAACCAAATCATCAGTACCCTTTTAGCCAAATCATGATTGAAAGCATTCAAAGCTCGTATACTTATGCAAACAATTACAAATATATATGAGAATTCTATCAGAACTCTATCATATTTTACTATTTGTAATCAACAAAAACAAAAGTATAAATAGCTATAGAAGCTTTTGTACAATCACAACACAACAAACAATTATAATTGACTTGCGTCCTTTTGTTTTTTCTTTTTACGCCTTTATACAATTAATCGCCCGTTGGGTGATAATGAAAGTATTTATAAGGCAATGAAAAAACAAAATTTATAATAACAATATTTATCAAATTTGTTATTCGAGATATTCTCCAAAATAACTATTTTAATATGTTATTTGTTAGCGCCAATGAAATGCAGGCATATACCTAGCTAAGCCAACAACAAACAATAACATATTAAAATAGTTATTTTGGAGAATATCTCGAATAACAAATTTGATAAATATTGTTATTATAAATTTTGTTTTTTCATTGCCTTATAAATACTTTCATTATCACCCAACGGGCGATTAATTGTATAAAGGCGTAAAAAGAAAAAACAAAAGGACGCAAGTCAATTATAATTGTTTGTTGTGTTGTGATTGTACAAAAGCTTCTATAGCTATTTATACTTTTGTTTTTGTTGATTACAAATAGTAAAATATGATAGAGTTCTGATAGAATTCTCATATATATTTGTAATTGTTTGCATAAGTATACGAGCTTTGAATGCTTTCAATCATGATTTGGCTAAAAGGGTACTGATGATTTGGTTAGCGCCAATGAAATGCAGGCATATACCTAGCTAAGCCAACAACAAACAATAACATATTAAAATAGTTATTTTGGAGAATATCTCGAATAACAAATTTGATAAATATTGTTATTATAAATTTTGTTTTTTCATTGCCTTATAAATACTTTCATTATCACCCAACGGGCGATTAATTGTATAAAGGCGTAAAAAGAAAAAACAAAAGGACGCAAGTCAATTATAATTGTTTGTTGTGTTGTGATTGTACAAAAGCTTCTATAGCTATTTATACTTTTGTTTTTGTTGATTACAAATAGTAAAATATGATAGAGTTCTGATAGAATTCTCATATATATTTGTAATTGTTTGCATAAGTATACGAGCTTTGAATGCTTTCAATCATGATTTGGCTAAAAGGGTACTGATGATTTGGTTAGCGCCAATGAAATGCAGGCATATACCTAGCTAAGCCAACAACAAACAATAACATATTAAAATAGTTATTTTGGAGAATATCTCGAATAACAAATTTGATAAATTTTTATTTATTTTATTACAAAAGCACTAACAACTCCTGAAGAAATGGTAAATAAATAATTAGAAAAAAAAATTAAAAAATTCAGTTCAGCAAAGAGACATAAAATTTAAAGGACTTTTTTCACTAAAATTCAATACATGAAAGTCCTGGCATATCGTTGCAAATTAATTAAGTGCAAAGCGATCCACTGTCATGTGCACATACTACAAATCACATCGTATCCCACTGTATTTATTCTTTAATACATTTTTGAGGATGATTGCAATGAAATAGAAGACTTATAGACTGATTTTTTTTGCAATGAACTTAAAAAACTAAAATCAAATGCAGCAAGGAAAAAAGAGCAAATTGAATAGAAACATTGAACACTTCGTAATCCCATAATGTGTTCCTCGCAATCACAATTTGAGAGACAAAGCAAAAAGTAGCAAAAACAGAAAGGACTTCTGTACGATTGCGAAATGTTAAGAAAATAATAGAATTTTTACAAAAAAACAATCGCTGTCAAATCATAACAGACAACAAACTGTAATGAATAGAATGTTAGATAAAAAATGTCACACGCACACAATTTTCAATTGTAATCAAAATGGAGATTTCATTGAGGAAAAAAAATTGATTTTCTTTTATAATCACTAGTTTAGGATAGTATAATTTATTAACAAATTTAATTTTTTGAAGCTTTCTTAAAAAATATATATATTTTCTTAAACGTAGATTACTAAATAAGTCTGACCTTCGTAGAGACTGACCTTCGTGGATTAGTAGGTAGTGTACTAGACTCGTAGTGCGAAAGTCCCAGGTTCGAATTCTGCCGCAGGACTCTGGCAGTTTGTGTCTGATAATTAAAGGGAGCGCACAACAAGCCTTCACTGGCTTAAGTGTATATCGTATGACATGGGCTATCACACCCCTACAATCAACCTAACCTAAACTAAGTAAAACTTTTGGGAATAGGGAGAAAGTTTTCTATAATATTGACACAGAGTTCTTCATACAAACTCATGTTTCAATGTGAAAACATCTCGGCTTAGATTTCTACAAGTACTTCGCATGGAACTCTATTTTACATTTAATTGTATGCAATTCCCGCTTTAAGCCAATCGTATATAATTTTGTTTCAATTAACTATGTATCACACTGGACACTTTGAGAAATATTAGAAAATACATACTTATAGAAAATAAATGTTAATCCCTCTTTATTCCGCTAATCATTTTTATTTTAGTGTAAGACTTTGGATACTAAAACCAATAAAGGCACTTTATGTTGAAGACTTCGCCCATCATCCTTGTCCATACTTTGCATTCACGGCAAGCATACAGACATTCACTTAAAATAGTACAATATTTAATTTCGCTTTTGTTTCTTTAGCAGCAAAATTATTTACAACAATAACGTTGCAATAATTTCTTCACGTCACATAATATTTCATGGGTTGTGCAAAGACAAATTGAAATGGCTCCTTCGCCAGCCATAAAAGCAAAAGGACATACACAAGTTAATTTGGAAAACCTCTGCAATTTAATTTAAGCCCGAACTCAGATGCTTTCCTCTCATAAATATTCAAATAAGAACACATGTGCGATAATGAGTGTTCAAGGTGAATAAATGGATTTCATTGGCCTTTCAAAGGGCCCATATTGATGGCAACATAATTTTTTTAATCTAGCAAAAAAACTTAGAGGAGGATTTTGCAACTCCTTCATATCCAAGTGGTCTTGAGGGCCCTAATATAAGCGACTTTATATCCAATGTTTTTCCATAGTGAATTTATTCATTGAAATTACAAATGGATTAAGTAATCCCAAATTAATTAAGTGCCATCAATGGGTCAATGTCCAAAGCATAAATATAAAATCCTGTAATGAGCAACTTGTGGAAAAATAATAACTTTCCAAAAAAACACAATTTGTAAATATTGTGTTTGTCACTACCTTTTAAAATAGAATTGAGAAATTCAATTCACATTATCACAGGACACCATTATTTTCGAATTGAAAACTCTTCTTATTAATTACAATAAATAGGAGCTGCTTTTCTACCTGCTCCATTTTAAATGAACCATTATTTATAGAAAACTAATCAATTTTATTTAACATTGAGTCACAGGACGATTTCCATAACCTAAAACCGAGCTTATTTAAGTTGCTATCCCATAGAGCAGAGAGGTATCAGATCATATATAAATTGTGACAAACCTAAACTCACCTACACGACATTCTTAAAGTTAATAAGATGTTGTGCTAGATGTATATAATTTGCAGTGCGTATTAGGATGCTGCTCAAAATTATTCAAAAGCTTAAGTTTAACTTTAAATATTTTTTACCGTTTCGCCTGTAGTTCTTCCCACTCTTTTTTAAAAAGACCACATAAACTGAAGGTCATTGTCACTGAGAGGGAATTTGAAATTTGGAACTTGAATATAAATAAAATTATTCAAGAGATTTAATAAGAATATTTTTTGTGCACTCAAATTCAAATCTCATCAGACTCCAATAGAAAATGATGATTATATTTTCTATATCTATCATTATTAGAAAAGAGATCTCACCAAAAATACACTGAAGTAGTAATCATGACGAAAATTCTGACAATAATTTTTAAAGTCGAAATATTATTTAATTTATAAGATACCCTTTGATTACTCCAATTGCCAGGACTAAGTGTAGACAATCTTAGCTAACAGGCAAATATGGCCACAATAGACTCAAGATACAGACGAGTGTTTTAACCCTCATATTTTACGATGTATGGATGTGTATGTATGGAATTTTGTGTCTCATTATTTCTTTCTCTCCGTGTGTATGTACAAAATCGTACAATTGCCACAAGGTTGGACCATGTTCACATTAAAATATTAATTTGCGTAAAAACAATTACGTAAAAGCCACAAATACTAAAACTAAAACTCATGCCGAAGAAAATACAATATTCTAATGAAATATACGTCTATTGCGATGCTACCAGTTGTAGAGTAGTACCGAGCGACAAGATAAAGCATAGATTGTAGTATTTATTAAAAAACCAAGTGAAAAGTAACCAAAAGCATTTTATACTCAGTTTTTTAATATGTGTTTTGTAAAATAACCCTCCAACAGAAAAAAATTCCACGATTCCAACACAAGATTCTGGCAGAAGCAACCAAGAAACATATATGAACATGTATCGGTGTTTTGGAGGTACGCAGCCAACCTTTATTTTAAAAATGGTTGAATATACTTTTCTTTTACATAGCTTTTTGGTAAATTGGCAGGGAAAATGATATGACTCTTAGATGGGTGTGGATTGTATTCTTTAGATTTATGCCAATTAACTACAATTTGGTCAAAGGAGGGGAATAGCACGAGCCTTTATATCTAAACTGAGAGATAACCTCTCCAATAACAGATACACCCGTATGTTTTTGACCAGAATCCACTATTAAAACTTTGTTGCATTGAAAAAGTTTCCAAATACCTGCACAATATTGATTTTTTTTTTAATTCTTTTTGAAATACTTAACAGTCTGAAATCCATTAAATTATTACAACAAATTTATCTCGCCATTTTAAACATTTGCTTTCAAGGTATTTAAATATTTATTCATTGTACATAAAATACGAATATAATCATCATTTCTATCAAACATGTGTTCCTGTGATTAGGGTTTCATACATATAATACTGGTGCAACATGCAACATGAAAAATTCAATGGCAAAAGCAATGCTCTTACATTTTGCGTACGACCTCAATGTCACATCAACAGCAGAGTAAAAAAGCAACCATTCAACATTGTCACCATCAATTAGAATAATTAATTTCAGCATTTTCCATCTACAAAAAATTCTTTTCAAAGGAAAAATGTGGAAACAATGGCAAGTAAGTAGAAAGAGGAGTAAGATGCAAAAACCACTGGAGAGATGCTACGTTTGAGAACATCAGGACCGCGGAAGAATTATAATTGAATCGAACGTTTCTAACACACAGAAATACAAATATATAAAAGACTTTTCTTGCATCAGTGAATGAAACACACACATTATAATTGAGTTTGTGAACGTATAAAGTAATAAATTTCTTTTCAGCAAAAAAACGCCAGTCTTTGCACTGTTTGTGTGATCATTCATGCATCAGGCTCTTTGCGTGTGTGACGCTGGTCGTATGAGTAATATTTTCCATCAAAGTCACTCATACCGTCTCTTGTTAATGTCTTTCCTTGAAGTTATTTGTTGTTGTAAAATATGTTTTTGGCTTTTAATTTAATAGCTTTTTAATACAATTTTAGCAAAATTAATACAATTTATTTTAATCTAATTAGCTTTTGAACTTTATTTTATTATGGTTGTGCAACTTCTGCACATACGAGTATAAACAAAATATAATTTATTTTAAGTGCCCCATTTTAAATTCATCACTAAAACAATAAATGGAATTCTGGGGAAATTAATACTTTAATGCAGGTCGTGGTTGTATGACAGCATTCATTTTGTGAGTACGTTGAAGACATTCTTTCTTATATAATCGTAAGTTTTTCTACGAAAATTACTTTAATTAAAGGATGTCTTAGAACCCAACTTTCTGAGGCAGAAAGTAACTTTTTATACCTTGAATTTGCTTGTAATATTTTCTCTTTGCTTCTGTTAATTAAAGGCTGGTGCACCAGCTTGTCAGTGCGGGGGTTACGAATTCAATTTGAACTTAATTATAATGTCATATAAATTTATATTTATATATAAACGAGTTGACTTATAACTGACACTATTACTTTCACTTGAGAGCCACAATTTCTGCTTGTTCCCTTTGCAGACATAAATCGAATTCTTGAACGTAGTTTGATATGAAAGAAATTTAATTGGAAAAGAACATTAAAATATTTTTTGAACAGAGAACTTCAATGAAAAACAGATGTATGTTAAAATCAGTAAAAACCATCAGAAGTTGCACTAATTACTGATAATTATAAGTGCATTTTCATGTTTTTTGAAGCCCTTCCAGTGATTGAAATGTTAATTAAATGTATACCAGAGCACTACAATTAAATTGAACGTCACGCTTTACAGTTTATTCATACTTGTCCACTAGTTGAGTTTTTTATGAGCCCTTTATATTGGTTTTGTTGTTGTTCACAACTTTTTTTTGTCAACAAATAAAACTCAATGTTATAGCACGGAAGCAAAAAACTTAAATATGAATGGGCGACACAAGACACGTTGATGGGATACACTTAGATGTCTTAAACAGCCTTTATTAGAATCCAACTTTATGTTTGACCGTGCTAGTGTATTTAAGAGTTTGCTTATCTATGTTTTTTATAAAACGAATCTATGACATTAATTTTTTATACGACTTTTTTGTTGTTGCCACATTTTACTATACCGATGCTTTTGTATACCACATTTATCTCATTTATCCTACAGTTACTTCACGTATTAATACATACAAACAAGTCTATATAAATGGCGTTTTCATTCACAAACTGTAATTTAGCAAAGACAACAAACTGAACATTGAATAAACACTTTATACACAAGCGTTGCAACATAATTACCAACAACAATGACAAATAGGCCAGTATATGTTGCTCTAAATTAGAGAGAGGTAAACGCACACAATTTGGATACTGCATTTGTCTTGATTGCTTCTTTTTAAATTAAAAATGTGTTCGCTTTCCTTGCTCTGAAATAAATTTGTGGGTGCTTTTTATCAACGATTTTGTATTTTGACAGCATTAAATAAATGAAAACAAAACGTGTAAATACAAATAAAGGAAAATAAAAAATGTTAAAGTAACTTTTTTGTTATATTTCGGCAAAAGAGAATCCAAAGTGCAATTATATACAGAATCCCTTTCAGTGTTATAATTGCGAAGGGAGTAGACAAGCTGCTCTAATAGACATAGAAATGAACTTGTGCACATGATTTGCAAGTCATAAAGTTCGTTGTGGGCAACCGACTTTCATGTAATCAGCCATCCAGAGTGCCTAAACACAAGGAAAGTGCAGACCCACTAATAGTTTTTTCTTCTCTACCGAATCCATAGTCTCATTGGAATTTAATACGTATTTGAAATATACGTACATTTATATGATTATTTCATCTACATATACGCATCAAAGGGTTGGGCATGGGACCATATTCTAAGTTGAAATAAACAACAACTTCAGCATTTTATAAATATATACAGGGTGGAGCAAAAGGAATGTCATAATTTGATAATGCCAAAAAAACAGGATGAAAACTTCTTCAAGAAGTAGTAACAATAATTCCACGTTCTTGAGGTGTGTATCGCTTCATGGCAACTAATTCTCTGTGTATAAACAAAATGGAAGCCAAAAAAATTGCTATTGCGCCACTTTGTAGTTGATTTTGAATTTTGTCCTGCCAAAGATTTTGCTCCTGCAAATCTTTAAAGCAAATGAATAAACAAAATATCAAATTTAGAGCACAAATTGTGTTTGCGGAAGCCATATGACGTTGAAAACGACACGAAGAAAGCAATTTGATGTGACCACTCATTTTTTGTATAACAGAATCAAACCATGCATATATAAATTAAACATTTCTTAAAATATATTAGGGGGCTTGTGTACACCCCACAGAAAGTCTGACGGTATTAGAGAAAAAGAGAAGAGCAATGGGCGAAAAAAACTAACGACCACCAAGAGATGGACATTCACGGAAGAACTTTGCAATACACCGCTGGTTTTTATAGGACCTAAGCAAGGGCTATAAGACCTTTATCTGCAGAAATATATCCCATATGATTCAGAAATATCCTGATTGTTTCTTAACTAGTTTCCCTCTTCAACTTTTATCTTTTATAAAGTTGGTTTCATCAACCCGACTTTCTTAAAGACGCGCAGTTCAGTCCTGCACCATCAACAGTGTAATGTCTTTTCATAATGAGCCTAGTACAACAGCAACAACAATGATGTCATACCTTCATATAAACCGTTTAGATGGAGGCAGTCATCGCTTCTTTTGCTAAAGGTACTGACGGCTGTAGGTCCTTTTGCTCCATTATTTAATGAAGGTAACGTGGTAATTGTTTATGATGTTTTCCATAAGCGGAAAATCCAGGAAAATAACTATTATGAAAAGAATTATTAAAGAAAAAAGCATCAGATTTCTTCTAATGTTAATAAAACCATCACCATTGATTTGCGGGGTGTCATTTCTGATTTTTAATTTAAATTTCATGAAAAGTGTATGGGAATAAAAAAGCTTTGGTGCGAAAATTAAACTGTATTCATGTTTCTTAATACTGACTTAAGAAGGCGTTATACATAATGAAGAATGTACGCGAAAATGTAGGCGTATATGCATACATATTTTCATTATTTAATTTTTTTTTTGCTTAAACACACAGATGACTGCAGCTACACAGCTGCATAATTACAAACACCTTTGGATGCAGCTGACGCGTTAAAATTCTTAATATGCACAACTCTTGGTATCAAATACCTAATAATTACAACAAATATAAATTAAAATAGAAATGTGAAGTGTTTGTTGTACACAGAAAGAAAAAACTTGAGCAAAAGTTTCTTCTTTTTAATTTTAGCAAAAAAGTTCTTTAAAATTTATGTAAAAGCTTTTGCTTGTGAACAAGCAGTGAAGTGGAGATTCCTAAGTTCAAGATCGATATCAAGGCATAAAGTTTTGTATTACAAAATATAACAAATAAAAGAAAAAACATAAAAATTTAATTTTAATAATTGCTAAATCAACCTTGTTTTTAAGTCAACCTATTTGACGACAGCGACAACGGTGGTCGAGTGGGCGTGTAGCCTGCTGTCTCTTATGTATTTAAAGCTTTACTAGTAAAGAACTTCAAAAAACCTCAAACCGCTTAAGAGTGTGACTAGAACGCTGAAGGGAAAAAAATTACCGGAATTAAGAGAATGTAATAAATAAAAAATTCTTATAATATGAAAAAAAAATCTCAGAGTTTTATCTTTAATGGTTCGCTATATAATACCGTCTCCTACTCATAAATTTCTACGAACCACAGTGCAGGCAAATGGATTTATTTTCAAAAACTGATTGTTTTACTGTTTTTGTTAAAGCCATACCAAAAGTGTAAAACTAAATATCGTAACAAATTTTGAACAATTTGTCAACAATTGATATTTTTATAAGTTTTTAATCAACATCAATATAAAGTGATTGATGCGTTCACTGACACAAGGAAACAGCATCTACAGCCACAAGCTTTTTGGCAGCATTTTGCTACTGCAAACAGAAAACTGAGCGGAAACTACCGAATAGAATAAACAAACCAACGAAAATTTATTAACGATTGCAGATGATTGATTATTGAAATCAATGAATAAGTTATTTGCAGTCGAAATCCTTTTCGCAGCAGGACATCTTCCCATCCCATCCACTAAGTATTTCTAATGATTGTCTGATAGCGACAGCGATAGCAAAGAGTGTTTGACAATCAATCATTTTCCCTATTGAATAGAAAGGTAATAATATAATTAAAAATTGATTTTAAAACTATTTTAGGAAAACATAAAATAAAAGTTTTTTAAGGCAAACAATTTTGTAATGACAGGGACTATTATTCCATGAGTCCTTAGATTGATGAGGTCTAGAGAGTTAGAGCCTCGCATGAGTAAGTTTAATAACAATCAAAATTTACTTAATGCCCATAAGCCAAAAAAAAATGCTCTTTACTACCGCAGCTTAATCCGAATCGCAGCCTCTATACTCCAGCTGCGGCAGCTACACCCCTAAAACCATATTCCTACATTGATGTCACAAAATTATCTTTCAAACAAAATCATTTTCTCACTTCTCAAATAACCACCAGTAACTAGTTTTTTTTTTTTTTTTTTTTTTGAAATTGTGCATCAAAGAAAAAGATAAGAAAGCTTTTTGTTTACACAGATGCTTTTATCATAATAAAGGATTTTTCTTTCCATTTTCACAATATTTATCTCTGAAAATTTTTTCCTTTCTATATGGTCCTTTTTATGTGCATATGGATGTTTAGACAACTATTTATTAAATTTTAATAAATGGTTTTACGAAAAAAAATTAAAAGAGATGCCTTCATTATGTGTCAGTGCTGCGTGTCTCCTGTAATAGTGTCCCCAGCGATTTTGCGGTGAACACGGAACAATACCAAATAAAATTAAGGAAACGACCAGCTTTAAACGACCATCTTTCTTAAAGTTTGAGTGTCAGTAAGTGATGCAAGTGCTCTTGTGTTGCAACTTGTTTGTTGAAAAAATTTACTGCAGGTTGGATAATAGTGGCAAATAGAAGGTAATTGACAGATATTGTTAAGCGTACAGATACAAGGAAGTAACAGAGAATAATATTTATACCTTTAACAAGAAACAAAAATAAAAATAAACACAAATTAAATCGAATCGAGTCGGGTTGAAATTCGGTATATCACTGTGAAAAATGTGGGTCAAGGTGTGCGAAGTTCACAAAGAATTTTATGGAAGGCAATTTGCTTAAATCAATGTGAAAAATATTAAATTAAAAAGCTGTTGCCTTTTAGAGCTCAAAATTTTGCACATTTCATATGTTTCATGCAAGAAAATGTCGCAAAAAGGCGTTTTAAGCTCCCATAGATGAATATAGATATTAAATTGGCATTAATCGATAGGAGCACAATAAGGTATAACACTAGGACTAAAACAACTCCTTGTGGTTAGTTAGGAAAACCTGCAATCAAGTGATTTTTTAAACAATTGTATAGTGAACGCAACGTGGGATGTTTTCCGCTGCTTTATCGATACTACAATGGAATGTGCTCTCATGAAATTAGGAAATATGTTCCCGACACCCGCTCTAATTTATGAACAGTACCTTCTTCATGAAGAGCACATCCATCTGTGGTAGATATACCAATGAATTGCATTACGAATTGCAGAGGCAATTCGTTCTTTAGTCGAACGGCTCGTATGTAAACGAGCTCCCTACAGATGTCTTTCCTATCATCCAGCATCGAGAGGTTCAAATCGAATGCCCACAAACACTACTGCCTCTATCCTTCCTCCCATAATCTCTTTTGCTAGTTCCAGCACAATTCATTGTATAAATAGAATTCATTCTCGAATGAAAGAAAAAACTTAAAAAAACTATCCTCGTACATAGACGCTCAAACACAAACACACATAGAGTTTTGTGTCGATGTTAGAAACATTGATGAATAAGCCTGAAGGACAGATTCAACACAGAAGAAACTGTGGCATTAAATTATCACTTAGAAATATAACAGTGCAACTTTTTCAAACAACAACAATAAGAATAGTCCTGTCTACACACTGAGAAAACTTTTCATTTTGGCCTAAATATACATACGCTTTCGTGTGACCATAAATTCATTCGTATATTCATCGAAGGGCAACGGACGTATCATGTCAACTTCTCTACAGTTCCGCTTCAACAAAGTGTCACTTTATTTTAATTTAAATTAAACTTTTCAATAGTATAAATAGAAAATAGTACCAAGAAGCACAATTTCAAAAGAAGAACTTTATTTTATTGGGTGGCTTTCTATTTTATACTGCATATGAATGTGAAGCACTAACGAGTGTAGTCTAAAAAGTCTTTTGAACCTTAGACCTGAAAAGTAACATCAATTACAAAATCTTCGATATTTAAGGAGAGGTTTATTCAAAATAGTTGATCCTGAATTCCGATGTTTTCGAGTGCAGTGCAAAAGTAAAAAATCTGATAGAATTTGCTACATGCTTTTCAATAGAATGATTGCATGAACGCTAATCATAAAATAACTTGGAGGTACTTCTTAATTGTTAACTCGTGCTATAAAGAAAAAGTAGTTGCAAATAATCTATTGGCTATTTTCAGTCTAATTCACTTCTAGATCTTTTCTCTCATAGTGGAATCCCTCTTAAATCTTTTTTTAAATTTGGCACCATTGAAAGTCTTCTTTCTAATTTGGAAAGTTTTAGCCTTCGCGATTCTCTTCCAAACCTGCTTCCTTAAAAGCATCTTTTCAATCATAAGAACTTTGAAATTGTAATAATGTGTTACCAGTGGCGGATGAGGTCGCAATATCAGTCGTAACGTAAGTTTACACTCGTGTCAATGATTGCGACATGATGGGAAATGATATTTGAAAATCAAACTTTAAAGTCATAATGGAAATTTTATTTCGTCAAAAGGCTGCTGCTGTTTATAAATTTTTATATTCTTGAAACAATGTTGTTCCATGTCCCATTTTTGAACTTTTTTCATGCTGCTAGACATGCTGCTATTCATATCTGAAGTTTTCCAGTGATGATCTAATAAAATTAACAAGTGGAAAAAACTTTTATTCAAACAAGGAAAATTAAGTTCCTGCAAACGAACACACTGAGTGAGTGTGTGTGCGCGTGTGTATTTTGGATGAATTCAAACACAATGAATCCTCATGAACATACGAGTTCAGTTCCTTTGACTAAAGCATCAGCAGTTAATTCAAGATTTTTCAGTCCTAAATATAAAGGCTTCATTGATTAAATTAATTTTTAAGCAAAATCTCAAGCTGTTCAATGTTCTGGCAACCATTAAATAATTATTAATATCCATTTGAAAAAAATTTGAAGTCATTGCTCTCCAAATTTATAACATTATTTTTCTTCAACATAAAACTAAGACCATTACATTCACGTAAAGAATATAAAATCAGCAATTTTATTCATTGTAAAAAAATATTTTCTTTGCAAAAGAATATTCAAAATTTACCTTTCATAAAATATGAATATTCATTACAATGAGCACATTTTGTAAAATCATTGGAAATTATTCGAATTTTTCAGAAGCTCATTTTACTGGGAATGATCCCAGAGTAATTACATTCCTTTTATTCTAATTATTTGTATGAGTAGTAAATTTTTTTCCTACAAAAAAAGAATTTTTCCATCGAGTTTTACAGACTTGTAAAAGCAAATCACATTTTCAATAAAAGTTTTGTAAACTTGATCCATATCAAATTAGAAACACATGAGATTAAGAGAAGATCATTTTGAGCACCTTTAGGAATTTCACTATGGGCAGGACTAAAATCTGGCAAGATGACGCCATGTGGCAATAGAAAGAATCAAATAAAAACTATTATAGAAACTTATTAATTACTTAATAAATTTTTATAATCTAATTTTGGTAATAATACCAACCGAGTTTTTTCTAACACAAATGTTAATTTAATATTTTTTTAGGTATAAAAGCAATGAGGAAAAAACCACAAAACTGAGCGACTTATATTCAGAAACACATGAATATTTCTTAAAACATATTTTTGTAAGTATTAATATGAAATTAAAAGAAGCACTTCCAGCTGACGCATATTTTCGTTTCCAATGCCTTTCGTATATTTTCCAAAGCTCAAGTGCTCAAGTGTATGTATGTATAATCAAACGTATACAGACGTAGGTGTACACATACATACGAGTACGTATATATGAATACAAGAATATTCCTTAAGTGTTGGTTAAAAAGTTTCCTCTAATGCTTTTGTGTTAAATTAATTTGGTTATTGCCATTTTTGTGCCACACTCAAAGTTGTGTGATTGTAAAATAATATTTTGTATAAAATACGATTGCAAATTGCATGTAGAAATTATGTGTTAAGCAAATACATATCAAATACATTGAATAAAAATTAATAAATTGGACAGATAAAAATCAAAACCAATGGAAATAGATTTTCGAAATCTGCTACAAAATTTTTGGTAAAAACAATCACAGCTAGAGGTTAAAATATTACAAGTTAAAATGCATATTACGATTACAGGATTTAAAGGAATTTTCCTTAATTCAGTGCTTTAAAAATGTAGTTTAATTCTTGTCGTCCCCTTTGAGAACTTTGCTCAAACAATTTCATTTCCTATTGTCCATTCAGCAGTTAATATTTCCAATCATTTTGTTGCAATATTTATTTGACATTTTACCTTCAATCTGAAAACTAAAAACAATAAAATTAATATGCTGTTAGCAAAAGGGACGATATAAACTTTATATTTTCCTAAATTTTGCCAATATTTTCTTAAAGATACACGTACATACGTTACATCTACCCTTTTGGCCATTTGCATAGACAAATAATAATAGAAGCAAAAGTTTAAACTTTAAGCCATTAGGATAAAAGCAGAGTGGTTGAAAGGGTTCCAACTGTTTTCTTTTTTTAAAATGGGATCTCTTTTTAAATAAATGTAGCGCTGGAAAAATGGAGCTGCGAGGGCTTCCAATCAAATTTTGGTAAATTTCTTCACTGATTGAAAATGCTTGGTGAAACATGAAGTCGTCACTATGAACTAGAGATAAAACGATAGTTAAATTAAAGCAAATGCGCACCGAGAAAAATAAAGTCCACGAAGGTTTTCGGGATGGAATAATGTACTTTCATGAAAATGGTAAAATCATTATTGAATCAAATATGTGCAAGATGCGAAAACACGCCCAATTTAGCCAAAAAGAGGAAATAATTTACAATTCATAAAATTCTTGGCCAGCGCGATCTTGTTTGCAAATCAAAATAAATTCCAATTGAAATGAAGGTCACCTCTGTAAAAAATCCCCACTATAAGAACCTTCTAAATCTCTACTCAGGCTTAGAAAGGGAACGCTGTATGAAGGTCATACAACCACAAGGATATTGTGCGGAAAAAATTGAATCTATTTATTCCGAAACATATTGACCTACCCTCGTATATGGGAAACTTAATGATAAAATTTCATTCTACTGCAATCTTTTAATTTTTTAAATATTTTCTTTTACTAACCTCCAGAATATTAATGTATTCGATTTCCAAGCCGCCAAGAATATTGGAGCACTCTAAAATTGCCTGCTGTCTGCGCCCAATATTAAGCCTCTTTAATTACCCTCAATATAAATTAAGATGCTGCAGCTGTGGGCTAAAATAAACCAAGCAAAATTTTTATTGGTATCTTCTTGTCAGGGTAGGAATGGAATAATCAAGTGCTTGAACGTGTACCTCTGCCATTGACTGACTACATCATTTGATAAGAATGGTAAAAGATCAAACTGTTAGTCATTACATTCATATGCAATGCCAATAAAGACACTGCTTACTTTGATCCGCTGACATTAAATCGCTTTGACATATGATTGAACGAGGTGATCGAATTCCAAAACCATATTATCACTTCTATTTGCTTATGACATGGTGGTACACATGCAACATTTGTTGATCAAATTCTCGTTAGTCAGAATTGTAGCAGATTGACAGATAATATAACAGTTAGACGCAGACGACTGCTTGTCATGCAGAAGAGCTCATATTTCAACTTGGCCTAGATTAAACAACATTAATTGCAGCACAAAACTAAGTACAGCACAGAAATTTCTTTAGCGATTTGGCTCCGTACCCGTTTTCCATGTATGGTTTTCCGAAATCAGCTGGACTAAAAGTTGGTGAAACATGCACACGTTCTTAGTACCGCCACATACCTTAACACTGCTCTACTATATATATAAATATACACACATATCAGTTCTAAAAATCAGCTGCTTGTCTGCGGAGAAGTGCTCTAAAAATGCACCGTGCCACTCCTAGCGAGTATTTTAATGATATCATATTCTATACATTAAGTTATCAATGTTTCTTTCAAACAAACTGAGTTTTATTGTTGTGTTTGTTAATATTATTTTTTTTTTTCAAAAATAAATAAAGTTTTCAAACTTAAAGCTTATGGACCTACAGGCTTAACGCATTGTATTACTGTGCAAGAGTTACGGAATTTTTACCCTCCTTTATATTGTGTTATGAAATAAACTTAATTCTAAAAACCATTACTATTATATTTAATATAAATTTAAAATCAAAGTTTTATTTTATTTGATTGCCTTCATTGTCTACAGAGTTTGTATAACACATAGACCCGATTTACACATTTATTTTTTTGGTTTTGTTTGGCTGACAAATTTTTTAAAATTTATTTCTGGTATTAAGACTGCAAACAAAGTGATACCAGCAACATCAAAAATAAATGAGTTAAAAATTTCTACTTCAATTAAAAATTCGTTCACTTATAGTAGACGACATCAGCCGTACTTTCGAATTTTTAAACAATTCGTACATGAAATTAAAATTTTTAAATTTTATTGGCCTCTGCAACGAATCTCTTTCAACGTACGTGCAAAAATGTGAACACTTTACATATCCTGATGGCTGTCTACGAGTAAAAGGTTTAGTAGGAAAGAAATTCTTGCAGGGTTCAACAATCTTTTGTTGTTTCATTGTGTGTTCTCGTTGCATTTTTGTATCAACCAACTGTCAATTAGTATCAATTAAGGTAATTTTATACATGAAATCTATATTTACACATTAAGGACAATCTTTTGCATCCTTGTAGACCGACTGTTTCTCTTCCTCTCACCTCCTTTCATTGTTTTTGACAGTGTTGAATTTCTGTTAGTCTTAAAAAAATTTTAATTTTGAATGCCGGCATATTCCGTAAATTTTTTATTCATCAAAAGTTGGAAAGTTTGCTGTTGAAGAGGAATCTGCAAAATTAAAAAGGTAGATAATAATTTTTTAACTACTCGTACTATTTATTTTGCATAATCTTATATTTAAAGAAAATGCACTTTTTCACAAGACTAGAAAAAAAATTGTATTGGAAATACAAAGGACACCGACTTATCATCGATAATGAAGAAAAAATTTCTTTATAAATTTGTTTAAGGTTTCTTTCCAAAAATTGTCCTAATGGAACATTAGTTTCCGAGAAATTGCTTATTACTTCACCTTATCTGAGTACATCACGCATTTATTTACTCTTGCGGACTACTAAAGATCATAAGTTTGTTTATTAAAATTAATCTTATATGTTGGATCAAGTTTCATCAATAATTGAGTCGCCAAAACATGGAATCTTTTCATTCTCCATTAATGAAGATTTAAATTATTAAAAGCACTCGCATTTGAAAATAGGAAATTAATTGGGCTAAACACTTGTACGTCTAATACTGAGCTTGCATTGTGCATTTTTTCACAAAATGAATGAAGCAAATGGAAGAGAAAAACTGGCACCACATGAAAGTTCATTTGATTTCTTAAAAAAATTTATTTGCAAAGTATTAAAGCTTTACACGTATTCAACAAATTTCGTTGTAGTATTAACAAAGTTTAACTAGAAGCTTTATGAAATCGATAATCTTAAGGACAATGAATTACTGAACCACTTAACATTCCAACAACAGCAAAAGTGTTACAACAAAAAATGATTATTAGAAAAATTCATGTATTTTAAAGCCCAGATACTTAGTGTTCGCTTGTTAGACTTCATAGACAAACAATTTACACAGACTTAAGGCCACTAACTTATTCCAAACGCGGTACACACATCTACAATTATATTTATGTAGTAAATGTTAAGCAATAAAAATGATGGTGTGGGAAAGATGTCAAAGTTAATCCTGTAAATAAGCAAAAAAGGAATCCAATAAAATAATGTTGCACGCAACACATTGGGGACCTGTAACGCAGCCATTTTCAGTTTCTTGAAGGTGTCAGCCTAATTTATTTCGCACTTAACACATTAATGCTCGGCTACTTCTGCAAGGATGCTTCAGGATGACACACTCTACACAGTGGGGCCGAATGCAAAAATAAAGATGAAAATTCCGAAGGTCTTATCTTAAATTTAATATAAAAAAGTAATTCTAAATATCATGCTCTTCAGGAAATCTGTAACGAATTTTTTCAAATATTTCTTTCTTCAAATCACGCAACTTTTTGTACTTGTGTGTGTGAATGAAAGAATTAAATAAATTAAATAAATTTATATATTACAAATAAATTTATATACTACAAATTCCAACAGATAATACAATATGTATACAAAATTTTTTTTACAAAAACTATTTTTGTTGCTATAAATATACCCATTCAGACATTTTCATCAAACAGAATTGCAAATTATATTCTATTACAACGAAACGTACACTAATACGAACACTTGTCAAATGGCATACGGAGGAACTCGAATAGAAATTGGGGATCCTTATGACTAAAATATTTAACAGTAGATATGATAAATCGAAAAATGTGTTTATAATACGAATTTATATTACAAAGTCCATACCGTTGTAACCTAAAGAATTATAGTACAGAATGCGGCATTTTCTTCTAGAATAAAAAATCGTTAAAAGTTTAAAAGTTACAGTGCATTGTAACTCATTTACGGCCCAACTGGCTGATTTAGGTTCACATTGACGTCCAATACTATACTTGCACTAAGTTAAGAACGCTTTATTCGTATGACTTAACATTTATTTCGTTAGTGGTCCCACTGTGCACTATACTTGTGCTTTAAAGGAAGATGTTGAGTAAAATAAAGATGTGCATCTAATCCAATTACGTTTATTGGCATTCTCGTTATTTTTTTCTTCAGGCCATAAAAAGCAGTCGATTTAGATAAGGAAAATGGTTGACACAATTAACCATTTAATAGACGAAGAAATGTTTCAACTTAAACGGAAGTTGTAAAACTTGGGCACACAACCGGAAGCGAAATCATAGCACAGCATCCTGCCTTCTTTGAAATCCATAAGCAAAGGATGAATATTGGCAACAACAAAAAATTATAAAAACCTGTAGTTTCGTTAAAAAAATAAAATAAAATAAAAATTGATTTTTATAATAAATGAAAGGTGATTCGAGGTGTTTACTTTTCTCTCCCTTGGGATCCGTGGGAATACTCTTTGTGGCGCCAATAATCCTTTTTTTAATAAGAACATTAATAATGAAAAGGTAATTCCAAGTCTTTAGTTTATTTGGAGTTTTCCATGGCAAAATGTAAATTTTATTCTTAAATTCATTATGCAAATACAAATTTTATTTTTCATAAAAATTCTAATTGTTTTGTCCTTTCATCAGTTTCAGTAAATGAATAAATAAGACTTGGAGAAACAAATTAAAAGTTTAAATGTAATTCTCTAAACAACAACAAATTACTTTTTTCTAAGGAGGGACAAATAAAAACACAAACATAATTGTAACTTAACAAAAGGACAATAGATTTTTAAAATTTGTATCACAAATTTGGTCCACGACAAACAAACATCAGAATGAGTCAAGCCAGAGTAAAGAAGTCATAAGGACAAGCAAGCTAAGCATCGAGTGACAGGACAGCAACACAACAAAATGAACAATAATGATGGCAAATGAACGAACAAGTTGTGGCACTTAAAGTAATGAGAGGAAGTTTATAGTTTAAGTTTTATTGCAATAATATTTGTCAACATAGAAAGGCAAATATTTACACAATAATTTGAGAACAACAAGTAAAATTTGAAGACACATTCAAATAAAGCGCATTTTCTTAGAGAGCAATTTCCGAATAAGAACTCAAATTATAATGACTGTAATTATTTTGTTTTGTTGAAAATTCACGTTTAAAATTTAAAAAAAACCTTAATCAGAATTAAAAAAGGAATATTTGATGAGCAAATTAGAGAATTTCGTGTAGAAAGTCTACTCCAGTCACCAGAGCCGACTCTACTCTGGGCAATGAGAAGCTATAAATCTACTGGAACTACAGATAGTGTAAAATTTAATAGCCTTCAGGCTACATTTCCAGTAGAAGGAGAGCTAAAAGAGTGGTTTTACTCTGAAAGCTGGCAAAAACTTTTACACTTCACTAAAGGCTTTTTAGACTTTTAAGTCTTTCATCTGAAAACACTTGCAAGAATGAAAATCTATCATTGTGGTAGCACACTTGATTGAAAATTACTCTCCATGCTCCAACAGGTTGACCTAAACAGTTCTATATGAGCCTATTTTTGTAGGTATAGCTTTCAGGGAACTTTTGATAATATTTCTCCAAATGTGATAATTATGGTTTTATAGAATTTTGGGGTCTGCTGTCACTCCGGAGGACTACCACGGTCTTCAAATGTTCTAAGACAACATGCTTTGTTGACAAGGAAACACCTCAGGGAGGACTTTCGTCACTTGTTTGGTTCTTAATCTACTGTTATCGCTATAGTCTCGTGAGTGCTAAGGAATCGGGTCTACTGATGACGTGAAAATAACTGTGGGAGGATAATTTATCTTGCTTATATAATATAAAGTTCCGAAACTATTGAATAAATTACGAACTTGTATAAAAGGAATATTATTTATATGTTTGTTTCTTTCTAGTTGTTTGTGAATATTATAATATAATATCAAATATTTTTTGTTTGTTGTGAATTTAGTCGTTCATATGCCGACATTGGAGTAGTCGCTGAACCAAATCGTCAGTGAACTTTAAACATTTAAAAAAAAATTGTTTTAACAAATAATTGGGGAGAGTATCCCAAAATAATAAACTTTCAATATTAAGTATAATAAGAAACAATTTTCCAATTTATTCAGCCATGTAACATAAGGAATTAATCGTTATTTGAAGCAGACCAAAATCAATGTGGGAATTTTAATAAAATCGCATCTGATACATTAGAGCCCGTACACTGAGGCAAACCTACTCGCGGTGTAACAAACTGAAATTTCAGCAGTGGGACACACGTTTGCTCGACCAAAAGTTTTTAACATTTTTATCACTCTAATTTTGGTCAGGATCAAGTCCTTTGTTTTTTTACTTCCTCCCCGTAAAGGCATTTTGCAATAAACAACGCCATATATGAATAATACAAGTAATTTATTTAGTTTTATCTTCTAAAATATCTCTGCTCAGTCTTTTACTTCACAAAATCTTATCATCAATTATTCTATTCATTAATATTTCTCTTCAATATTTAAATTTTTCCCTTGTGTTGGACATTTCTACATCAGAATGTGAACATTTTCCCATTTATACCATAAATATAATATTCTTAATAATTTTTAATATGACACGTTGAGGGAAGTAGTATACCCTTCCGTTTCCGTCAGCTATAATTGAAATCAATTCGATGAACAATTGCTCTTCAGGTGAGCCCAGGTTGAATCAATTGCCAACATAATAGTTTGGATTGCATAAAGCTATAACAAGGATAACAACTCAAAATTTTACTTACCAAAAAAAAAAGCTCATAGTGAAAAGAATACCAAAAATACTATTTATTTTACATTTATTTATTTATTTTTTATGTTTTATTATTTTTATTTATGTATTTTTTTTATTAGAATTTCATTTTATTAATTAACACTATTTTTGTAATCAATATCAATAATTTTATTCAATATTTCGAAGAAGAAGAAGATGCCCAAAGAGGCGTCGAAATATTGAATAAAATTATTATTTTTTAAAAAAAGACCTAACGCTTGATTACAAAAATTATATATATTAATTTCATTTTATTGAATAGAATTAAGGTAACAATTTTTATTGAATTGAAAAGGAATTAAGTTAACAATTTACGCTTAAAAAAGTGATTTCTAGTTCCATAATTTAAATAAAATTAAATAAATAAATTTCAATAAAGTTTTAAGGGTACGTGTCTGCAAAATTTAATTTTATAACAATATTTGGCTCCTCATAACAAAATCGTAATAATCGTAATATTAAATTTTGGAAATAGCAAAACCCCTCTCATCACTGTACTTCGATCGTAATATTTTCTGTTTTTAATTTTTACTTAGACATAAATAAATGCTATAAATTGACATAATAATATGGAGATTGTCTAAGTTTTTATTGCCACAAATGTGTAACACAAACATTTTTAATTTTTTTCCATCTCTAGAGTATATATTCTGTGTTTTCCAACGCCCTTAACAGTCAAAAGGCATCTCGCAAGCATTTGTGTTTCTTTTTTATGTACGAGTATGTACGAATTCGTTGTTCAAACTTGAGAGGTTTGATACAGAATGTGGCATAGTTCTAAAAGTGAATATGCAAAGCAAAATTAAATACTTAAACAACATAAATATTCCTATTGAACACGTCTGTCGCAAGTTAACAACAGCTGCTTTTTTCAAGCTCGAAAAGTTTTGATTTTCATGTTTTTTTTTAGTTTTTTTCAAAGCAGCTCTTTTAAGGCTTTACTTATTTCTGGTGAGCGATGCAAATATTGACTATTAATATATTGGAAGACTCAAAATTTTGTGGCAACTATTTTTGCCTAAATTACAAACCGCAATTTTACTCTTTAAGAGGCGTTTTCATCCACTTAACGAAATGTGAGAAAAAAAGACCCATATAAAGTCGGAGGGTTGGAACTTAGAGTTATAACGTTGCACACGTATGTTCTTCGTAGAGTTTTATATAAGAGAGAATACCACACTTTGTACTTAAAATGTAATACTTGCGAGATTTCATCTACGGACTCACCATAACAATCTGCAAAAGGTGGGGGACGCGTGACCCCTTCTAAAATGAAGGCCATGTGTAAACGACGATATACATATATATTTTTTATTTTTATTTCTCTATTAGAATCAAAAAAATTGAGTATTGAAACTCTCAACGATTCAATTGCAATCTTCAGTCGTTACTTCTTATTATTCATATTAAAATGTATGACCAAGGCCCTTTGCATCATTCGTTGTTACATTCGCGTCGACTTATGGACTTTTTATATTCCAGACACGTAGTGGTAATTGAATCATTGACGAAATGACATGAAACCCAACGTCTCTACTAAATCCACGTGGCTGATGGAACAAGAGCTCTCCCATTTGACTTAGTCTGGATACTCCTCCCTACCACATCGGAAGCACCCAAACCCTAATCCACTCACACATTAGCAACAACATCTTGATTATCGTCGGTGTCTACCATCAAGGTTTGTGTCTCTTCTAAAGCTTGTGTATCATTTTCCTCTCGTTGATTGTTTTTCAAACTTATTCTTGCACACAAAATTATTCTTCTTTAATTCATTGCAAACAATATGTGGAGAAGAAGAGACACAAATTGTAATACAATTTAATTTAAAACAATGTCATTTTTCTTGCTACATACTCATATATATATATACTGATGAAGACAAGAGCAGGAGGTAATAGTATTTACTCTTAAGCCTGAAGCTGCAGCCACACTTTTCTGTGAACACTCGGATCAAGGACTCATTAGCCATTTGCACGTGATTGAGGTTGCAGATTCCGACAATTGTGTATTGGTAACCGACCAACGATTTGTCCACCTGGCATGGAGCAATTGCAATAATGTTGAATGCCCTTCTTCTGCCCCAAGCCTATAAATGTCATCATCTGCATTTAAAACTACTCGTAAATCTGTTTGTGCCAACGTCTCATCTGTATGTTGAGCTGCTCATTTTCAAACATCAATTTCATCACCCCCTTTATCATCGTCATCATTGTAATTGTAGTTGTTGCTGTTGCTGTTGTGCTTTATCAGAGATAATGTCAAGTCTTAGGTAATGATTTGTGGTTGTGATTTGCGCGCCTGATGCTCTGCTGCATAATGACGGTTTTATGGTCGTTGTTGCATTTGTTGCTGCTTCTGTTCTTGTTGTAGTGAATTGAAATCAATACCATATTGAAATCTATTACACGTCCACAAACGATGACCACGGAACTTGCTAAATTTCTGAAAATATGGCCATAAATACTAAAAATATGGCCAAAAAGAAGGAAAATTAAAAAAAGAATTAATCGATTTTTATGCAGAAAATATTTAAAATTTTAACGAATAAAATCTATATTAAAAACAAGCACGGCAAAGCCTTCCAGAACCATTTTTCCCTCTGTCCGTCCAACGATTTCTATTTCTCTTTATATGTTTAGAAGATCTTAGCGAGTTTTAGTGCATATTGTATATTTTAATTAAATCTGTTAATATCCTGGGACTTGAGGAGAATTTAATTTACCAAATAAACATTAGGATTTGAGCTTCAATTCGAAATGTTTATAAATTAAACTTTTTCTTAAATTCTCAATGCGTGAGAATAATTTGGAGGAAAATGGAGAAATATATAAGAAAAGCCGAGAAGAAAAATGCAATATGATGAACATTTAAAAAATAGCAAAAATTAAAACAGCTTAAACTAGAAAAAGTGGTAAAATCTAGGCCACTTGCCAACCACTAGGACTCATAAATACTCAGTTTTAAATAAAATCATGTGTAAGAAAGAAGTTGGAGTTTTACTTGAAAAGGGGCTAATGAAACATGTAAAACTTAATACAGTTACATTCAAAGAACCTTAAACATACGAAAATCCTTAGACTCTCCTAAGCAATCCTCTTTTGGTTGCAAGGACTACCAGTTTTGAAGTAATTTTAGTCAAATACCTCAGATCTACGTAGACGAAAAAAACGACTACGCGGAAATCAATATAATTTTTTTTAATATATCCTTTGGAGAAAATTTTAGATTGAAAGGAAGGACTTATGGTTACAGTTTTTCTTAACAAACATATACTGACAAATAAGATCATTGAATATTTTGTGTCCTAGATGTTTTCTGAATCAATTATTTCATTTGGTCTAGCGGATATTACATGTCCTTGAGAGCCATAAAACAATTCCAAAGGACTTGACTACGAATATTTGTTGTTATGAATTTATAGATATAATAAAATACTTAATGACCTTTATTATTTATAAGTTAATATTAAAGTTGCAGACTAAGAAAGTGAAGTATTGGAGTAATCAGCTCGTAACTTTTCACACGACTGTTTCTAACGTATTAAGTTACCATAACCCAAACACATGGATATGCATTAGGTAAACATGCAAACCAACAATACAATACAATACAATGTACATATGTATTACATTTTGACAATTTATGGTTTCAGTTGTGGCGGCAACACAAAATCAATAACCCACAAATCCATTGGGAATCAACATGCCTTGGTTGCCTCAATGTTTTTTTTTTTTTTCGTTTGAACGTGGCATAAGTTCTCGTTCAGGCAGTTTACCTTATTACTTTAACGTTTGTGAATTGTAGTAGAAATTATTAATCACTAGCAGTACGAGTACTTCAGACCATTTTCTTTCTTTGACGAATTCTGTAGAATATCACATTACTATTATTTTTTTGCTCGAAAACCTCAAATTCAATCAGCAGAAATTTAATCTTTAAGGAAAGCAGACTTAATTTTTAAATAATGTTCTTTATAATACGCAAAATCTTTTAATTTTATTCATTTTTTAAGCTTAAAGTCCTTTTTATATGTAAACAGAAAACAGATGTCAGCACTATGATACTCGAAATGTATTGAAATTTTGATATCAAAAAAAGATAACAATAATAATAAAAAATGAAGTCTTTAAGTTTAAATAATAAATTAAGAAATGTATGATTTTTTGTTGGCTTAGATGAATATATGCCTGCATTTCATTGCCACTAGCCAAGTAAGTACTCCTTAGCCGAATCATCTTTGAAAAGCATTCAAAAAATAATTTTAAATAATTTTCTTTTGGAGAATAGCTCGAATATTAATTTTTTAAGTATAATAATTTAAGTTACAAACTATATATTTGCGTATTATAAAGTTTAAGGTTTTGAACTCAAATAACAAATAAGGCCTTAATATGAAAAAAGATTAAAAATAACCAGAGTAAATATGAATGCAAATAATTTATTTTAATTTTAGATTTAAAATTAACAAGGGACTCCTAAAATTAACAACGAAAACGAACAACAATTGTGGAAAAATCAAATACATATTTATACGTAAAATTCGCATTGCATTGAGGCACAAATTGAACAGTGACCACATCATTTGCATATCAAAAGAAATCCCAAAAAAGCAAATTCTCCTATAGATTAAATACGATACACGCACACGTACACTCAAAACTAATAAATGTAATCAAATGTCCCAGCGAACACACTTTTGAATTAGAGTTTAATATTCATTTAATACGAAACGTTGCAAATGTTATTCAACATCATCATATTCTAAACGTGTGAGAGAACACGTGAAATCGTTGGAAAAAGATTCTGTCACGTCAATATACTGGCAAATGTATTTATTTATTGACGCATTTGTTAGTGTAAATTTGTATGTCTATGCATGCAAATGTGTCATTGTAAATAGTTGTTAGCATTAGCCTGTTTATTCATGTGTAGGTGTGTGTGCTTGTCTGCGTGTATCTGTCTCTCTGTGGGTGTGTTATAATATGTGTGCGTGTAGTGGAAATAAAATGCATATGCTGCTGACGGTACTAGTTCTAGTCCTTATTTCAATATTTTTACTATTGTCTGTTTAACTATTATTCGTCGTTTAGTGATTCTTGTTGTTGTAAATACTTAACAACTACAACTACACACGAAACGATGATGACAAACTTAATACCGCTGTAAGCGTAACAATTGACATCTCGCGGCACAAACACCAACACACTCTCATAAACAGATTGAAACGAGCACAACCCGAAACTAAATCTGGTGGCAATAAAAGTTTTACCTTTTTATTTTCCTTAGGAAAAATATTACTTTGAGTAGTTGGAAAGTTTCTCGTTCGGATCACTAAAGATTCATAAGTTTTATTTATGAACTGAGGACTAAAGGAGACTGATTTTTCCAGTCAAATTCTTATAATTTTCAGTTGTGTGTCATTCGTGCGAACTGTCGGGTACTCTTTGTGTTTGACTTTTATCTAGTGGTATGGGACTTGAATCCTTTGCATGCTGATTTGTGTGATTACATTTATGACCGAAAGGATTCGTAGTCATTTCTATACAATCATGTTCATCAATGTGGAAGTATCAGTATGTGTGAATGCGTGAGTATTATAACGATACAATTTGTAATTTGTTGAAATAATTTATCTCTTCCATTTAATTTTTCCTTTTTTGCAATAAGGTTTAGTTGTTGCTGCTGTTGTTTGTATTATCATTTGCTTAATAGTCCAATAATTCGAATAATAGAATAAATGAATAGAACGTTGCAAGCTAAATCATGCAGGAATGTAAGTGTCGTGTCGTATGTATACACACAAATACATGCTTAAAGTGCAGACTGCACTTAATTAAAATTCGCTTTTATAATGTCAATATCTGATAATAATTTTGACAAATTTGTGGATCGATTTTCAGCGTTAAATAACTTTTATTAAATGAATATAAAAATACATTCGAATTCGCAATATTTCCCGATTACAGTTGACAATTTATTGACTTCTTTAAAAGTACTTTTTAGGATGGGTGGATATTATATTTCTAGACTAGTGGCGCTACGAGAGAAAATTGTGATAAAAATTTCATGAAAATGAGAATTTGATTCAAGCCTGAAAGGAACCTCCCACACCGAAGATTTTATTTTGATAAAATGAGAAAAAGCTAAAAAAGCACTTCGCTAACGAAATCAAATATTTATTAATTTATCAAAAAAATTTTCGAACACAAAAAAAGTCACTCTATATAAAATTGTTGTCTCAAGTGCAAGTGCAAACCCTCTACAAATTACAAACCTAAAATGTAAATTTCGCAAACTAACAAAGATAAAAATTCAATTTTAATTAAAAAAGAACATCCCCCTAAATAAAATTTTTTGCTAAATATTACATCCTTTAAATGAAGTGCAAAAACGTTTGGAAATAGAATTCGTATAAAAATTTATTGAAAAAAATTCGTAAGTGTTGTTGATTGTTTGTACTAAAACTTAATTTAATGTGAGCGAAATGTCATAAAAACCAAGGAATAAAAACAACAAGTAAAGAAATAAAAATGTTTAAAAACTGGGTTGATAAGTCAAAATAGTGAATTAATGTTTTTGTCAAACGGAAACGGATGTTGTGTGAAAATAAAAATATGGCAAAAAAAAACATTAATAATCAACAGAAAATTTCTCAATGTTGTTTAATGTATGTGTAGTGTAAATTCATGTCTAAAATAATGGTGAACATTTTTTTATAAAAGAAGAAAAAGAATTGCACTATTAAACCAAACAATAAAATTGAAACACAATAAAATAGTGTCTAAAAAAACAAGGAAAAGAAACTGATTTTTTGTTGTGACACTTTCCATGTCATTTTTTGTTTGTTTTACTCGCAAAATAAAATAAAGGTGATTCAACAACTTTAGAAATGAACATAATACACGAAGTAAAAGAAAACAATGGAAAAAGTGCAACAAAACTGGGAGGCCAGCAAAATGGAAACAAAAGGAACTTTGAACAATGTTAAATAAGATACAAACCATAACAATAATAACAGCAGAAAACAAATAGAAAACTTTGGAAATGCAAAGTTTCCCGAAAGCATCTAGTATAACAAATTATACTTGTAATAGGGTCCTTTACATACATATATAAACGACAAAAAGTCAAATGTTTGTGAAGGAAAAAATTTCATTTCGCACATGGATTTAAAAAAAAATTAGTTTAGAGAATATTCGTATAAATTTCGGCACGCTCCACATACATTGAGTTTCATTAGAACACCATTTGGATAATCAGGGCATTTTAATACAAATCTGAACTTATCTCTCGCATATTATTTTCAAAAAAAGTAAATAATTAATTCGAACGGTTTTGCTTTCTTGTGCAGTAAAAATTTCAAGTTTCGTTTAAATATGTCGTATATTTTTTATTGCGTGCACGCATTTTGAACTGAAAGACTTTGCTCGAATCCTTGGATTTTTTTTTATTATTGCACAAAACTTTTTATTTACGAGGTTGAAAGCGAAATAATCAATTTTTTTTTTTTTTGGATTAGAAACGAATTTAATTTTTCCCAAACCGAAAACACAATAATTTTGAATTTTACATTCGACTCTTTATATAAAAGAGTAATAAAAATATTAACAACCGTTTCCAAGTAAAAAGGTTCTTGTAGAATAAAATAAAAATGGTTTTACAAAGTTTTATGTGTATAAAATAAAAGCCATTGACTCTGTTACGTTTTAATATAGAAAACCAACCGAGAACAAAAAAATAAATAAAGAATGAAACTAATGAATGAAATAAATAAAGAAATATTTAACGCGCTATGAATTGGAGAATATCTCACCTGCAGTTTATTTAGCAAAGCCTGAATATAAGGCATGGCCAACAATGCGTTAGTACGACTGCTACCACCACTAGTACTTTTTTGTTGCAAGCTATTCTAAAGTTGCTTCGCTAGTTGTGAATAATGCAAGAAGAAGGATGATGTCGCAAATGTGGTGGTAGTACAAGCCACTGGCATTTTTTTCATTTCGTCGCTACAGTAACTTTCATTGCTGGCACACACTTTTTTTGTACTACAGTATTTTGTTGTTTGGCGAAATGGAAATATACAGAAAAAAAGGAAAATGTACTTTTAAAAGATAGTTTAAACGGTTCTTAAAAGGATTATTATTTGCATTCGAATTAGTTCAGCATGCGGCTGTTGAAATGGAAATGGAGGGCAAACGATAAGCCTCAACGTTTTTTTTTTCTCAATTTAATAGTTGACTTCAATCAACAAAAGCACTACTGAACACTTGTGAGCCACTTGTTGGCTAAATATTAGGATGTTTTCGATTTATTCAATTACCAATGCAATTTAACAATATAGTAAGGGTTTCAATCCATCACTCAATTTAATGTTTATGTTGAATCAAGTAGAGCCCAAAAAAAGTATATTAGAATTTAACATTTCTGTTGCAGCAAACTTACGAACGCAATATTTTTTATATGGAACAGAGATAATAAAATCTAAAATTAATGTGAAATTGCTCAAAATTATCTATTTTTCAAATGCTTAAAGACGGAATTACACTCTGGTATAGGTATTGTCTCCTCCTTGTAGAGGTCTTCATTTTTTTAATAATATATGTATTCCAAGAAACCAAAAAAATAATTAAACTATCACTTGTTATATTTTCTTTTTTTGCAAAATTATTTATAATATAATTAATTGTTTTTATTTATTAAACGTTCTCTTGTTGGTTGCCCGCCTTTTAAGTAATAGTCACATATGAGTTGCGTATGCAAATAATTTCTCTTTAGTTTCGTCTTCTCCATTATTAATACTAGAAGAAGAAACTAAATTTTAAACTGGTTGCAGCTAAAATTAAATCTAATTAAAATATTTTAAATACTATTAAGTTTTGTCAATGAAAACTTTGTACCAAATAAAATAATATTCTCTTTCCACTCCTTGCAACTCTTTTAATTTATTTGGTCTTCCACCGGTCAAGGAAGCACACACATGCTGCTTAGTACAGCACTTACGTTTTCACTTCTCCCAGTAACTTTGAGGACTCGGTTTGGTTTCAGATATGCATACGGGTGCCAAAGCAACACAGTCCTTGTCCATACGCACGCAATCAACTGATGCTGTACAATGTTTGTTCCTGTCCATGCCACATATATTTTTTGTCTAGTTCAACACCCTTTTCTCTTCCATAAGATAAAATGTTGTATCTTGTCGTGGGTGACCAATCAGGGTCTTTAATTTAACTATAAGCAAAGAAGTCAAATAACCATTAATGGATGGATATTTTATTAATACTGTTTTGGTTTTTATCACATCATAATGTCGAAGTGGGTTGCATAATATTAACGTGAATAAAAATCTATATTTAATATTTTGTTCAATAATTTTTCAGTATTACAACTGATTTGAACTCTGACTAGTATTTAAATGCTCTCCCATTGCAAAACAGATTTTTTATTTTATTTTGATATCCACAAATGTCCATGATTTTCCTCTGATAAAAAATAAATAGTGCGGCCTTCTCTTATTGATGCCTTTCTGCCGCGTCACTGTGGCGACTTTTTAACATCCGTTTTGGCAGAGAACCTTCTAAGTCTCCTCTGAAATAGATAGACTTAAACACAAATATATACAAGCGATTTGTTTGCCAACCATGCAAAAAGAAGGAAATTTGTGTACATGTGTATGTGTTAGATAATTTTTAGTTGTATGACACAGTCAGTGCCAGAAGAAAATTTCTCAATGTTATTATTGTGGAAATTTATTGCTTAGCAAGCGAAGTTGTTCTTGATGACTGCTTTCTATTATTAAATTCAAAATACAATCATTTATAGAAAACTTTCAAGATTTGAGGGCCATTTTATTTGAAAACAATAATTTTGAGCAAAATCATCAGTTCCTGTAGCATTTAAAGGTAAAAAAGAAATTACGACCCACAATGGCCTTCCAACGAGATCTTACAACTATGATAATTTTGGTTCAGAGGCACTTTGAAACCGGATCATTATCTGGAATTCAATATGGTTCCTGCATTTGGAAATGTGGCAAAGTAGATTATTTGATCGTTGATTATATTTTTCAAAAGAAATCGACTTGCGCATAAAAAGCTTAAACGATTTAAGTCTCGAAGTAAGAATCAAGGAAAATTGTGCTTTCAAATTCGAAAATGTTAAATCGCATCTTTTTGTAAAAGTAAACAAAACTTTTACCACATGCTGCCAAAGTAACTTTTTAAAACTTTGATAAAAATATTTCCTTAAAAATGTTTTCGAATAGACTACCATCCGCTAAGCATCTTTGGTCTCCTTTCTATTGGCCCCATATTAGCCTCCTTAAGAAGTTGCTCTTGCGATTTTTATTTCCACAGCTGTCACTTGAACAAATTATCGTTTTAACGAAAAATTAATTTCCAGTGGTAAATAACATCAGAATTTAATAAAAAATATTTCGTGCAAATATGTTGTGAAAAACATAATTTATACAAAGTGTTGGTGATATTTTTAAGCCAGCAAAGAGGCACAAAAACAAAAAACATTATGCAATGGCAAATCTAAGTTGAAATTATCAAAAATAGCCTCAATTTGCTCTACTGCTCAATCATTATCTTTGCAATTTATAAATTTTTTGTAAGCCTTTTTAATGGGTTAGTTTTGCTCTATTTAGTTTTTTTCATTTTTAAGATAATTTTGGATCATGTAGTCTTGTCATGCATTCAGTGACCCAAGTAATAAATAAACTGAGAAGATCTTTTCTTCAGTGTAGGGTATTATGTTTACGCTTACAGATATGCCCCAATCCTTTTAGGAAAATAGAAGGCAATGTGAAATGAAATTTTGCTGAGAAGAATATTTATTTAATAAATTTACCTGCCCACTCAAATTAAAGTCGAGGCCAGCCCAACCGGAAAAGCTTCAAGCAACAAGCAAACAATTAGTAGGGTTTTTGTTTTCAAGGAAATTTCTCCTCTTAGAGGAGATTAAACTTAAATTTGAAATATTTATCAAAACTATTTGATATTTTAATACGCATTGCAGCAAAAGGGCTGTAGTTACTTCACACATAAAGCCAATAAGAAATTAAATTAAAATTCTTTATATATTTCTCTTGTGCTTTTCTTTTAAAGAAACAGCATTTGGGACCTCTACACGATATTTACTGGTAAATACGAGTATGTTGAAATAAAGAAAGAGTGAAAATATTTTATCTATTAATTGAGTGGTAGCGTAAACGAAAGCAACGAAATAAAATTAGTTGTAAAACAAACGTACTTCCCACTGCCAGAACCAAGTTAATATGCGGTTGTACAGTGGAATCCGTCTATAAATGACCGTCTTCATTAAACATAAAATTACTAATATTAACATTATGTTGGATGCAGGCCTCAGCTCATATTAATATTTGAAGTTTTTTTTTTTTTTTTTTTTTTTTTTTTTTTTTTTTTTTTTAAAAGCTCATTGTAGCATAATAATTTGTATAAAAAAGTAAAATAAAATTGCTCGGACAAGAGCAGTTCTTTGTTATGAACAAAAGTCTGTTTTAATTTATGTGCGTCATAGGCGCACTCTACTGTATATATTTACTCTATGCCGCTAACGTGTACCTGCAGGCTTTTGAAAGGGTGTGAGTAGTAGAGATATAAGCCTAACCAGCCTTCTTATCGTCATCATAAAAGTTTGTAAACGTCAAACAAAATAACAACAACAACAAAAACAACCGTCAGTATTGGCACTTAAATTACAAGCACTTAAATCCATTAAAAGCACTTATTACTCACGTACATTCTTTCGTAGTTAGTAACAACTACTTAAGCAAATTATAGAAACGAGGGCCATCTAGAGAGGTTCCGCTGTCAAAATCGTTTAAAGTGAGTGAGTTATTTTTTAATGTTTGGCTCTTTTATTTCAGAATATAATGTAATAATATGTGAACTCACTACACCCAACACTTTTTACACGGCCTCTGCTTGTACAACTTTGAAATAACACGGTTCACTAATTTGCAGACTTCCTCTTTTTACACGGGTGACAAGGTTTTTTCTATTATAGTCGTAATTTTAATAGCGTAATTAAAAGACTGATAAATTATACTACTCGTACTAAATACTGAAGGAATCGTGGCTTAATAACAAATAAAAAACTATTTTTTATTAGATTTTTTGACATCTACCATTTAAAAAAGAAACTTATATGCAAAAATTCGTGTCAGAAGTAGACTGAAATTTAGTCTCCACAGTTTTAGCGATTACTTGTCATTTTAGTTGCATACACATTGCAGCAAATGCATTAATTGAAGTCATACCGAAGACTATTTGCGTGAACTTCCACTTTTCTAACTGAGAAACTTTTTCGAAGGACAATAGCCAGCCCTAACTTGTTTGTCAGACATTTAACACTCGCCATAAGTAACCATAAATAACTTTTAAATATTGACTTACTTTGGATTCGTAGACTCATTATCTAAAGATGAGTATTGTGCCGGGTACATTCGCTTTCTCTTGGTGTAAACAACCGTCTTTATGATGTGAATACATCAACGGTTGATCATCCATATCCCTCAAAACTTCATCATCATCATTTGCTTTCGTCATACACATCTTCAGCTTCTTCCATGGGATTCTTTTTAATTTAAGGAAAAGAACCAAGGGTACAATTTAAATATAAGCATATATACTTTAAAAATATTCTCTGTATGTAACTTGCGGAAATAACAAATTTATATTTCATAAATTTTTATTGCAGAAATATAAAAGTTAATGCAAATTGCGAAACGTTGTAAACTTTATAAACTTACTTTTGCCGCCACTCCCGGAGCCACTATCACATGGAAAGGCAGTCGTACATTGTTGCATACTAGATGGTTTCATCAGACGATCACACTTGGCTTACTTGACTTAAATTATACGCCACGCGTCTGGCTGCCTTGGCCCCATGATAGGGAACACTTTTAATTTCGCTTATAGAAACACGAAAGAGCAAAATAATAAAATACATTAAATATTATGTTAAACGAAACGTGATGATTTCCATAATGAATGTGTGTTTATGTTTCAAACTTTTTGTGTTTCTTTTGGAGTTCACAACAAAAATTTCTTCGTGCAAGCGTTTGCCAGTTCTTATTTAAAATTCTCACAAAAAAATATAAATAAATAAATAACAAGGTTACTGGTACAACAGCAAATATGAGGCATGTATTTGAACTCATGATAGTTATTAGGCATTTAGCTTTTCATTTTATCCCCAAACTTGGAAAATATATCCAGTGTGTTGTGTGTGTTTGTAAATTTGAAACATGAAAATCTCTTTGTGGTAGTGGGTGTAAATATGAAAGATTTAACAAATTATTTTTTAGATGCCACACGCTCTGCTTAAAATATGAAAATTCTTTAATTCTTTGAAAGTTTTGGACAAAACAAAACAAAAGTTTACTATTAGAAAATTACCACAGATATTTAACCTCCAACAACAGCACGTTCTCTACACGTATAAAGCAAAAGCTGCATGTAAAATTCAAATTAAGTTGTTCAAAGAATATCTAAAAACATAAGCTAAATGGTCAAATTTCCAAGAAAAAAGTTTAAAAAATATTTTCCATGACACAGATACACAACCACAGACACTATGGATTCATGCCACATGAAACAATGTCCAAGAAAAAACCTTCGAAATTTTTACTTACGCCTGTTCATTCTTCGGTCTTCCACTTTCGACACTCTTTCATTATGCACTTTTTTTGTGTTGGCGGTCTTGGTTAAGGGCATAATACATCCGCAACCTGCAATAAAGTACAAGAACAACGCAATAATGCAGGCAAATCTAAAGCACGATTAACTATTACAAACGAAAAAGAAAATAATATAGAATGAAAGTGCTCCTATTCTACTTTAAATAAAAAAGTTAATGAAGTTGTTACTTTTTTCACAAGGAGTTGTTAAATTGTAGCAACTACAACTACAACACCACGATCATGATTCTCCATGCAGACAAAAATGCAGATTTTTTTAAGAATTATAATTTCAAAGACTCCCATTTCTTCATACTGAAATTGTTCCAAGTATACTGCCACACAATTTATAATTTTAGCTGTGGGTAGTTTCACAGTGTTGGAAAAAAATAGTTCAGTTGCCGAAGTTAAACTTCATTGAGTGGAGGAATATGCGCAAATTATTCTGCGTAAATAAATTTCATATCCCGGATAGACAATCGATGTTTTAGTCTATTGTCACTTGCCAGTGATTAACAAGACTCCAAAATGTATTTTTGGTATTTAATTTAATGTGATTCTATTTATTTTCTTTAGATTCAGATCGTTAGTATATCGTAACAAATATTGTTTGATCACACTAAAACAAAAGTCCAGGCAAAAGCGTAGTTCAATTTATTTAATATACAGAGAGAACACGTTTATTGTGGTAAACGATTTGCACATAATATCCATAATAGATTATCAGCCAGCAAACAGAAAAGTTGATAAAACTAAGCAAATTATTGAGGGGTCTCTGAATAAAGCCAGTTTTTCTTGAGTTTTTAGGTCAAAAGTTTTCTAAGCAATAGTTGTGTACACAACCCTAAATGTTAATCTTTTAATGGTTTTATTTACAACTTGAGTAATGAAACTTAATAATGTTAGATGCCTTAAGATCTCGAATGGCTTTAAGCTTAAATTAATATATTTAAATATTTAAGACAAAAGGCAAGTTTCGTGTAACTTGCATTAAAATAATATTATTAGTACCATCTGGGCGGTCAAATATAAAAAATTAAAAGTGACAATTTCCAAAATATGTTTATATTTGAAAGTTTAGATTTAACGCTTCACTAAATTTTTCCATTTTATTTTTAAAATAGAGAGGGTATATAAAAAAGTGTTTTCGGCAACTTTTTTAAACTGTTTTAAAAATAATTTATTTTCCAAATAAAATTTCGAACAATTGAATATTTTTACAAACAAGTTTAAAATAAAATTTTGTTCTTAATTAGAATATTTAATTTTCCCTAGTCATTAAAAGTTGGTTTTGAATGTTATTTGTTAAAGTTTTATTGCACTCCAACCTCTTTCCAAACATTAAATTACATTTTGAGGTTTTTAACCAACAACATGGCATCATGTCAAGCAAACGAATGAATATCCGGAAAGGGAAAGAGAATGAATGTATATAGTAGAAAGAAAAAATATTTCGTAGTCTGAAGCACTCAACTACATACTTAAAGAAAGTTACTTTGATGCTTAGGAAAACCACAAAATTTACTAACACTTTCACATACAGATTCGAATACCTGCAGCATGTCCATTCTCTAGCTTACGTTGGCAAATACTAAGAATAACTTATTTAAATAAAAGATGAAAAGCTTTACTCAAAGACCTTTTACCTGGCTAAACAGATGGTTCTGGACGATTAGTTACACTGCAAAGAGTGTAATCCACTTCTGCACTAGTGGCACGACTGAGGCATACAACATGGTAAATATGTACATCTTGTAGCCTAAAACGCAAAAGAAAATTATAAAGGGAAGAATATTGGCAAAAAGTATAATTTGATTAAGTTTCTAGTTGTTCAAATGCAATTTTGTTAAAATTTTGTTTTAAAAAAATCGATGAATCTAATTTTCATTTCTTTGTTTAAAAAAACAAGAGCGAAACGAAAATGAATCAGGAAGAATGTATTAAAAAATATCCACAATGCCAGCGTTTATAATTTGAAACTTTCGGAAAATGTCGCGCAGATACTGATTTTATGTATAGAAGTTAAAATAAAAAATAATAACCAATGTGAGGACTGTCTTTAGGTTTTTATAAAAATAAAGCCAACTTTAACACAATGTTGAAAAAATTATATTTTTTCGGGTGATTTCAGCGTGAAAAACATTCAAGTCAAATGCCCGCAGACATCACGCCGCCTATTCCTCCTCCCATATCGTATGCTCCTATTTCCAGCAAGAGTGTAGTTCCTTCAAACTAACAAAGAAAATTTGGAATTTATCCTTGAACTGTCTGTAACAAGTTCTTATTTGTCTTGGACACGTTATCTTTTGTTAACTCATTTTCAAACTAGAATTTTCTAAGTGCGTCACTAAAGTCGTTCGTATTTGTTTCCAAATCAGGGAAACATTAATGTTTGTAATACTAAGCCGCTCAACAAATATTCCATGTCACAGTGTCATGCCTACACCTACACATTGTACTACACATTGTACTTTTTTACAACAAGCTGGGTTGTCGCGAGAAATTTTTTATTTGCTAAACTATCACGACAGGCATGAATAAATAATTGCTGTTGCGAATATTGACGTACTTATATTTTTGTTTTCTTTCCACTTTTATATACGAGTTCTTTTACCAAGCAGACACATTTACATGCAAACATTTAGGCTTCCGGTTTAACTTATAAAAACTTTTAATTTTTAAAAGATAATTCAAAATTGTAATTTCAATTTAAAATATAACTAGACTTAAAAGTTCTTTTTAAGCTTAAATGACACTTTTCTCGTCCAATATTCTTGAACTCAATTGTACCACAATATTTAATTCATCGTATTGTTCGAAGTCATCGGCATTTGCTTCAGCTGAAACATTATCGCAGAAGTGGGCAGGTCGTCTTCTGGCTTTTATTTGCTCTTATGATTTCATATTTGACCCTTATGTGTTGCAACGTAATATTACTCATACGACATGAATTATTGCTCATACGTAATTTTAAATCGATATCAATCATACGTCCAGTGTTTATTTCGATTAGCAAGAAGTAATTCAATTTGTATATTTGGCAAGCGATTACAACAACATAAGTGAGCTTAATAAATAGTTAGTTTCATGCCCTCATTCATGCACTCGTTTTGTATTACAAGTCATTTTAATATTATGGTTTTTTCGTGTCAATGCAATCTCAAATTGAAATTGTGTTAATAGACAATTATGTAATTATAAGTTATAATTGTAAATAATTAAATTGATTGAATTGAATTGAAATCAAAGTAATGTTTGCGGCAAAAACTCATGCAGTAGACGTTAAGCACTTGTCAATTCAATAAAACCATAATATATGCATTGATCTAAAATGTAATTTTCAGCAACATTGTTATTAAACACTAACAGAAAAACGACATGCTATTTTACACAGAATAATGTATATACAAATAAGCATAAATAAATAACCATGAACAAATAGGACAATGGGTTTCATATATAATTCCTCTAACAACTCTGCTAAAACGGCCATTTTGGCCTACAAAACACCTGAAGCGCAACTAACCTTTTCGAACTTCTGTTAAAGAGGATTCCCATTTCTTCGGTAATTGTATATAATTGGACCATTATTACTAAGTAAGTTTAAGGCCAATGAATCGGAAATATTTTCACTCTTATGACGCCTGAGTTCACTTTGATATTTTCGGATCGTAGTACTTCCTCTTTTCATTTCGACGCTTTATGGCATAAAATAATCTACATTTAATTTCATATTAATAATTTCTACACCTAAAATAGCCACTTGATTTGAGAAGAGACTAGCAAATATTTAAAAAATATAAAGATATTTACATTTAACGAAAAGAGAAATTCATTGTTGTGCTTAAGCCTCCTATGAATTCATAATTTTGCCCATTACGTTCAGGACATTTTACAAGCTTTGGAACATGAATGGTACAAATGTAATACAATTGTTTAAATAAGAGGAAAATAACGCTTCTTATGAATCAGTAACAGCAACAGATACAAGATTACGGACTTGTGAGACACATCGCAAAAGGGTTAATTTAATAACGAAATATTTTATGGAATATTTTTTATTTATTTAAATACAATTGTTTGCTTTACTTTCCCATAAATTGTTACATAATGAACACAAACTATATTATGGATATTATACTTTCAATTCTTGCTCCATTTAAAGGTATAATTGACAATGCCACTAGTGGAGCTGGCAGCATCCAGTAAGATCGACGAGTAATGATATGCTGAAATAACATTCGTGAAAGGTGCAACAAAATTTATGTTTGTGTCGCCCTTCAACAACTTAATGTAAGGCAACAGTAAAATGACAGCATTTAGAAAATATGCGGGCACATAAATTACACATGAGAAACTTTTTAAGCTGTCAGGATCAAACACATTAGAACAGGCTATGAGTTAAAAAAAAGTTATTTTTTATGAGCACACCTGGCTAAACGTCAACAAAGTGTAGTGTCGATTTATACAGGGTTCCATCGTATGACACATCATTGTTAGCAGCGCACTCCTGGGCTCAATAGTAAAATTTTTCAGGACATGGTTGAATATTGAAATTTCTGTAACGTATACTACTATCCTTGCAGCCCTCAGCATTTTTGTAGCGGCGTATTTACTGAATAGCCCTTTCAATACAGTGCGCGAACGCGTCGGCCATTCTGACCACGACATTTAAAGGATGAACCGGAATGACTGTTGTTAGGACTTCTACTAATGCTGCTGCAGCGTACACTTCAGCTTGCTATGGTTAAACACACTGTTTAAGATTTATGAACACAATCTTGTAAAACACAGTTTAAAAAACGTAAGAAGCAATAAATTATACGACCTGTAGTCCGCTTTCAAATCGTTAACGTCGCCGATCTCATTTAAATTATTAGCCGAAGTGGCATACTTCATCAAAATCATTAAATGCAGTTAAAGAAGGTGGAAGGTAAATCGGAGTTTATATTACGTTTATAAATAATAAAACAATATTTATATAATGATGGTTTTTATGGCTCAATTCTGTTTATTTCCCTTCCGTTTTCCTTTTGTGTTCTATACGGAAATTTTTTAGTTTTACTGCCATTAATTTTTAATTTTATCGCTTACAAAAGATCAAAACATTCAAATATTATCGCCTTTATTGACTAAAGCAACATGCGATTACTTCCGTTTTATATGGTAATTCACTTATTTCACTTTTCCTTGTAGTGTTTTTAACTTTAGGGGCAAGGACAAACATATACAATGCAACTCAAAATTTTTTCCTTCTTGTGACGTCTATTAATAATGAAACTAAGCCATGGTATTTGAAAAACTGTCTGCACCCTGTGGAAGTAATAACAGATATAGTGGCAAGCATTCCAACACATACTCGTACTTATGGATTTTACTTTGTTGTTGTATTAGTGTACTCGTATCTGTTTAATTTTTTTTATATCTTTTGTTACTACTAAAAGATTTTACTACACATTGTCTACCGGTTGTTATGTTGCACACACGCATTTCTTGGAAAGCATGTGCAAGCATGTTATCATTTGCATGGGGCAAGGAACCAGAGTAAAACAAGCTACCGTTTATGTCTGATGTACTTGTGTGTATAAAAGTTGACAGATGTGGCGATTTGCCGATAAATATGGCGATTCTGTTTTTGTGACTTTTAATGTTCTTTGTGATTTTTTAGTATATCTGAAGCTCCACGAATTTGCTTTAAAAAAACTTTAAAAGTCAATACGAAAATATAACGCAACTGTATAAGATTTTGGCAGCCTTAACAGCTTAATCTAGAGATGTTTGTCAAATTAAGTGGATGAAAGAGTTTGTGTAAAATTCTGCGCCAAAGAGAAGGTTACAACATATTTTTTCTGGACTTATTTTGATGGAAAATCCAGAGCGAAGCACATTTTAAACAATTAGTCCATATTCGCTCTAAAAGAAATTCCAAACATTCTCGAATATTATCTCAATTGGAACATGCAGTGCTTGTAATTTATGTGGTAAAATAAAACCTTCCTTATATTTTTGAAAGAAAAGAAAACTTACAAATTACACGTACATTCGCTTTCCATTTTCTGCACTTTTGCTTTTCAAAGGCTTCAAAAAATCAAAAAATATCAATTTTTCAATTATTTTTGTACCATCGATTGGACTTGAGTATCATTTTGTGATTATTTCAATAGCCGAAAAAAATTAAGTCTGATAAGAACATATATACTCGTATATAAGGAATTATGTGAAGATGCTTATAAGTTCTATAGTAAATCAAATGAACCTTTTAAATCTTGAGCTTCAGTAGAATAATATGGATGAATGCAGGATGCATCACATTAGTTGCACTTTCCTCAAAAATTTCTAAGCGATCAAGTTTAAATGAAGCACATAAAAGTGAAAATTTTAAAGTTGTATTAGCAAAGTTATTGATATATAAAATCTGTTTCTTTCTTTCTCTAGATGCCATTGATTTTGAGTCAACATTTTAAACTGAATTAAGTAGTGTTGAAATGAAATTTGAAGATATGGAAACTTTTCGAGAATTTTATTTTAATATCTGAAGTTGCGTGCAGTAAATAAACTTAACAAAGACATGAATGTATACAAAGACTGCGAACGTTTCCCTCTTATAAAATGTAAGAGTTCATTATTACAAACAAAATTAGATTTTGTTAAAGAGTTTGTAGGACAAACCCAACTTTTGTTAATTGAAATCCAATTATTCTGATGATTATATTCCATTTTAGTTTACATAAGCTTTCACCAAAAGCTCTTAACTACAATTAACCATTTTAAAGAACTCCCATTGGCGGTAATTTATATGTTTGTAATTGTAATACCTCTGTTAAAAAACTATTTTCAGTTGCACTAAAATCCGTTTTCGAAATAAAAGTGCAGTATGAACTTCCCGAAGTGAAGAAGAGAGATATAAATTACAGGACTATAAATCGCATATGTTGACCTTTTTTTTGTCCCTTCTAAAGAAATGATGATTATATTTAATTCCCATAAAATGTAATCCAGAGAAGAACACAATGCGAAACGTCTTCTGGATATAGTGTATAATTCGATGGATAATAGATCAGCAGCTGTATCCAAATATATTTAATTTCAAACATAGAAAATCTTTTCCAAAGCCTTAAGTAAACCATAAAATATCTATTTAGTGAATATTTTAACATGTACAAAACATATTGCATCAACCATTACATATTGTGATTTATAAAAAGTACTTTCATAATTGAAACAAAAAATGTCATTGGCAAAAACTTAACGAAAAAAACACTTGCGATATTTTGGTGATTTTTACAAAAATTAGGCGACGTAGGCAAAGATTAATATGGAAACCCTAATGTTCACATCCACGCACACTGACATCGTTTTTCAGACGTAAATAAACAAAAACTCACTTAGTGGAAAAATCGATGAAGAAAATATATAAATGGATAGAAGTATTCACTTTGTTGTATAAAGAATTCATTTGCAGACATCAAAAAACCTCTTAATAACAATGAAATGTTTTCAAACAAACACACTCGTACTTCGTAACAGCCATAATCCAAATAAAATTTAAATGTTGCCGAATTGTAAATTATTTCCACCAGGTAACCATTCTGTCATATTGCGTTCAAGTTCTAGATACGTACACCTTGATTACCCAAAGAAAGTGAGAACGAGCACTTACACGCAGGTGCAAAAGTAGCCTAGAATATAAGCATTCACTTAAAGAATTCAAGGGGTGGAACCGTCTTAACGTTGTATCATTTGTGTGGATATTAATGAATAATTATGCCCCGTGATCAGCTGTTTAAACTTGACAGTCAAGTCGACAGCGAATCGAAAATTATAACCGTGCTAATAAAAGAAGTATTGCAACTTAAAGAAAGAAATCGAATGTGTTACTTTAATAAAAATAATTGGGATAAACGAGAATTGTTTTTGCAACAAAAAGCAATTCTATATTTCGTAAACTGAATTTATGAAAATCGTTCCCTCAGCTATAAATATTGCACAAAATGGCGAAACTTCAAGGAACGGCAAGGAAATATTTCTCACCTACGATTGGAGTTTTACAAATAATTTGTTGCAAAATAAAGGTGAAAAGCAAATGAAACAAAGGAAATATAAAATAATAAACATTGCAAAAATACTTTTTGTTAACAAAGTATTAAGATAAAAACAAAACACAGTCGAAATGCATAAGTTCGCATACAAAAGCTCTTCAATTTTCAACATTTACTACTTCTTATAAATACATTTTCAAGAGTATTTTGCAATAATTGACCTACATGTAGCAGTTGAAAGGAGTATTATTAGTGCTAGTGGATGTGTCTAGACATAAGTTGCATTTCCCATTCATTCAACATATAATTTTTTTTTATTCATACATTCATTATTGCTCTACTAGCGGATATATAAACATCCAAATATTTTTAAAACAAACTATTATTCCAACTTGATCCACAAGATATATATGTGTGTGTAAATTAATGCTTTTGCTTTTATTTCACTTCAAAATTGGTTACATACAATAGAGATAAAATCCAATTTATGAGGATACGGCGAAGGTGGCGCTACTTATGGTCAGTTGCAATAAAAATTTGAATCGAGACCTGAAATTCTAACGCAATGTTAATTATAAAATTTCTTGTATTGGTAGATTAGAACCAGCACTAGCAATTACATCTCTAAAAGTATTTAACATAAACTTTAGTTTTCGAAACTCGTCATACTCCTGATTTTATAAATTAAAAATAGAAACAAACGATATATAGAAAATAAATAGAAAATAAATGATATAAGTACAAGTTTTATAAATATGTAAAATATATTTTTTAGAATTAAAAATTTACTTTGTCTAAAACGAACCGAGTTCGTTTTAACCAAACTCCACTCCATTTGGTAGAGTTAAATATTTCTGGATAACAAGGGCAGTGCCCGAAAATTACTGGAGAAGGAGCAACGAATGGAAATTATTTTTAAATTGGGGCGAAAAACTATTTTTATACTTCTTTTGTTATTGTACATTAAATCCTTAATAATGGAGAGGGATTGATTGAATAAAAGACAAAGAATTTGATAAGGCATAAATAGAAACAGAAACAGAAAAAAAAACATGTAACAAACAATTCTGTTATTCCTTTTATATGACTTGTGGAAGCTCAAACACTCAAAAAGGTATAAATCCATCTAATCATGCACACAAACACATACAAATACATATATAATAACATATATACATAAATATGTAAATATAAGATATGGCTACGTGCATGTATTTGTGTACATTATTCAGTTCACTTGGACAAGGGTTGAAGTTCTTACAATAGAATCGTAAAAAATGGACGCAAATATTAATTCTTGCTATAAGGAGTTGCCTAATAATGCAAGGATAATATAAAAATTTTTTCAGAAACCTAAAAAATACTTTAATAGAAGAGAGCTTCATAAAACATATTTGCAGTCTTTGCCAATAACGCGGAACCTTCAAAAATTATTTTATGTTTGACTGATGAGGTTGACTGAAGATCTGAAGAGATGTTATCCTTCCCTCTAGCAACGAAATTGTTGTGAATTTGATGAACGAATTGTAGAATAATTTGTAGATTTTTTTTCGTTTCGCCCTATCCTTAATATTATTTGTGTGAGATTTAGTTTTAGAATACTGTAGACCTTATAGATAATAATATACATACATACTATACAGAACTTAAGTTAAGCTTGCGTATGCAATATGGTAGCAAATAATGCAAAAAGTTCTGGAAATAAGTTTTTTTTGCTTGGATTTTATTCGAGAAATATTTACAAATTTCTTCAAAATTGGTTTAGCCATAGCGAGGATTTATTGAGAGTCTCAGTGATCCTCAATACTTAAACGCAAGCAAGAGTTCAATGGCATTACTAAGCAAAACAAACTGTGTAATGCATTATGTGCAACGCATTATGTATAAAATACGAAAGTCCTTATATTTCTTCTGCGAATGTGTACGATAAAGCCAAAAGTTGGATAACATGAACCAAAAATAGGTTGCTCGATTGCAGCTTATTATCAAAATCTTGTCACCACAAGGAACAAGCATATCCTTAAAATCTTTATGAAAACTTACACGTTACACACACATCCCTCTTAAGCGAATCAAGCCAAGCTAACATTATTTCCTTGAACTCGTTCTCTAGACGTTGTAGGATATAATTTGAAAGATCACCGGGCTTACAGGTGATTGGCGCCGTTTTATTGGGATGCCCATTAGAAAAAAATCCTTTTACTAAACAATTGAAAAATTTTTTAGATTTGTTTCATTTCTGACTGAGACGTATTAATTTATTACGAGAAAAATAATACCAACAATGAGGGAGATAAAACTATGAATTTCAATTTTGGGAAAAGGTCAGTTTGGTTTGGCAAAAGTGGAAAAGCAACGATTGTGATTTTTATTTAAAAAATAATTTCTTATGCCAAACAGCGCATAATTAACCACATTTTTATTTAGTGCCCGTACTCGCACTGATTTTGTATGTAATAAAGACTTCCAAAACTCATAAATTATGTTATTGCCATTAGGCTTTTTTTCACTTTCTTTAAAGAAAAGATTTATGAAAAACAATTAAACAAAACATATTTGTGAAAACAAATTAAGAAAACGAAAAGAGAGTAACAGAAATATGTCGTGAATAATTTCGTACAGATTATTTCAAACTTTTATGCAAATTATTTTATTTCCAAATGACTTGTTTTCAAAATTCTTTATATTATTATTTCAGGGTTTTGTGATTTATAAAACAAAACCGATTAATCCTTTTCAAATGAATTTTTACAATTTGTTGTGGTTGCGTTTCCCTATTGTTGATTTTGTTTGAAGCTTTTCCCCAAATCAATTTTCCTAACGACATGGTTTCAACCCTTTAAACTCAGGTAGTAAATTCACTTGGAAAAGATTTTCATAAAATCAATGTGTAGGTTAAAAAAAACCTGAGATTTACTTAAGTTAATGTATGAATGCCTTCGAATCCTTTCCCATTTTGATGGATTATTTACGCCACCAAATATGGTAAATACAGAGAAAGGAGTGACATCGCAAAAGAATACATAAAAGAGAATTAATGAAAAGGAGTGGCAAAGTAAAATATTTAATCTGAAAATCAATTTGTGAAAGTGTTGCTCTTAATCAAATGACTTGAGTGTGGCACGCAAGCAAAAGCGCAACCAAAATGGAATAAAAATAAAGCCTAAAGGTTCAACTTTACTCAAATATATTTCCAAATATATTTGTATGTCATTATGTATGTATGCACGTTGGGTAATGCCCCTCAGTACTGGTGTTTGCATCCGAATCAAAATACTTAGAAATTTCTAAGTTTTTTTTTAATAATATTCGCCATAGTAGGCGATTAATTCACACCTTATTATTATTTGTAGCTTGTAATTATATCGGTTAAGGAGATTTGCGAATAAAAATTCATTATCACTTATGAACTAAATGTTCAATTGCAATAAGAGTTACAGGAAGAAGGTTATTTGTGACTCCTATTATCAAGTAAAAATATGTTACACTCCTGACCATGCGGTTTTGGTTTATTTAGAAATTGTATGTCGTAACGTAAAGCGCAAGTGCAAGTTTCTATGGTCAAAGAAGGAAAATAAAGCATTTCATATTAATCGTCTAGACAAAATAATTGAATTGTGAAAAACATACATGCTTCTATTATTGATAATTTTCTTTAGCTATAAACTTTTTTTATTGAAAATAAGCTTAGAAACGAGACGTTGAGTATTTAATTTTACAAATGTCTTGATTACAATTTAAAATAAAAAGTTTTAGTTGCCTTCAATCAATATTCGCTTTTAGCTAAACAAATTATATTCAACAAGTATTTAAGCCATTGACCGCATTCCAGAGAAAAATCGCTAGATTTAAATGAACTCTATCAGAGACCGATTTAAAATTCGTTATTGCCTTAGAAAAGCGTAACAAGATCCACAATTTCTTTTCTTTTTCAGGGTATTAATGTTTGCATATTATCTGTATGGTATGTGGTCATGTATTTTACGAAATTGTCTAATGGCTTCCTTATTGCTACGTGGTTGCTTAAAACTTCTTAAAGTGCAAGCATTTAACCATAGTAATGTTGACTCATAGTGTTTTATGCATATAATCATATATGGCTAATACATTAAAAGATTTTTCACCATAATCTCAATAAAATTGTTTTATTAGAAATAGAATTCAATACTAAAATATAATGTAAATGGAATTTTATCAACATGGTTAATTTATTCACTTAACCAAAAATTTTTTATTAAAAAATGTTTCTCATGACTCAAAATTGCTTGGTTTCATGAAAAATTTTCTCAGTGTAGTTAAAAGTGTAATATGTTTTAGTTACATATGTGTATGAATATCAAATCAATAGTCTTATCGGGAATTCGTATATAGAGGCAAGTACTACAATTTCAATGAAAAGCTTTGCAGATTATTTGACGTGTGGCTTATGTCACTGCAATAATTTCAAACTGAAAAGTTGTCACTAGTTTTCCTCAAAAATCATATAGAATTTGAAGTTTTCAAACATTTTGTTCAACGCTGCTTTTATAAAGAAGATCAATTTGAAATCAAATATTGCGTTTTTATATCAGTCAGCCACTTCTGGCTAAATGTATCGAAGGACCTGAATGCATTAGATTCACTCTAGCGAAGTGTTTGCCAACAGGCTCCATGTGTTAGACTGTCTTTGAATTTTCCGTAAAAAACTGGCTTTTCTACAATTTCATTTTCACACAGGCACCCAAATCCATAATTGCCAATTAGTGAATATTTTGCTTTCATATTTGTATTGCAGTCATATTAAATAAAGGCAATGATAACGAACAAATTTCGATGAAAAATAAGGTAACAATTTTAAAACGAGACCTGAGTGAATGAAATAAATAAATAAAATTTAAATTCATGAATTGTTTTCAAACTGCCAATCATGTCACAACTGTGAGGAGAAAAACCTTTTACACATCCCAACATATTCTCATTAGCAAGGAAATGTACACGTAGTGAATATCCATTTGCATACACACATACACACTGCTACATGTATATGCAGCTGCACCAAATTGCATTGTGTAAAAATGAATGAAAACTGAACAACACTTTCTGGCAGTGCAAACACAACAAAAACTATTGGTTACCAACAGCGTCTTCACATGACGTGTGTTTGTCAGAGGCAGTGTCATAGTTTTGTAAAAAATTTATTATTTTTAATTATTTGGGCGACTAAAACAGCTGCTGTCAGTCTCCTTAGAATAGTAGTATTTTATTAAAATAAAAATTTTCACAGGAGAGATTGAAGCCAATCAAGATTTTGAATTTAATTTGGTCGATATTTGTTTTCTCTTTTTTTGTAATTTTTTTAGGCTTAAATATTTAAAAGTATATTTCTTGCATATATTTAAATAATCCTTTCAGATTTATCCGTACATGTCAACTTAATAATAAATATCTGTTCAGCATTTTGACGTTACCCAATTTATTAATTACACCTCTGACATTTAACATGTTGAAAAGTGGTCTTATGTGTCTTATCGGCTGTAGGTTTTATCACTATGAAAAGCTCTTTTCTGCTTTCACACATTCGCTGCCACCACCCTCCTCGATATTAATTCGGAGAACTATTTATCACACCACCTCAGTCACAGCAAATAAACATCAAAAACGTTGTAAATACAAAAATAGAAATAGTGAACAAATAGATAATCTGTCACAATGCATTTCACATTTCATTTATTCACTTGCTGCAGATGAACTGAAGCTTATCCCATGGAGAATAATGCTTAAATTCAAGTTGAATATTTTTTTCCTTTAGTCTTTTTGTTATACATGCGCAGTTTTGCGTTTTATCGTTTGTTTGTGGTCTCTCCTCCAGTTCCCAAATGAATTGATGTTATTTTTCTAATCAGCAATAACGTACAAACAAAAAATAGAAACAAGAGCACGTCATTTGCTTTAAATTTGAAGTGAATCTGTTCGCTTTCATTTGTCAATTAAAATATGACTGTTGCTTTAATTGTGATTTTTCTGATACTCGTAAATACGGGATGAAAGCAATGATTGGAATTTTGTGTTGTTAGATATCGAGTTGGTACCCGTGGAATATTATTCACATGCAACTATTTTATTGCCTCTTTTACGCATCGCTTATTAACTGCAACAATGACGTCATAGCTGAAAAATGCCGATGTTTCAATTAAAAAATCCTTAATACAGGTAATTTTTTAGGTGAAAGTACTATTTAATTATAAATAAGAAACATTTTAAGCTGTTTTCAATGAGATTTACTTTTTGGACTTGTGACATTCTTGCAAGAAACAAGCGATATTTAAGTCTAAAATGAATTTGTAACATTACAATAGATTTGAGTTCCTCTCACCTAAATTAAAAAAATTAATTTAAAAAAACATGCATTGCACCAGCCCCACAGAAAACTCTTTTAGCATCCATTAATCAATTCCCAATGCAGTCGCATCTATTAAAGAAACACAGAATATTTTATAGTCTCTTTAAATACTTATCTTACATATTGGAATGATACAAACTATAATTAAATACAAAATATATGTATAGAAAAAATCTGAGAATTACCAAAAGATGGTGATGATGATGATCCATTAAGTAGAAGTTCTATACATTCTGGCATAAAAAAAAAGATTTTTTTCCATGAAGTCTTCAGCGAACAGTAAAAAAAATAAAAAAATTTTATCAAATAGACGGTCGCTTGTGTGTTCTTTGTTCGTTGTATATTGTTGCCCTATTAAAATTATGTTGCTTGTTAAAGAAAACATTTTAAATCCCCAGTAGACATTATTTACAAATTAATGTGTCTTTATATAAAAGTAAAACTAGACAGGGACTTTAAATTGCTACGAAAGTAGGTCTTTGCGATAATAAATTCAATGACAATTTTAAGTAATAAAATGAGCAGATGGACAATCGCGTCATTTATCAAAATTTCTGTTAATAAAAAATGTCTTCTTAAGGCTTTTCTTACTATCAAACTAGATATTGCTTTAGTACTTTCGGCTTTTTCAAAGGTCAAAGAGCAAAAAGTATAACCGAATTTAAGTAGGGATCAAAATTTAAAATAAAGCACAAGTACTGCTCTGGATTCTTTTGTCATGTAAACAACATTTCCCTTCGTATTCAATGCAACTCACGTATGATACTATAAAATCAAAGTCTCATGGGTGTTAAGGTCATGGATGTTATCAGAACTATAAACCTTCTCTTCGTATATTAATTCCAATGTGTGGTAGGTTCAGAATCGAAATTTGCCATTATTATTTCCTACATACATGTACTTGTTTTTTCTAGATTGTTCCTCCTATAGGGTCTTACTCCGCTATTATTATCAAGCAAGAAACTTCTACATCTACATCTACATATTAGTACCCTAAAAATTAAGCTATAACTTTCAACATGCTTTGCACATCTTTTGTTTCCTATTTCCGTTTCTCCGAACTCCCCGCGTCTACGTTTTTACATCCACTTGCTTGCCGAATGCAAATTTAATTTCTACTTGTTTTATTTGCTATTTTTGATCAGCTTTCTTTAACTATTTCATTTTTTTATAATTTATTAATACATAATAGTGTTTATTTAGTTGTGTGCGTAAATAATGATGTATTTTATGCTTGATTCATTGTTTATTATTTTTTAATTTAGCGACCTTGTCTTCGTCTTGGTGCTTAAAGTGTTTTTGTTGCTTGAGTTTTTCTCATAATTTCATACATTTATTATGATTATTTTGTATTTTATTTATCTTTTCCTTTTGTGTTCTAAGAAGGTGGGAGAATAACAGAATAGTATTTTTTATTTCATTTTCGCACAGTTGTCTATTCTGCATATTTTGCGTTGGATGTTTTAGTTTCCGGCAGATTAATTCGTTGATTGAAACAAAGAAACAGACAAAGACAATATTTCATGAATGAAAACCATTTTTATTTATTGATATAAAAGCAATAATATCTATTTTTAATAATAATTAATATTTTTATGATGGTTTATAATCCAAAAAGAACTTTAAATTTATCCGAGTGAATGTTTTTTGATGAAAAAGTGACCACATCAGCATTTTTAACCGATTTCAAAAAAAGGAGGAGGTTATCAATTCGTGTGTATTTTTTTTTTTAAATGTTTGTAAATGCAAAATTTATCAGTTGTGAACTAATTTTCAAAATTATTATTATTATTTCTTAAGGGCTTTGCTTGTAGTTTGGTGACATGATTTTTTTATCGAAAATCGGACAAGCGACTCGATGGAAATATGCATAAATCACGCTCATTTATGGACTCTTTTTCAAAAATGTTTATTTAATCCTTCCTGGGAGTAAAATATAAACTAGAATTGGTTTTGTAATCTGTTCGTTTGGCTATTTGTATTGAAGTCAACTTTTGTTGCCAGAATTATTTTATCATAATATTATTCATGTTATTTAAGCTTGCAATCTGTCTATAAAATTAATTTAAATTGCAAAACAGTGTTTTGCATTTAAAATTACAATATTTATTTATTTAGATTTCATTCTTTATGCTGAAATGTTATTCTTTATTAGAATTTTATGTATAAGGCACAAACATTTAACACACATAATTAAGCCAGTAAAATAATAATTAAAAATTTTGATTTAAAAATTCTAACATTTATTTATAAAAGTTTAATATTTATCTATGTATAGTAATAGATGTAAATAGAGAGACAATGTAAATTCAAAAAGCCAGCTAATCTATTTATTACCTGCATTTATTACCTTCATTTAAAGCGGAATATAACAAGTCAATTAAGAAAAAAGATTTTTTTAAATATATAAATGATTAGTATTTAATTATATCGTTCTTTATACTTGAAACGATTAACATACTCGTAGATAAGCAGAAATATTGGATTAGAAATACACTACTCGTATCTTAGTTGATGCCCTTGTTATTTTTTTTATATTTAAATTGTTTTATTTAAAGCATTTGCCTCAGGTTTTCTATCGAATAAAAAAAACAGACTTTGTTGATATTGTCAATGTGTTTCTGCATCTTGAAAGAACTAACAGACTTTATTTTGGCATAAATTGGAACTACACATCTAATAGCGATTTGTGGCATGGGCTACTGTGAAGCTTTTATTTATATATTTATGTATTTATTTAAATTTATGTATTTATTTAAATAATAGTGAACAAGTGCTTAACAACAGCTTAATAACAGCTTACAGTGCGTAAAATATTTGCCATTCATTTATTTTCATGAATATTAAAAGCATTTATTAAATATGAATGCATGTGTATTCTCTGCATGAATAATAATTAAATTTACTGACTTATTTGCTGTAGTATGTATTTGTTATTTAATAATTGGGTTAGCTTTACAATAAATTATACAAAAATAAAAAATAATTGTGGTTGGATGTCACAGGTACTTTTATTCTCTATTTTAGAATAAAAATCAATTTCTACATTGTCAATTTTGATTCACAAAATTGATCATTTGTGAACACAATCATTCCGGTAGCGTCATCATCTATGACGCTGTGGTAACGTTTCAGGACGTATACATTTTTTTTAAAGAAATAATACATTCATTAGTCGAATCAATAAATAAAAACTGTTTCTGATGTTTTAACGAAAATAATATTTATACTGTTGAATGATAGAAAGTAGACAAAGTATTGGTTTTAAATTCAATCTTTTGCAAGTATATAAATAAATAAAATAAACAATTGGACAGCATATCACGGTTCCTCTACTCCAGGTCAACAAAACCTCTCACTCACACATATTCATAAATTTTGAAAATTCTGAAATTTGTAACTCCGTGAGTAGTCAAAGAAGTTCCATTTCGTTAGCAAATGGCCGCTGAAGTCAAAAATATTTAATTATTAATTATAATTATTTTAAATTTGAATTTTATCAAATTTATGGTAATTACGACAATATTCTTGGGCTAATTTTGTATTTCACGGAAGTGATTCCATGATTTAATTCAGTGTAAATTTTTGTTTTTTAACGAACAATAATGTATTCAAACAATGTAACGCTTCACATTGATGAAATACAAAATATGTCCCAAAATTTGACATATAAAACATTTCGCGTGAAGTAGGCATTAGAAAATTGAGGTTTTGAAACTCCATCATATAATCCGAAATATTATTTCCGGAAGTCGTGGACGTAGAAGCTAAATTCCTACTGTTCTACGTTGAGAACTTATGATTTCGGAGTAAATGAAAAGTTTAAAAACCTTTGTATCTCAAAATTAGGAAATGTATTACCATTAGAACAAATTAGTATAGGATTTTTTAGAATCTAGGAAGAAACTGATCTCGCCAATGCTAGTGACATTTAAAAGCATTTACGAAGGCGAATTAGGAAAAAACCGAGAGTAGCCCAGACAGGCTGGTACGTAATGAGCTGCTCGATTCACTACAAACGGCTAAAGTTCTTCTTCACTGGGTCAAATCTATTAAAATACAATGTAACTTATGACATCTAATAAATATATTATTGTTTGTTGTTGGCTAAGCATTGTAGGCCTGCATTGTAGGCTAAAATATGTTTCTATGGAATTCTCATAAATATTTAATTTTTATTTTTTTATTCATTTTACTTTCAAACATGATTCTACTAAAATGTATTGATGATTTGAGGCATATACTCAGCCAAGCGCCAACAATAAAAACCAGATTTTTAAATAATTATTTTATATAATATCTCTAATAATTAAGTTAATAAAGTTTATAATATTTATTTAAAATATAATGATTAACTTGAAATATTTCATTGATGTCATTAAGTTGAAAGAAATATTTTATTATTAAAAAAATTAAATACTAAAATTTTCTTTTAAACCATTTAAATGTGAACTAGTGATTTAACAACAACAATTCTCATTAATAGACTTGAATCGACAGCTTTAATTGAAGTTTATACACGTTTTCAGTGTATGGGCACATAATTGAAATTATAAATAAAACATTATTGAATCATGTTTACAGAGAAGTTCTGCGATTATATCGAACAACCTTCCTCTTTCAATTGATACAGCAATTAAGCAACTGCTCGCTAATCTGTTTATAAAGAGAAAAACAATTAACTTGATTATGGGCTTGGAGGGGCGTACATTTTAATTACAATATACAACGTTGCAACTCCCTTCTGGTCGTACGAGATACGCTCATCAGTTGGCATAAGAACTGGCTGGCAACACCAAACGATTTATAAATGTATAAAGGAGCAATTAAAATATTTAATTTTTAAATGAACACACAATCAGATTATACAGATGCATACTAGTATTACATAGTTGATGAATTGTGTTTAAGTGCCACAAAAGCTTAATATGTGCAACATATATATATATATGTGTATATATATAAATAAATATATATATATATATATATATATATATATATATATATATATATATATATATATATATATATATATATATATATATATAGAGAGAGAGAGAGAGAGAGAGAGAGAGAGAGACCTTTATCAATGGTATTGGTGAAGTATTAAGTGATAGGCATCCCACCAGAAACGGAGGAGGGAGTTTTTTAGTGGAAAATACCACTCAACGCAGTCGACGACGGTCACTGTAAGTGCGAAGGCATTTTTCAACCCTAACTCGCCCGTAAAAAAAAAATCCCAGCTGATAACCGCATAAACACATTTAAATAAGGATCATTAACAACTGAACATACACATACACACAATCACACTCCAAAATATTGCCACACACAACTTTCAGAGGCAGATGAATAATTGTTTCCTTTAAAAACACAATACAAGCAAGAAATGAAACGAGAATGGATGAATGAGTAACAAAAATAAATAAAATCTTTGTAAAGAAAATCTCTTTCTATGAGTGAATATTACGAACAGAATATTAAAGGATGTTGCGCACACAACGGAACGATTATTTGTCATCCCTTTTAGGGTCTTGGCTGTATGTACTTGAGAAAATATGTACCATTTTAAAGGAAATTTTTTCCAAATGTGCACAGATCGTTTCAGAATTTTCGGGGATATAATCCTTTGTATTTTCGACCAATACATGTGTACTTAATACTAATGCATGTGTTTTCGTCGAATAGGCTTTGCAAAGAATAATCAAAACAATTGGAGTTTTTTTTTTTAATTGGGAGAAAAGCTTTCAGTAGGCATTTTAATTATCTAAAATTTTTTGAAACTATTTTTGAAGTCGGTTCAATTTATTGTTAAAAAGTTTGTATTAGTGAATATTTTCAAATTCATGCACAAGTATTATTATTATTATGTTATGTGGAAGTCAGATACGGCAGTGAGTCTTAAGTTGATCTTAATACGATCGTAAACATTCATTTGTAGTATAAATCTTGTACATAGAGTCATACATACATATTTATTTAGTACAGTAACCATTTCAAACTTTACTTGGAAAGTCAGTAAAATGCAAATTAATATAAGAAAACATAGAACGGACAATTAGAAGAAATTTGTTTCTCCAACACACACGTACTCGTACTCATGAAAACATGTATATGATAAGGAACACAAATACAAGTGTCTAGTAGATAATTAACGTTGGTATGTTTATGTTAATACACACATAAACATAATTGCCGCTCTCTTCTCGTTACTGTTTCATCTTTTGTGTAAAATGTTGCACCAAAACTTTATATAATTCACACTAAGTTTTTAAAAACAAGGTTGTACTGTGAACACACTCGCATACAAACACATACCCAGCAGTAAGACGAAAAAAACCTTCTCATTTCTCATCTTCTCGAAGGCCTTATTTTGATCGGTTTATACATTTTCTGTAATTTCCCAAGGAGGCCTCAAATAAGGAATTGACTATTTTTTTTAAAGGTCCAATATACATTCAAACTTTCCTTAAATTAGAAGGAAATAGAGATGGAGTTGAATTTGTTCTCTTGTTTAGCAGAAGAATGCAGATTTCGTTACCAGAACAGGATTAAATGTGTATCCAAACGAGGGAGAATAGATTTCTCCTAGAAGGCATCCATGCTCTATACCAGCCAATTTACATGAAAGAACCAGATTACCTGTACTGCTCAATGAGTTTTTCTAAGTCAAATAAAGGAGATAAATTTCAACATTATGACACTTTATCTCTAGTCCAAATTGCAAAAACTAATACTATAAAAATATTTCCTTTATATTTTTAGTATTTAATCTTTATCCTGAAGGACATTAAACAATAATATTTTGTCTTTAAGCCTGAAAGAGATTCAACTGAGATACTCTTATCATGAGTGATACACTTTACAACGTCGCTTTCTTGCCATAAAATTTTGTTAAAGTGTTAATGCCAGGTGAAAGAAATAGCAAAATTAAATTGTAAATGTAATAAACAAGTTTAAGAATAGAAAAATCATTGAAAAGTATAAAAATTATAGCATATAAAAAAACAAATTCACCCAAGTATTCTGGCATGTGTTTTTCCAAAGTATTTCACATTATGTCGGGGAATGTTGCACAATATAAAAAAATAAATTCCTCTCCTTTTAAAAGAAAACTTTAAGAATAGAATTGTTGTAAGAGGATTAAAGCAACAGTAAAATAAAAGAACTTTGGTTTTTTTTCCTTTTGGGGAAAGAAAAAATATTTAGTAACGGCTGCTGCTTGTTACACTTCCTTTTAAAATATGTGAACTTAAAGCATAAAATACACACTCTAAAACTTATTTATACGTAAGGAAATGTATTTAAAATGTTTCTACTTCCAACGAGGTATTCAGTGCTGCATGGCACTCCAGAGAGCATAGAGTTGTACACTCACAATTACATCTTCACATGTTCTAGGCTAAAGGACAACACGAAAAGAAGTAAAGATGTTCAGGTAAAAATGTTGTTCAATTGGCTGGTGGAAAGATATAAAGCATTGGGTGGGGAGCAGGGATAAGAGCTGCATGCAAACGCACCAGGTTATTTGCTCACATTTCGTTATATACAGGATGCCAGCAACCGGTACTTGGCCAATGTGGCACAAAGTTAGTGAAAACTTTTTGAAAAAATATAGCAAAAAAAAGTCTTATTCTCAGACGATGATTGTTGGCATGCCACACGCTTACACAGCCATGCCGATGTGTAGGTGTTTATGCCACATAATGTGTGTTATAAATACAGTTTTATACACACATACACATAAATTTTTTAGTGACGTTGTCTGCTTTTTGTTCCTCTTTCTTACCAAGTATACAGGCCTTTGCTTTTTTTGTTTATGTTTTTCTTAGAAAATAAATCTGGTGTTGCGTGTTTAACAAAAAAATATTTTCCCCAACAAAAAAATGTTGCAGACATTCGGAGTTTTTTAAGAGTAATAATGAAGTAAATTAAACGCTAAGAACAAACAGGTAATGCATGTTATTTCTTCCTGAATGTCCTTTCATATGAAACTTGCTACTTTGGTTCAAAACAGTTCATTGAAAATTAATGGAATAAGTATATGGCAGAAACTCTAAATCGAAAAAAATATTAACACATATTTTAGCTTCAACAACTTATAGCAAGTAAAAAAAGACAAAAAGAAAAAAAAAAAGAAAAAGAAAGAAAGCAGACGTTCAAACGAAATTAAAAAACGAATCACGTCTAATAAATTCCTAATCTAACATTGTATTCTTTTCAATTTTAGAAAGAATAAAACAAAATATTCGCATCCTTTTTTTCTCGGCTGAAAACATAATTATTAAGAAAAATAGTTCATTGCATCTTTTTTTTTTGCATGCACAATCCTAGAAAACTCCCACACTGTTTAATATCCTGTTTTCTTTTGATACTGATATAAATTTCGATCACTCGAAATTGGATAACCGCACGCTGATCACGTTTTCTTAACAACTTCTTTTGACTACTTTAGAAGTAAATGCGTTAAAACAAAACATTTTCTACCTTTAGCAATAATGAAATGCATAAGGCTTGTTAGATTAACCATTTATTGATCGTTATTGTGCCACAGGCAAATGGATTAGTCATTTTTAATTTACTTATTTTTACAACAACAGAAAGAATAATTGTTAGGTACAACCATATTTTCTTCAAACCTCTGCTAAAAATCACTTATCCATCTGTCTATTTAATTTCTATTGTGATAGTTTTCAATCCTCCATAGGACAACTTTTTAAGTGCTCAATTTGTTCAACTGAATGGGTTCTCAGTTCCGGAATTTTTCTTTTTCGAAAATCGTAGGCGAGCAAAAAGCTGATAATGCTACTGAATTTACCGGACATGGTAATTAAGATCTCTTTCGCTTTAGTAAAGCATTGGAAAATACATCTGCAATCATTAGTCTGATTGGCAATAGATAGTTCAGAAGATTGATCTGCCTCCAATATTTTTTTATTAAATTCATGAATAGCGAAAATACGCCCTAAAATAAAAAAAATCGAAATTAAATTTTAGTACAAGAGTATTTTATTTCCTTTTGCGAAAAATTACAAAAAAGAACTATTGTAACTTAAGCAGATGCGCGATGCATGAGAGCAAATACAAACAAATTAACATGTGAATAAGTGCCGGCACGTAAAAAAAGTATTTCCATGACTTTCATTTTATTTGTCCCAAATGAAATAAACAAAGTGGAAAAAATACAAGGCAGCTTAAATATCTAAAGCAATAATTTGCTTCTCCTCTTGCAACATCTGAAGAACAATGTTGCAACATTGGATTAACTTGAACTTTTATTGACTTATTCATGTTTCCATTTGCACCAAAGACAGGAACGTATCCAGAATAAACTATTGAAATGGGAATGTTTGAACAAAAAAACATCCTTTGGCTCCCACTGCTGCAACCAACCTGCTTCACATTATTCATTTGTAAAAAAATTACAGAAAGTTTCAATTGTTGCTACTTTTGTTGCTGTTGGCAATATATCCTTGCCATTTATATTCTTTCCTTTGTTTACTTTTAGATCCCTTCTTTTCCATTACTGGCACTTCCTTCTTGATAGTTTTGTGAAGTGATAGGACGTTGACAATTGTAAAAAGAACTTTTCGTTGTCTTTTTTTATTTAAACTTTGCTTTAACTTTTTTAATATCGGTTTCCGTAGCCGAACCCAAAATCTTTAAGGAAGTAATAGAATTTTGAATTATTTATTTGTCTTGATATAGAAGTACATGAGAGCTGTATAGAAGGAAGTACAAAAACGAAGATTTATTTTAATTTTTAGTTTCAAATGCACAGTACAGCTCTCTGATATTTCATTTCTGTGTTAATTGCAATAATTCTACTTTAATTAAAGCATTATTTGAGGTTTTTAGTGAAAAAAATATAACAAATGCTGAATTTTCTAACATTATTTTAGGTTTGCTCAAAAAGATTCCTGAAGGATAATACTTCAGCAGGTATCTTTTACTTTAGTGTTTCAACCTGTCATCCGCATTGAATCATTCATTCATTTATTAGGTTATGATTTCTTTTTTCAATTATTTCTTAAAACCATATTTCAAATTATAATTTTCTTAACAAATTTACAAATACAAATTGATTGTCATTTGGAATCTAATATAAAATAAACAACTTTTATTGAGTTTGAAGTATTGTGACTTTTCTGGCATCCTACATCGAAGTCTTAAAAAACCTGCTAATAAAAACTTGTAACAATACGAACAAGTCACAAAAATTTAAGTGACAGCTGACATTGGAGAAATTCACCGGTTTTAAATGGATGATATTGTTGCTGTTGCATTAAAATATCGTTTTCGTTTTGAAAACGTTATTAAGTTTTTTAAAAAAATTTAAATGTAATCCTGATTGATATTTTGTCATGCCTACTCACGACAGTTAAATTAATTTATAACGAATGTATTCAAAAAGGAATTTCAGCGAATTTCTAGCTGCCTTATTCTAAATTTTAAGTCTTGAAAATATTGAGTTTACATGCGAGTTAGACTTCAAAACGGAAACAGGAAAATTTAAAATCTTTTTTATTATTTTGTCATGAACTTGAATTTTTTTAATTTTTTTCTTGAAATTTGTTTAGAATAAGAAAGTTATCGAATCAAAAAAGACTGTAATACAGTTTCTTAAATTAATTTTTTCGAATATGGTCGAAACTTTCTTTTCTGATGAAGCTCATTTTCATCTCGGCGGTCACACTAAAACCCAAACTTGCCACATCTGGGGGTCGGAAGACCCTTACATCATTGCCGAGAGGCCAATGCATCCACAGAGATTGACGTTTTGGTGTATATTTTGGAGTAGCGGCAAAATACACTGAGTGGTATCCAATACTACGCATCAATGATGAAAAATATCTATACCAACACAATTCCAATTCAATCTGAATACACGTTACAAAGACAACCTCGCAAATTTTATTCGCTATGCGCAGGCTTTAATGGAAAAGTCATTTCATATCAGATAAGAAAGTTTAATATACGATTGTTAAAGACTGATCTTCGTAGACTAGTAGGTAGTGTACTATACTCGTAGTGCGAAGGTCCCAGGTTCGAATCCTGCCGCAGAACTCTGGCAGTTTGTGTCTGATAATTAAAGGGAGCGCACAACAAGCCTTCACTGGCTTCAGTGTATGTCGTATGACATGGGCTATCACACCCCTCCAATCAACCTAACCTAACCTAACCTAAAGAACTTATTGCAGCTCTATATTTTTTCATAAGATTCACTATTTTATTTATTTTCAATATTTTGCGGTCTTGTCTTGTTAAAAACTTCAATAAGCATTCCTGCTATTTCCGGCACTCTAAATAAAGGACGCAATCGATCATTCATCGGGGAAATTATTTTCAAATTTAATTTGCGAAAGTATTTTCATCATCGCTTATTAAAATTTGAAATATTTAAGAAACGCAAAGCTGATCACTCTGGCTGGTATTTTAAATTATCTATCGTTGAATAATAAACAGAACTCAATTTTCTTAAGCTGCTTTTTCTTTAAAAAAATTAAGCTCCTATTATTTTTCAAAAGAACATTTGAATAATAAAACTAATCTGACAAACGTTAACTTATAATTAATATTTAGTGACTTAATATCATCAGAATTTTAAATAAACTTTTAAAATAAAAGGAATAACTTACTTGACCATGAATTCAGACGCGTACTAGGAGATTATTCCCAGAATAGTCCCTGTGGAGTAAAAACACTATTTTGCTATGCTGCTGTTATAAATTCGATCTTCTTTGCCACTTTTTGGAAATAGTTTAAACATTTAATAGTTTTAATATTATTACAACTTCATTATCTTGAATATTGGTTGGTGTTTGCACTCGTATTTTTCTCTGATATGAACGCTAATAACATTATTACTTTTATTCGTTTTTCTTTAATACTTTTATGCATTAGGTGAACAATTTCATCACTATTAAATTGATTAATAATATTTTCAGATTTTTCTATGGACACATTGAAATTAATAATGCTCTTCTCCATTTGTTTATAAGTTTACATTTACAAAACCTTACGATGGAAACTCAGCTGTCATCAGCTACAAATTTTGTCTTTCTCTTGCTTTAGTTCTTCAGTTAAAGATAGAATATTTATTTCATTCGATAAATAACTTATTCATATTTCGATAGAAATTTTACCGGGATTAAAACGAAACACATGTTAATTCCTTTAACATCAGTTGAAAACTAATGTTAAATGCTCACGCACTCTCGCACAAGATTCTCAGTAAACGAGCTTTGAAAAAAGACGAATTCTAAACACGAATATTGCATGAAAGAGAGTCCAAGTTTACCACACACACACACACACACACACAAGAGCTTGACCGGAAGGAAGCAGTTAAAATTTCACCACTTTTTATACTAAAACAAGTTGATGAGCAGCATTAATCGGTTTTCTTGTAAAACACATCGTTCTCTTTGCGACATATGACACACGTACATGAGTGCGCTTCTCGCAACCGTATTGCTGTACAAACGGCGCAACAAACGAGTCATAGAATAAATGTTAAAAACATCGTAAAACATTCGGTGAACTCTATTTAAATTTTATTACGGCAACATGTTGCAGGAACTACACCATACTTCTCAATATAATAGACACAGAAAACGTGTGTTACAGCAACTTGTGTAGCTGCACATTTGTGATGAAACAATATTTATGGACAAAAGTAATTTATTTCCAGTTTTATCTTACCAAATGCAATAATGTTTATTTACAATAATATATATCTATATATATATATATATATATATATATATATATATATATATATATATATATATATATATATCTATATTTATATATATATATATATATATATATATATATATATATATATATATATATATATATATATATATATATATATATATATATATATATATTTGATAAACCTCTTAAGTCAACACATTAATTTATCAAACAAAAAGGTAAAAGATAATAATTTTAATGAGCCAACAATTGGAAGCAAATGAATGAAACGTAAGGAGTTTTATTTGCGGGTGTTGAAAAATTTTAAATAAACCTTTAAATCAAACAAACATTTTAGACTAGAAATATATTTTCAAGATTACATAATCAGTATAAATATATAAATAAAAATATTGAGCAATAAGTCTATATAATACACACGGGTATATATGGACACACGTAGGAGTTGGTCTGTCTTAACCAAACACACATTTAAATTAATGGATAACTGAGCATTAGATATTTGTTATTCATTTGCGCAAAGCCCATTTCAATGGATGAACTGCTAATAATTTAAACTACTGTTTAACTAATGATGTCGGAAGACCTTCAACAAAGAGATTTCATTCGAGTTCTTGTAGGCAAGATTCCATAATGTTTTAAGCAGACATCACCACTGGGCTTTCATGAAGTAAACCCGATAATTTTTCCTTCATGTCAAACCGCCCTGTGTATATAAAAGTTTACATATACGAAGCTCCACGTTTTCGTATGAATGTGTGTAAAAGTGTGTCTGCATGATTGTGGTTGCCGCAGTTTAAGTTTTTATTTGTAAGCAACACGAACAACAATTGAAAGCATTGATACGCAAAATGAATTCCTATTTCTCGAGTAATTTTGTCTACTATAAAATTTATAAGAAAATAAAAGGCTATCACCCTGCGGTTCTGATATAGACTATGTTTTCCGTCGCCTTCCCCAGCATAAGTTTCTTAATAGCCAAAATTTCTTATGAAGTTTCTCGCCACTTTTCCAAGACAAAGAGTTTTTTGTTGCGAAAAATATGCAGCATAGCACTTATTTTTAGATATTGTATTAAGGTGTACCCGATCAATCGACACAAGTTTCCACTAAATAAAAGGCACACACGAGATTGTAGCACAAAACTGTACTTTTATTTCAAATATGGCGATTTAAATACAAAATGTTCTAATATTTCTACCCCATGAACCGGCTGAATGAACTGGAGAGGAAAGTGCATACTTATATACGTGTAGTTTTATTCAAAATACCGCTGCTATCACATTACTTATGGACTAAATTTTTACACATGCTCCCGCAGCTAGTAGCCAAATTTGATTTCCTTGTCGTTCTGAACCATGAGACACATTTAAAAATATGCTTCGTTTTCTAATGAAGTCTTATGAATTTTGAGCTCCAGCCCGTTAAGAATGTCATATTCATCGTAAAACCAATCTTATGTGCGGTTTGTAAGCCTTCCTACAAGGAAGACATGAAAGTAGAGAAATGGTCAACATGCCATAAAGCCAACATTCGAACCAAATCATTTGTCAATATTGAAATCAACAAGAGATTGACATGAAAAATGTCTACATCATGCAATCACGTTCATAAATACACAAACATAAATTTTTTAAGTGTGTTTCTTCTTTCAATGATGTGCATGCATGTGTATGAGGGAAATTCGTAAATTTGTTTCTTCAGTTAAAACTAAAGATGTTGTTAAAATTACTTAGTGAAGCTGTTCTTTTATGTACCCTTGCAATAGATAAATTTAATTGATGGAATAGTGTTGTTGGATATGGATCTTTATTTCCATTTTATGGAAATGAAGAGAATGAGCTGAAACGGGGTAAGGACCCTAAGAAATTTTCTTATTTAAATCGGGTTCCATCTTACAAGGCCAAAAATAATTTATACAAAAATATGCCAAAAAAATTCCTATAAAAATTTTTAATACATTTTAGCATATTTTAACTCATTCTTATGAAAAATGAAAACAAAAGCTTTTATAATCTGAAAGAAAGGAATGGTGCTTTAGTACAATTTTCCAAATTAAGATATCTAATTATAATTTTTTTTATTCGTTAATTTGGCCCACCACGAATATGCTTCTCATGGGGCCATATATACAAATTCGTATAGGTTAGGTTAGGTTAGGTTGACTGGAGGGGTGTGATAGCCCATGTCATACGACATACACTTAAGCCAGTGAAGGCCTGTTGTGCGCTCCTTTTAATTATCAGACACAAACTGCCAGAGTTCTGCGGCAGGATTCGAACCTGGGACCTCGCACTACGAGTCTAGTACACTACCTACTAGTCTACGAAGGTCAATAAATATGTTTTGAAAAATATGGTTCAACTCGGAAAATTAATATGACAGTTTTCCAGTAAGGTTTCGCAAATTTGAGCAGATTTAGTATTTCAAGTAGATCGGAAAGCTTTTGACTTATTTTCTCAGTCGAACACACATAAAATAAATACAAACTGGCTGTTTAAAGGATGTAAAAATAATGTATGAATACTCGATGTCAACATCATTTTCAGTATTAAACAATGTCTTTGTATTTCTCTAATAGTACCTTCTTGGCCGCCTTCGTATATACAAATGTGATGTTAAATAAAGGCTAAGGACACACATGAGACACACGTTGATTTTCATTCACGTAAGAATAACTGAATATTTGTTCACTACCTACAAAAATAACCTTTAACGTTTGATATAATAGATGTTCTTAAAAAAACATTTTTTGAGGGTTTAAATTTATGAGCCTGCTATTATGCCACAAAGGAAGTAATAGTTTCATAGTAAAAAGGGACTAATTTCCAATACTGATTCTTGAAAAGTATTTATAAAGAGATAAAAACTAAAACACGATGTGATTATTTATAATGGCTCTTTCTTTCACTTTATTATTCTGTACATCATCTAAATATTGTTAACTGCTGGCAAATGTGTTGTGTAGTTTTTGAGCTCTTTGTTCCACAGGATAACACAATGTGTGCATTGTTAATTGTTAACAATGTTGACAGTATGAAGTCTGCGTTATAAATATGCCCCACAATTCATATCAAATAAAATTAGTGCTGATTTCAATGGTATCGTACTCGTAATGTACTTTAATCTTTTAGACTGACATTGAAGCAAAATACTTTTTATTTGATTCACCATGAAAGATTATTGGTTAAAAACTTTAAGTGTAAAATTTATGTTGTTGAGGCATAAGTTTGCAATTGATGCAAATAACAAAAATTATTTAAGGAAAATACACTATATTATTAATTAATTGAAAGTGCTACTAATGAATTTGGAAAAAGAAATCTCATGAAATAATGAACATGGATTGACATTTATTTCAGACCACAACGGAGAATAATATTTATTGTCGGCCCTATTTATGATTATTTAATTATTTTATGGCCACTAACTTTTGGTCATATTATACTCACATAGAGTATTATAAAATTAACATTTTTATTAGGTTTTCAATCTGAAAAGAAACTGTGTAAATGGGTTATTCCATTTAACTAAATAATTTTCTAAATGAACTCTTTTTCTTCTTTGCAAAGTGTATCGTTGCGGTCTGTTTGTTGTATTTTTTTATTTGGGAATTAAAGAGAACAACGTCGTTAATTACTGACAACATCTGCAACCATAAACAAAAATTTATGGACCAAATAGACGACCTTTAATTAGAAGGAGAGAGAGCATGTGTCGGATTATTAAGTGAAAATTTTTTCAAAACATTTGAAATATATCGAACAGCCACATTTCTGGTCTGTTATTTGCAACACACTTAGATGAAAAATTCCATGTGGAGCGCAAGTATCATTATGGCTTATTTAAGATGGAAAGAAGCTCTAAAAATTAAATTAATTAAATTAAACACTCCAACTACACAAGAAAAAATTTATGACATTTTCCAAATAAGATGCGAAGGAGGAAAATCTGAAGGGAAAGCAATTAATTAACTGAGATCTATGGAAAGAAAATGATAATAAAAAGAAAAATTTTCATATTCGTATTCCAATAGAATAGTGAGTACTGATCCACACTTCTTACCACTTCGACTTTTGCACTTATAGAAAAACATGATTGATAAATGATCATGTAAAGTTATTTTGTGTTCATTCCTGCAAAATATAACTGAGACAATGAAGTAATTCTGAGTAAAACAGAAGTTCAGCATATATTTTTCACACGGAAAGTAAGAAAGTATAAATTGTTTGCCATTAGATGAAAATAATACCGATATATTAAATATGATTGTTCCAACTGTTTTATAGGAGATTAAATTTTTGTTAGAAAATTAGTTTTGCTAAAATGCTTTGGAAAGTGTAGCCGGGCTAGTGTATGACTTATAGAAAAAAACTATTAAGTCTTGCGAAAGGCCGGCAATACAGAAATATATATTTAATTTTCCTTTATTGAAATATTTCTCATATAGAAAAATTTTGTCCAGGCTCGGCCTCGCTTTCTAGAGTAATTTTGTATAGCCAGCCTTCGGGCGGTCACAAATACTTCCTCCCCTGTGGTACGTCCAATCCTGGCTTCGCTTTCCCAATCACATCTGAATTGCAGGTCACTTTCTAAAGCATTTCTGCATTGTCGGTATTCAGCCGTACGCATCGCCTTCTACCTCTATGGTATTTTTTAAACAGCTTCGCTTTCTGAATTATTTCTGCACTGCCGGCCCTCGGTCAGGCACAAGGATTTTTTTCCTGTGTTATGTGCAAGTCCGGCTTCCCTTTAGTAAACAACTCAGAAATGCTTTTAAAAGCGACGTTGGGATTGGGTATATTTATATTTTTATGGAAAATTAATAAAATCAAAGCAGTAGAATACATCTGAAATAACAACAAAAACATTTTTTTGTTCTAGTTTTGTAGGCCGGCTTCTAGCAATATCGAACAATTGGATGTCATAAGTTTGAACTACTTTATTTTTTACGTACATAATATATTTAAATAAATGTTGTGGTTGTTAAGTTTCCCCTCTTATTTTCACAGTAAAAGTTTTATTTATTCTCAAAATACAATAAAACCAAAAACAGCTTAATTTGAAATTTATTTGTATGTTGTCAGTGTTTCGAATAAATTAAGAAAGACATGAAGAGTAGAAGTAAAAAATATGTACGTGTATTTCCACCGATTACGCTCCCTTTCACTGTTTGCGGCAGACAAGGTTGAAATATCGATTCGGACAATCTGATAACAACTTTTAGTGTTGTAATTTACGATTTGGAAAAGCTGTTTAGGTCTTTTTTACTATGTATTGTAGTTCTTTATTGAACCTGTGTTGATAAAAGAACAACAAAGAGATAAAGCGGATAATAATTGAAGTTGATAAAGATGCAATCTTTGTATCAGAGATTGTTGTAGCAAGCAGGAGATAGATCCATAAATTTTTTTTTTAATTTTAATGCAATAAATTTGTATAAGACCAATCAAAGATTAGATGTAATGGGAATTTCACATTAATATTTTTGGAAATAACCAAATTATACATAAATTTATAAGGAAGCTGTCAAGGTATTCACTTTGTACTCTCCTTGTTAGAAAATTCTAGTCTCTGATTAAAACACAATGTCGTGATTATCGGACTTAAGCAAAATCAATTTTGGTTTCAAATTAAAAATTAAAATATCGACAATGATTACCTTACGCGATTTAATTGAACTGCTTTTTTGTTAAATGATTCTAAAATTATAACCAATATTATATAGTGATTTTTTTACTCTTGTTGAAGCCATTTTTTATATAGAAAGTTTCACTTTTTACTATGTACTCAAAAAAAAGTTCTATAGGATTTAATGGTACTTTTCTATATTGAAGAATTGCCACTTTCCATCAATGATGTTTAAGAAGTCTTGTTATCCTTTTGTATAATTTTGCTTAAAAATTTTACTCAAGTCCACTGAAAATTTCATTGCAATTTCATATTCATTTACGTTTATCGATTGTGATAGTATGATGTACCAAAGAGAATATCAGTGCAATTTTTAATTCAATTAAATTTATTGGCAAGTCATCAGTGTAACAATTCTTATAGTTTTGAATGACAAAGTCTACGAAAATTGAAACACATGCATTCATAGGAACCATTAACATTGAGAATCATTTGGACAAATGCATGTGGTCAAATCTATAGTAGACACTCAATATGATGTATAATTATTTATATGTACGAGTATGCCGATGAGTAAAAACAATATTCAATTTCTATTTTCTTTCCTAATGACGGAGAGGAAAATTTTATTTGCATTAAGTAGGTACGTCCGAAGGATAAACTGTCAAATGTCATTTAACTTTTGGGATTGCAAGCAACGACACATCAAAAAATGTAATGCAGTTGCCTACAACGAAACTCAGTCAAAAAAAAAAATTAGTTCAATTGATAAATTTATTTTCAAACTTTTCTGACTTGTTTGTTTTGGCTGGTTTGTTGTGCTCATATGCCGACATTTCTTTGATCGCTAAAATAAATCGTCAGTGAACTTTAAGCAGTTGAAAAACATTCAAATCCACATGTTTATGGCAAAACTTTCAAATACAATATGAGAATTTCCTATCTTATAGGAATATTAAAAGATTCGTAATTACAGTGGGCTTAAAATGCTCTTGTACAAACACAAAAACAAATAAATTAAATTTGATACAAATCTATTTTGTTTTCCTTGCATCCGAGAAAATGTCGGAATACAAACAACTAAAGCCAAATTTGTTAATGTTTTCTGGATAAAATTCCGAGAGATTTCGTTAGTAATTATAGACAAGTTGGTGTAGGTTTTGGTTTAAATCCAAAGACGGATTGGCCGAAAAGTTTAGTACTGGAAAAAGTTATTTACTTCCTAGATATTGACTTACACGACATTGAGTGTACGATACATCATATTCCAGACCACTCGCACGATAAATATTTATATGGCAGTTTCCTTAACGTATGCTGTATTTTTGCCTAATTTATTAAATGAACGGTCTTTTGTGGTAGTAGAAGTAGTTTTGGACATGATATTTAATATTTTGCAACTGGGAGACATTTGGAAAACAAAACATCTAACAAGAGATTTCCGCATGATTGCATGGTTTATAAGCGTACAAAATTTTTAATTTCTTTGAGTTGATAAATTCAGCAAAAAGATTATTTCATTCAATAGGGCATGTCTTTCTAATTTATATATTGAAACCACAATTACTTCATATGCAAAAACTTATGAATATAAATTTAACACAAAAAATAAGTTTTAACTCGATTGCAACATTCCTTTTAACAAATCAATGGCACAGGATAATAAATTGAAACATTAAGAAAAAAATTAAAATAATTATAGCATTTTCAGTTAGTGAATACGATGGCATTACAAATTTTTGTCTATAAGCTTTAAATTTTAAAGTTAAATCAATACATGTTATTTGCAATATTTAAATTATTATTTATATTCTTTGCTTTAAGTAGAACAGCATTGGTATGTATACCAGGATATCTTACTAGGATAATAAAAATTTTGAATTTTTGGTTTGGTAAATTTTTTACCACTTCTATTATCAGAGATATACGGCATTATTTAAAAAGACGTAATTAAAGTTTTCCTTTAATTACTCGGTCACATCTGTCAATTAGTGATTAATGCAATGGCTACGAAGACAAAATAATAAAGGAACCATTAAGGATTTTTTTTAGTATTTGTGAAAATTTTATCATTACACCTTATAGTAGATTTGTCACAGACTTCATACAAAATTTATATTTCAAATATTTTTAGTTAAACATTTCCAATTAAGACAAAGAAAAGATGCCAAAGACTGTACGCCAAATATGAACAATAACATTACAACAATTTTTCATCGAAAATATAGGGCAGCAATGATCTTACAGAAGCCCCGTAATCATCATAGCGATTGCTATTTTGGTGCTGCAATCATTTCTCATAAAATCCGAGTGCAAGTTCTCATGCCAGAAAGATGTCCCTGAACAGAGAGTAATTCTCTGTTCAAGGACATCTTTCACATTCTGATCATTCAATTATGCTAGAACGTTCGAAATACACGCCTTATATTCATTTTACTGTACATTACAGTGAATATTACTTGGGTTACACATATAGTGAATTAATAGTTCCTAAGCCTCTAAAGGAAGATAAATTAAATGACTTAGTAATTGGAATCTTTATCGGAATCTTCAGCAGGCACTTCATTTAAGAAATTAGTGTAAGAGAAGATATCTAAATTGTAAAACAACTCATTTGTAAATATTTCAGCACATTTTTAATGAACATTAATTTTCTCTACTAAAAATGGTTTTCTTGTGCACATTTAGAAACAGCAAATCTAAAAGTATTCAAATATTCTTAAATACAAAAAATACACAATTAAGATAATCTTTGGAGTTAAATACGATATCCTGAAAGATATACCGATATGATTTTATCCACATTAAAGGGATTTTTGTTTAAATTTATAATTACAAAAGTATTGAAAAAATTAAAAAAATTTTGTTCTGGATTTAGCTCTTCATATGCCGACATTTCATTGGTTGTTAAAACCAAATCGTCAGTGAAGTTTAAGCAGTTTGAAAACTTTCAACCTCGGATGTTTATGCCACATAAATCAAATTCAATATTGCATATGAATTACAACAAATACATAATCATAGTAGGCTTAGAATGTTTCTATACAAACAACACAACAAACACTTTACTCAACGTGAGATTATTTTATTTTTCTCTCAACACCCATACAATGTAACGCCCGTTGGTCGTTATGCATTTTGCAAAAGCTCTAATTGTTTCTAACGATTAGTTGGGGAGAATATCCCAAATAATAAATTTCAATATTGAGTATTAAAAAGTATTTTAATATAATAGTGAAAATCATATAAATATTATATGCCATTTCACGCTTAACACAAGGGCGGCTCGAAAAAAATACTAAATGCCATCATAATCAACACTATTTATTTAATTATCACCAAAAGCCTAAAAAAAATATCAGTATGTAATTGACCGCGACAACAAGAATTTTATTTGAAATACAATGAAAGCTGCAACCTTATTTCAAAATTACATATTTAAATGTCTTGGCAAAAGTTTTGTTAAATTTAGTATCTTTGGCGTTCAATATTTTCAAATACGACATTTGTTACATTCACAATTATAATCATTGCGGAGAGGAGCCAGAGAAAAACAGTAGGAAGGAACGTAATCAACAAATGACATCATTATTTTTAAAAGATTTTTATCAATCGCCAATACCATCTTATGGTGTTTTTGGTCATCCTAATTTGTATTTTTTCTGATTTAATGCCTCATTTTAGAGGCATACCCAATACGCGGTCGAGTGCGATGCAACCATTATGAAAAAAATATGTATAAAATTACAAAACAAATGGAACTTATTATTAAGGAGAAGTTGCTAGAAAGATCATACATAAAAACATACTAAGTTTCATACACTGAGCTTATTAGTTACATTATATTACACTGGCATAAAAAGGAAGGAAATATATTAGAAGGAACAAAAATATAGAATATAAAAATATTTACATTCAGCCATAAGAAAAAAAGCATTTTATTTTATTCAATTGTTTAAAGTTCCATTAAAAATAAAAAATAGTATAAGACAGGCAATAATTTTTAACAACTAAATTATCTCATTAACAATAAAAATTATCATAGACAAATTAAAAGCCTAAAATTAAATTTGGTGCATATCGTATTCAAACGTGTTTAAAATTAGAATTCTGCAACAGAAAAAGACACTCTAAAGAAGTGATATGGCAGATATGATATCACTATTATTACTTTGGGCTTAAGAATTAAAAGTCTAAAAAAAATTTTTGATTTAAGAAGGAATAAAAGGATTAGGGAATTTGGTACTCACTCCGTTGTTTGACTAGGCTAATTTAACAATAATTTTAAAATTAAATTGCAATTAAATATTGAAGTCAAAAAAATTATTTTATATTCACTGATCCACGTATGTATGTGTAGTTTGGAATAAGACGAATTTTCCTTGGAACATAGAATTTGTCATGTTTTTTCTTGATTGAAATACAATTTAAATCCTACTAATGGAGAACAATAAACCAAAAGACTCAGTGCTGAGAGGAATCAAAAGCTCTTGATGTTCTGGGCATGAAAATTCAGTGCGATGTTCGATGTACTGAACACATTTTTCATATCGCCAAAGAAGCATTCAAGTGTCTCGGTTTTTTAAGACGGTGTAAGAGATAATTCACCCCTTCTGATATCCTAACTATTTATACCACCTACATCCGGCCGAAAATGGAATACAACTCTCATGTATGGGCCGGTGCTTTAAAGTCTATTTTGAAGCTACTGGACCGAGTACAATATATGTCAAAGATTTTACGTCAGTACCTGCCCGAAGGCCTTCCCTGACGGTGCTCTTCACATTGGGTGAATAAAGCCGTTCACCACCGTCCCGTCGTCCCTTCCAGAGGCACATACTGGGAGAGGCAACAACACGCGCCCCTGATAGGGACGAACATGGTAGCAAATTCTGTACAGGCTGCAGAACCATGTACAGACATTTTGCTGAAGTGTTGGAGCCATCTAACCTCCTACTACCCCGATGGCCCGGCAGCAAAATAGTGCCCCCATCTTACCTGGGGCTTCGCCCACCGCAAAACATCAGAGTAGCTTTGTCGAATAGCAACAACACCTAGAGATATACAGCCTGAAGAGAGCATCTACAATCAGTCACTAGCACATCTTGCAGACACACTCATCTGACCCATAACTCTTCCCGCGTATCTTTGGGTTTTAACCACAGCCACCACGTGATCCCCGAAGGGGCCTCACCAATAACCAGTCTATGACACGTCCTAGGGGCTACTGGTTCCCGTGGCACCAGATAGGACTCTGGTCAGCCGCGTGTTAAAAACACCTCCGATTTTAGGTCCCGTGCAAACCTGAGGTATCGGTAGCACCTCTACCCAGACAAGCATAGGCAGAGCTACTTCCTTAAATATCTTATATGTACGCCCGTTGCCCTGTTATGTCCAGAGATAGGGTAGTAACATACTAAGTTCAAGGGGTAATTGGCCAAAGGTCAAGGTCTGGAAAAACCAGATTACCCACTTACCGGACGAGCGAGCGAACCCACTTTCACCTTTAATTTACTTGCATGCGCGCCCGTTGCCCTGTTGATTCAGGGATTGGGTAGCAACATACAAGTTTTTAGGGGTTATCAGCAAAAAGGCCTAGGTCCAGAAACCTGATAACCCTATACCCCAGGAAGCACAACACCAAGCCACCAAGACAAGATGTATTGACCGTGCCCCCCGGGGGGACTGGACCGAGTACAGGAGAGGGCGAAAAGACTTATAGGTGACAATAGTCTAGCCAACTCTATTGACTCACTGGAGCATAGTCGCAACGTGGGATGTGTTACGCTGTTTTATCGTTACTTCAATGGAATGTGCTCTGATGAGGTAAGGGAACACACACGTTCCTCATTAAGAGCACATCCATTTGTGGTCGATATATCAGCGAACCGCACTACGCATTACAGAAATAATTCGTTCTTTGATCGAACGGCTCCCTGCAGATATCTTTCCTGCCAAACCCAGCGTTGAGAGATTCAAATCGAATATCCATAAGCACTACTCCCGCTATCCTCCTCACCCTATCCCATTTTCCTAGTTCCAGCACAATGCACTGCATAAATAGGGGCCATCCCCTGAATACTTGTCCCAAAAAAAAAACGTTCGAATTGAATCCTTCAAATTTTATAGCATACCTTTTGTGTGAAACTCCTGATGTTTAAAGTTTGCAGCAGATAGAGGACCAAGAGTCATTTCTGATGTATCGTCAATAGGCAAAAAGCATCGCAAGTGGCTGTGAATTTAATACATAATTTCATATATTTTTTAAACAAAGTTTGAATAAATGTTTGTAACTATTTTGGGCTCATTCATTTAATCTTACTATGCGGCTGACAAATTTTAACCGTCTTCAGCCGCCTTAAAGGAAGCAGCTTGATAAAAGAAAAGCCCATGGTAGTTTAATTAAAAGGTAAAGGCTTAAGAAAAGAAAACTTTGATATTATTATTTAATATTAACTTACCTAATCACAGTCAATGAAATTTGTTGTCAAACATCAAAAAGTTCATCGAACAAGAAATTAATGCTATTTTCCATATTATTGAAATGCATGCATATGATATATCAAATCATGAACACACTTCTCATCTATTTGAGAGTAGGGCATATGTTATATTGCTATTAGATCTATAAATGTACGACTAAGCAAATGTTATCTGATGTGCACAAAACGCATTTGTATTCATTATTTTATGGCTGATACTTCTGAGGGCACACGAGAGATGTTAAATGTCTTTAGGTTGTCTTTGTAATAATTTAATTAAAGAAATTTATAGTGATGTGTGTGTTTTACCTGCAGAAATATACAGGGGTTTGATTATGATCGAATATAAGGAAAAACAGCATATTAATAACGACAACAAATTTTCAAATATACCCAAAGACACTCCATTAACAACCTGCTGGGCATAGCAAGTAGGATATCTTGAGTTAACCCAATGAGTCAATCAGATCTTGTTTTAGGAATGAAAAGTTTAGATAGTTTATATTTGAATTATATTTTACTCGTTTTTACTAACGAAATACTCGTACTCAAAGAAGATAAGAAAAACAGAAATCGTCTGAAAAATGTTTGGAAAATACCAACAATCGTATTTCATTTTAAAAAGTTCTTTACTCTGCCAGCAGAAAAAGGTAAGAGTTTCTGCTGGAAAAATACTCAGTTCTATTTTGGATTTCCACAAGCGATCATTCTAAAGTCGACAATACAATGAAATATATTTTGATTTTAAATCTAGTGGCCTTGTGTATCACTTTCATTTCTGGTGAAGCAGATGTAGTTGTATACAAGTGTGGAGAAGATCTCTCAGAAAAACTTAGTAAAATAAACTTCATTCCTTCTGTAAAATTAGAGTGCGTAGATAGCACTATAGTGATATTTGCTGAAGATTTTTTGTAAGAAACAAATTGTGGTTCTATTTTAGCCTTTTTAGTGTTAATAGATGTACGGATTCTATGGCGAGTGGACGTATAGTCAGCTTTGATGGAACTCTGAAATTTGAAAATGGGTGTATAAGACACTGCCAAGTTACGATAGACGAAGAAAATGCGTGGGGAATATCTACAACCAAAATTAGATTTGACTGCCCGCTGGGGGGATCAATTGAATTTACCCATACGGACTACGATTAATATATATATATATATATATATATATATAAATATATATATATATATATATATATATATATATATATATATATATATATATATATATATATATATATATATATATATATATATATATATTAGTTTGTTAATTTTATCAATAAATAAATTTAAATTTTTATAAAAGTGTGGAATATTTTATTTTATCCTAGTGTTGCCTTTCAACCTCTTACCATTCAACCATTCTCAAGTCTATATGCTTCCATTTGTGATACTGGTCGCTCTTGTCTGCAACTTTCATAACGATCATATCACTGGGATCATCGGGGATCCTTGGGATCCTTGGGATCCTTGGGGGTCTTGGAATCTTTTTTTCAACAAGAGACTTTACCGCTGCTGCAGTACTTGGCCCGTGTTTAGCTCTGACTAGGAGCCATTGCATCTACTACTACTTCTATAAATTATTTGATCATATTGCATTTTTTTAACAATGATTTCTGCACATCTCGTCATGAAAATTTAAGTTTGCATATGAGCACCAATCGTATCGAGACTTCCACATGTTACCAACACCTGTCGATTTGTTCGAATTATATCTTTTTCCATTTTTTTTAATTGTTTCGATTTTATAGATCCAGTAATATTATATAACTATTTGAAAGCAGCAGAAATTGTTTGCTGCTACTGCAAAACTGCTCTGAAAAACTTAAAACAAAGTTTTTTGCACCGTTGAATTTTTTGTTCTCACTATTGATATGAATGTCCAAGTTTCAACTGATAAAGATCTAAAGAAAGTGGACTTCAAATTGCCCCTAAAAACATTCAACTTCGTTTAATGCACTTGGAAAAAAAGTTCTAATTTTTTATCTAAGTTCCACATTTAAGAGAAATTTGATAGAAACACAAAAGACAGAAATCATTAGTGTCAGTATGTTGAACTTCAAAATAATCACTTCTGCATTGTATGCAGAAATGTGCATCTGAATAGACCCAAACAGCCTATAGCGAATTTTCTTCCTCATGTGGTTGAATTAATCAATATGTACTCTGGTTCAATTAAGGATGTATAAAATGATCTGGCTGTTTTTTGGGTGCATTCCCCTCTAGTAGAATTATGAATAACATTATTATATAATTATGTTTTCTATAATTTAGAACAATAATTTCAGTTTCATCTTTCTAACAAGCTCCTTTAATGGACATGTCTCTATGACACTTATAATAAAAAACTAAAGTGTCCTGTAACCAATTTTAAAATCAGCTCTCAATAATTTAAAAGTATATATATTATACATCAGTCGAAACTTCTGCTTACATATAAAAATATACCAACTGACATTCACCCCTATTACAAAATTATTGGGAGTTCCCATTCACAAAGGGAATGTGAGTTCCCATTCCCAAAAATGTATTGTATGGGAATTCCCATTCCCATAAATTTGCTATTATGAAATAATGGGAACATTCCAAATCAGCTCACATTTTCGAACATTGAACTTAAGTGCTGTCAGCTGTTTTTTAAAGTAAATTTTATATGACCGATTTGCTGAAAATTGTGAAATTCTTGTGTTAACAAATACAAAATCTTTTTAAAAACTCCAAATTTAAAAAAAATGTTTCCAATAAGAGCCTCTTTGCATTTGCTGCTCCAAAATGATGAAGACGTCAACAGAGGGAATGAAAAACTTCACCGAAAGAAGTTGCGAGATGCCTGCAATCCTTTTGAACCCTTTAAAAATTTATAAAAAAAAACCCTGAATACCTTTTTTCATTCTGGCAAAGTCTTTTTCGGAGGTCCCGCACTATTTAAAGAAGTTATTGCATCTGCCCAAAACGGGCCACTTTCTTCCTTGGCTATTTTGGAATAACCACTAGCAATACTTGGGCAGTTTTCTATTTTCTCAACTAATATCTGCAATTGAATTTTATTTACCGCCCTAGAAATGCAAAAATTTCTATTCAAATTGCTAATTTTTATATTTTTTAAGAAATACAAACATTTGCTCACATCAAAATTCAAAGGGAACGAATGTTTGATAAATAAAAAAAAATTCTAATGAAATTTAATTTCATAATAAGGGAATTCACATTCGAAGATGCCAGATTGGGGAAAAAGAGTTTCGTAATACCAACAGTGGGAAATGGGAACAAAATTGTTGGGAAACGGTTTTCATAATAAGGGTGATTAAGAGCTTTCCCATATGACGTGGGCAATTTATCAAATATTCTAGACACAGATATTAAATTTTAAAAATTTACATGTTCAAGGATATAATGTGAGTAAGTCATGATGAGAGTAAGTGAAGTGTCCAGTTACGCAGAAGAATAAATGGCTCCCACAGAAGTCCATTAAATGCTAAGACTGTTATGTTTTTTTTTAAGATTAGATTGCTTCCCATTGTTTTTATGATATTACGGCTCTCGGCGTAAATACTAAGACGAATGAACTAAATGGAGAAAAAAATTTACTTGAAGAAAATAATGTCTTAATGTTACTTCATATTTTTAATAATATCATTCGACTGCTGAACCAGAGGAATTACTTAATTTTTATCAAAATATTTTAAAAAGTTATTTAAATTTATCTCATTAACAATAACAATCGCCACAGACAAATTAAAAGCCTAAAACTGAAATTGCTTCTTATCGTAATTTAAACAGTTTAAAATTAGAAATCTGCGTTAGAATGGGACATTTCAAAGGAAAGACATGATAGATAGATATGATATCACTATTCTTATTTAAGAAATAAAATCAAGTCACTTCAGATAACACCGAGATTTTATGTTGGTGTTGTGTTTCTTTGCATCAGTATTAATGTCTTAATGTTACTTCATACTTTTAATAAAAAGTTATTGCATGTTCTAGAACTTTTTATCATTCGACTGCTAAACCAGAGGAATTATTTAATTTTTATCAAAATATTTTAACAATTTGTATAAATTTATCTCATTAACAATAACAATCGCCACAGAGAAATTAAAAGCCTAAAGCTGTATATATATATATATATATATATATATATATATATATATATATATATATATATATATATATATATATATATATATATATATATATGAATGTGATCATTGCCTCGATTTCGCTGATATAGTAAGAGGATGAGTTTCATATTTTGAATTTTTTTAACGCTACTGAAAACCAAAAAATTTTATTTTAATTAAAGTGAATGTAAATCCTAAAATTTTGGGACATAATTCAGAGAAGAACAACTAATCTGAAGCAATTAAATAATTACAAGTATCGTTGTAAAGTAGTTACGAGAGAAATAATTCGCCGAAAAAATATTTGATTTAAAACTAATTTGGTACTCACACCGTTGTTTGACTTGAGTAATTCAACCATAATTTTAAAATTTATGTACAATTAAATATTGAAGTCAAATAAATAATTGTATCCCTTCTATTATTGTATTAGTTATCTACAGTCAAAATGGCTACCGCCACAATCGCCATCCGCATTAATAATTGTTGTACAGCATCACCAAACTCCCATTCAGCCGGAATTAAACGCAATATTCAATGAAATTTGAGAAATAGATTCAAGTGTTTTTCTTATACATCAAGCAAAATTCTTATATTAAACCAGAAATGTAAAAAAGGAACCAAAAAGTGAAAAAAATATAAAAACCATTTCTAGACTATTGCGTGTATTAAGGCATCGAATGTTTTAATTTTTGAAGTTTTCAATTTAACTCTATATAGAAAAAAGTCTTCCATTCACTAGTTCACACTAAAGGATCAGATTAAGTAAAAAGAAATTGAACCAAATATATATTGATTAATTTTAGTTCAAACCCAGCTGCAGCAAAAAAATTTGTAAATTATCTTGTGTGATAATTGTATTTAAAATTTTATTTATTTATTAATATGTCAAAAGTTTTTCTACAAAAATAAGTAGGACATATAAACAGACCCTAGGAAAAAATTTAACCGATAAAAGAAAACCCTGAAATTGAAAAACTTCTTTAACAATGTATTGCAAAATTAATTACAGAAAATACAACAATAAATATGATAATAAAAAAATTTTCACATGTAGAAACTTGTCTCAAATGAAAACTCTTTTTCTTTCATCTTTTAGAAATAAAAACACCAATTTTTATTTGAACTATTTTTTTTAATTTCCATAAACAAAACTCTTCAAGATGATAAGAAAAACGAAAATCATCTGAACAATCATATCTTATTTAACCCTTGTGTGACGTCTTCAATGTAGTGGCATGGGTACCCGCGTACCCATATAGAATTTTCTTATTATACACTTTTCATTATAAACAGTGTGCCATTTAAACTAAAACCATACCATAATCAATATATATATATATATATATATATATATATATATATATATATATATATATATATATATATATATATATATATATACATATATAGGTATAGAATATTCAAGAAAATTAGTGGAAGTCACAGAAACTTCTGATGTGATCTGGAAATCCAGAAGCACAGGATATTTTTGGGCGGGATATGTATCGAAAAATAACAAAGAGAGTATCAGACGCCTTCTTACAGCGATAGGAAGTTTTAAAATGTACACACAAGCAAACAAGAAGTTACACAAATTGTTTGAAATCTGCTTGCAACGGACATTCCACTAATTATGTCATATGCAGAGATCTCAATAACTTTCTTTTTTGTTTATGTTAAATTTTATTTAAATAAAGAAACAACAGACATGAAATAATATGAAAAATAAAGTTAATATTCTTTTGGAATTTATTTATAATATTTAGATGAAAAAATTTTTGTTTAAATATGCGTAACATTCTAATGAAAGTATTATTGATATAAATAACCATCATCGAAAGTTTAGTATGATTTGTACATATTAATTGTAGTGAATTTTTTAGGAAAACCCCGACAATATATCACTCTAAGAAGGGGTGTATTTATAATATTCCCTATTACGCATCCATTAGGAAACCAAATGAAGCAAGAAAAATTAATAAAAATCAAGAGCTCTCAAGAAGTTTTAGGTTTTTAGGACAATAATCTCTGTAACAAATGCCAATTAAAATATTTACCGTATCACTCACATGAGGGTTAAAAAAGTTTATTACTCTGCCATGACTATAAAAGCCCAGAATCGCTACTGAAAAATTTCACAGTTCCAATTTGCTTTTTCAACGAGTGAACGTTCTTTAGACATCAGTACGAGTACAATGAAATATATTTTGATTTTAAGTCTGACGGCTTTGTCTCTTGTTTTAATTGACGGTGAGAAAGAATTCTCTTTGGAGGTGTGTGAAGAAGAGTCCCGTGAAACTATTAATAAACTGGATATCATTCACGGTGTAAAATTCGAGTAAGTATACAACGAAATAATGAACGTTGTTCCCCATCTGATTTAATAATCACATTATGATGCACCCTCAGACTCATTAATATTGGCGCATGTAACGCTACTTTGACGAGTGGAAGTGCAGTCAGCTTTGATGGCACTCTAACAGATGAAAGCAACCAAGCAGAAGTCTGTCATATTACAATTACTGGACAAACAAAATGGGACAAAAGTACCACGAAAGTGAAATTTGATTGCCCGTATGGAGAGTCAGTGACATACTCCCATAATATTCACGATTAATATAAATAACAATGATCAAATTAACGATTGTTAGTTTATAAAATACATAAATAGAAAACATATATACAAAAACCAAGGCCCTAATACAAATATGATTTGAACTTTAGAAATTCTCATATTGTATTTGGTAGATTTCATATGAGATAAATAGCTTCGATGTTTTTCACACATAATGATTCAGATATATAAACAGCCAAGACTACAACAAATCGGGACTTATGGACAAAAAATTTTATTTTCAAGACAGTGAAGACAACCCACAAAAGGATGCCTATTGCCTTCTTAATTGTATATGTAATACAGCTTGGGGTAAATGATGAATATATGCCAGATATCTTTTGCATGTACTTTATTTTAGAAGATGAGTAACTATTGTGAATTAAAGGACTTCAACATTAGTTCAGGGAATATGAAGTTACTGATTTTTCTCTTTTTTAAAAAATTTTCTCTCTCACTCACCCACACAATAATGTTATATTATTATACATACAGTCGATTCTGTCTACAATGACCGCAAAGTTCATTGTAGACAGAATCTACTTTATTTTAGTTTAAGTACAAAATTTTTTTGTTAAGAGTTTAAAATATATAAAAAGAGAACTATTTAAATTGATTTATTTATCACATTTTATTTAGTAACTACTCAAAAATTGACTCTAAAATTTTTATTATCAAATATGTACATCTTCAGCCATTATCCTTTTGACGATATTACATGTTGTTTATTCATTGTTCATGTTGAAAATATAAGGAAGTTTTAGCATCTTAAATAAAATTTTAATTAATCGGAATCTAATGTCGACATCAATTCAGATAAATAGTTTTTACCCCTCGTATAATTTTTTTATATTTGCAAGGAAAAGAATATTTCAAAAAATATTTTCAAAAGGTTTTGTAATTGTTCCAGTGTAATTTTCAACTCAGAAAACAACATGCCTTCTCTTAGCGAAAGGACTACATTTTCTTCTTATAAGCAGCTGCGAATTGAAATGTATTCATAAGCGTAATAATTTCAATTCTAATCAAATATTTTAATGTATTCGAAAGATTCAGTTTTTGCATTAATATCTACATATATATGATTATATGCACTACAGTTGGCTCTAATATGGGACACTTTGCAGTTTTATCACAAAATGATTTTGTTGTCTCATAGAACGATCACTCGAAAGACTTTTCCAGTACACCGCCACTCTTGACGAAGTGTGTAATACCTGCCAGTCACAATTATTCTAAGATTTAAATAAAATATCAACAGAAAGGAAAGATATTGTTTAAAAGGCTAATGAAAAAAATAATTAAGGGTTCCAAGTTATTTTCAATGAGATGCAAATTGCGAAGTCAATGATGAAGTAATAAAAATCAAATGAATTCTTTTTTTAAAATAAACATAAAAAAATGAAACGCTTTTATTCGAAATCATTAACTAAAAGCTTTAAATGTATTGGAGAAATTACAAATAAGATTAAATATATATAAAAAAATACTATTAATTCGTTTATCATAAAATCTTACAACAAGAGCATTAACAACTTCTATGTTAAGCCAACGTGCAAAGTTGTTGCGATAAATTGACAGAAGCAAGGGGTAGAGTTTTACATCCACCACCAGAAAATGATTCTAAAAGTTTTTTGTTTTCCTTCAGAAAGGATGTTATTTTGAGGCTTAAAGTATTTTATATTCTTTCTTTGTAGTCACAAAGTCAGGTGTTGCACGTGAGGTGCTTTAAATCTTCAAAGAAAACAAAAAACTTTTAAATTGCATTTAAAATACTCGTATCAAAGGCATACAAAAGGATGACCAGTTTATATATCATTTAGAGTCTTAGTAGTTTAAGAAAAAATTATTTCATTTTCATTTCAACTGAGGATGATGTGCAAGAACAGATATGGTAGGGACCTCAAACATATGATCTCCTCAAATGTTGATTTTCTGCCAACTACCATCCTTAATAAACAAGCGGATAAATGTCAGTGAGAAACCAATTGCTGCGGCAGTAAATTATATTCCCATTCTTCTTTAAACGACAAAATAATGGGGGAGAAAAGATATGGCATTGATATGGTTGCGGCAACTATAGTATATTTTCGCCACAGTTGTTGTTTTTCATTATTATACAATTGACTTTCAAATGTCAGCATCTTGTATACTTTACAAGAAAATTTATGATTGGTTACTCTATTTATAACAAAAATCTTGTGGACAACAACCGTATACATATAAAATTATAAACATCACGTTAACGATAGATGAAAATAAAGTTTCCCAATGATTATAAATGTGCGTGATCGATTTCTGTAATGAGAAAATTGGGTTGATATTGGGAACAAATAAGTTTTCAACTGTATTATTGCATCTTGAAATATAAAAAAATAACACGCTTTACAATACACAAAACATGAATAAAATATATTAAAAATTTACAATACTTCTGCATAACCAACACCATAATAATGACAAATAAGAATATTTAAAGCAAAGAGATGAATGAAATGAAATAAACGAATATGCAAACGAATATCACCAAGATAATCCAGTGCTTATCTATGGAATCAAGCCCATAACTTATTGTTATTATTATTTTTATTGCTTTTTTGTTTTTTTTTTTTTTGTTTTTAATAGGCATTTCACACAATTGGATTAAGTAGCAATAACCTGAAAATTCGTTCATTATTAGACACATTCAAAATAAACAAAAAAACATTAAAGTTTTAAGCCACAAACACATACATATATTTAACATCTTTGAAACCTTTGAAATTAGAAAAGTTGATTTGGCTTACCAATCAGCACCTACCGGTGTTGATACCAACATTTAAGTTTTAACTTTCTAAGCCCCATAAATAATGGGAACACAAACACAATAAGATGGAGGCTAGAGAGGGTCATGAATTCTTTTAAATTACTCTTTTATGTAAATGAAGTATTAAAAAAGGAAAAGTTCCATGTTTGCCAAGAGCTTTGGTGACATTAAATAAGCCATTAAGTGTTAAAACGTGTAATATTTCATTATTGCCAGTAAATGCTTATTTGTTGCAAGAACAAACTAAATGAAACAACGAAATTTATGTCTTGTTTTTTTTTCATTTCTATGTTAGAAATTAACTAAGTCGCTTTGGTAACATTTTTCTTAATAAAAAAATGTTGTAGACGTGAATTAGCATTAAAATGTCTTTGCAACACGATGGTGTGTGTCATCTACTGGAATTCCAAGAAATAACGCACTCACACACATATTGTAGACAATCACTCGGAACAAACTCTTAGAATACTCGCTGTCGTCTAAAACAATCTACTCAGAAGTGCATTTAAAACGACAAAAAAAAAGTATTCAAGTTCTGTCCACTTTTGAAAATCTGTGATTTCTTCAGCTGATAAATAGTTCAGCTTTTCAGTGGAAAAACAAGGAATCCTGTTCTTAAAAGGCAGATACATGCCAGAGGATAACGTGATAATTTTGTAAAAAGACACATTATTTTCTAGTAGACAGTATATTTATTTTTTATTTTAATTTATAATTCTTAAAAAACTAAGCAAATTTAGTTTTTCTCTTTCCAGACCAACGAAAACTTTCATTTATTCACGAACAGTTGGAAAATTATTTAAATAATTACAATAAAAAATTTTACTTAAAAAATGCATAGGAAAGAGAATCTCTTTAATGTTTTTAGAAATCAAAAGATGTTTTATTTGGTGTCAGTTTCTGATAGAAAGTTCGTCCTGTTGTGCTAGAAAGGATCAGCATAAGTTTCATCTACACAATTTCTTCAACTACACTAACTTGGCTATCAACAACTGTCTCTTTAATTATTTTACTATGAAGTTTGTCCTTTTTCGAAAATCTCCTTGAATGCAGATTACATCTCTCCATGCAGGATTACACCACTGAAATATCACATGATGATTTTTTTTAAGTTTCCAACTGATCTTGTTTTGAATTCGTATAAGAAGGAAACGTGTAAAAAAAGCATCGGGCGCTATTGGTATTAGTGAAGCAGAGTTATTGTAAGAAAAAATATAATCATGAGTTCAAAAAATTATTTAGCGAAACAAACAAAGAATAAAATACTTAAAAGTTTATCAACAAAACTTATAAAAACAGGGATTTTCAAAACTGTCAAAGAAAAAAATAAGACCATTAAATAAAAAATAGCCATAGAATATGATGGAAATTTGAACTCTAATCGATATTGCTGTTCCCAAACATTTTTTTATTCATGATTATATATTATTACTGTGAATTAATGGACTAAAACCAACTTTGAGTAACTCCAATCTGGAATTAGAGCAAGTCAAAGTGAATAAAAATGACTCAAGCATAAAATAAAAATAAAAAAATCACATAAAATTATCAAAAAAGGCGACATGTTACCCAATTCGTAAGACTTAAAGCCACAAACACTCAAAGGGAATTTATATTTAATCTCTTAAACGTGTCAACATGATGGTCTTTTATGGTAACACCATTAACATCTCAACGTTTGAAGAAATTCCTATTGAAATCTAAGTATTTCTGGATGTGCTTGAGTATACGAGTAAGTGTACGTACGAGTATGTAGCGATGTGTGTGTGAATTCGTACAGCAGGAGCATTAGAATAAGATAAAAAGCTAATCCACTTACATTTATTAACACTTTAGTTCATTGGCTGCAAATTGAAGGGCGTCTCGCCTAAATCTTAAATATTCTTGGAAATAGAATACGAAATTTGCTTGATACTTTTTAATGTCTAAGGGCTTGAACAGATTTTTATACGAATGTTATTTCAGACTTTATTTTTTATTTATATTTTATATAATATTATTTCATTTACGAGTATATTAAATCTATTGTTATTTCCATTGCTCTTTCTCTCATAAAGTTGTATGACGCAAAAAACTGTAGCCAGAAAGTGACCTCCACTATGGGTAACAAACAACAATATATTACAAAATATTGAATTTTATTTTTCAAATGCAAAATTTAAAACAAAACTTTCTAAGAGCCTACTATTCTTTGTATAAAACAATTTTCGTTGAAGAAGCTGTTATGTATGGACACAATTTTATAAATCGGCATAGTCCCAGGAGAGAAATCTTTATGAGGAAACGATTTTTGTTATAATATTGTTGAACAAAAGACAGTATATCCATTTTCAAAAAAATGACCGGAGTATGTAAGATTTCCCTTCGGGCACAAAAATGCATTAAATATACAAATAAGATTGTTTTATGTAAAATCTCTAGAAGACCTTTTCCTTATTGATTTTTCCATACGTGCAAAATGTGACCAACTGAGACTGGTTTTGATGAAATATTTTCACACTTTTTTTTTGTTTCCCTACTCCTTGTCAAACAGATTAACACGAGAAAGTATCCCAATTCTGTACACAAGAGTTCATATGAAAAAGCTAAGCTTGAAATAAAGCTTCCAAAATATTACAAATCGTTTAAGTATGAGAATATGAAGTGAAGTTAATAAATATATAAGAAATAAAGAAACTAGAATTTGCATTAAGCCCATAAAACTTATTGGAGATATTCTCAAGTAATTATTTGTTATAGGCTACATTGTCTAATGCCGACACATCAATAGACGTCAACCAACACTTTGGCAATTGTTCATAAGCACTAGGAATGTAACATCAGACATCAACCATGTGACAGTTTGACTGAGATGATGATGATTAACTTGATTAGGTTTAATTATTACACCAGAAGCAGTGGATGGTCCCAGAAATTAACCTAAAGAAACATAGGCTGCCATAAGTTTTTCTTCTCTATGCTCTAACCCACCTGTATTTACTCTCTTTGCAAGCCCCAACTTTTTTTTCTTATTTTCCTTATCAATTTTTCCATTCTACACATATTTTCATAGGTCCAGTTAAGCAAAAGCTTAACTTAACGAGAGAGTTTAAGCCGCAAACAAAAATTTATATATATATATATATATATATATATATATATATATATATATATATATATATATATATATATTATAGTTAAATTTTTGGTTGGCTTTTCCCTTCCTCTGTTCGTCTTACTTCTTAAGCTGCGATTAGTAAAGTAAAATTTTTTCACTATTTATATCCTTGGCCGTGTAGGGAGGTCCTTATTTTAAGTGCAGTTTCCTTTAGCTTATTTCGTCTTCTTGTCTTTCTTTACATGTTCTTTTTTATATACTAAATAGTTTGCAAGCAAATTGATTGTGGAGATTCAATTCCACAGCGGGACTTCTTTTGTTAGCGGGGTTAGTACTCTGGCTTTGCCAAGTTAATTGTTTCATTTCTTTTCTCTTGCATTTAATTAAGCTGTCATCCTTCTTTCTTTATTTAAGCTTTGTGGTGGCGGTGGGAATCTAAGATACAGAAAACAGTCAAAACGGTCAAATTTAAGTCTCATTAACAAAATGGATAAGAAATGGTTTCTTGTAAAATATAAATGTATTTCCGAGATATATAAAATAAATATAAAACTGATAAAAAAGATTTTAAGAGTTTTGTATTTTTACGGATTTTGTTATAATTTGTGTTTGGGGAAAGGGGACATGGTATGAGGCGGAAATAGTCCTCAGTTTTTCTGCGGAATAGGTCGAATGGACGATTTCGATTGTCAATTTGACTGCAGCATAAATATACTCCAATGATTCATACTAAAATTAGTTTTTATCTATCCAACTACTAAAACGTGCTTTATGTAGCCAAATGTTTGCATTTTATAACCATTCATTAACAAAGATTTAATGTATACATTAGTGGCATATGTGCGGGAATTTTAAATATGTTTTTCTTCCCTTCTACTGCATGTTATAAATCGTTTCATAATAAAAATTTATTTCCGTACAATTAAACAAAAGCCAGTAAACAAATTGATCAAAACATCAGCAAATGTGTTCACATCAAATAAAAAAAATTATTCACATGTTTGCACTAAATGAATCATTGAATGCATAATAAATGTGTGTGTGTGTGTGGGTGCGTTTGTCATCTGCACATGATGACGCCGGGGTGGGGCAACTAAAACGAAGTCAAATAATCACAGTTGTCAACGTATTCACAAATTCAAAAATTTAATTTCTGATTTTCAACACATTATTCGTAAGAGACTAGTAACGTATTTCAGATGTGGCTCAATTTTATTAACAAATAGAAGACGTTGTAATCAATTTGCTTTAAATTTAATTAAGCCAAATTGATTCAGAGAGCAAACAAAAGGAGTGAGTCAAAAGGCACATCATCATTCATTTGTACAGGCAATAAAAACTACGAAGAAAAGAAATTAAGAGGAGGAAGCGAACACGCAGAACTAATTGAATTCTAATGTTATAACAAAAGATGCAACATCTTTTTTAGAACAACTCAACCACACACAGAGTTGTCAAGGCAAATATGATGTTCTACAGAACCATGGGATTGAAAGACAGAAACTCCAACTGATAGAGTAGATTGCAAAGTGATAGAAAATTAACATGGCAAGAATAAAGAAAGATAAGACTTTCTTGAATTGTTGTTTTTTTATGTTTAAAACTGCTTAAAGTTCACTGACGATTTGGTTTAGCGACCAATGAAATGTCGGCATATGAACAGGTAAAGACACAACAAAAAATATTTTGTTAAAACTCTAATTGTTTTAACAATTAGTTGGTGAGGATATCCCAAATTAATAAATTTTCAATTTGTTTTATTTCTATAAATCTTTGTTAATGGTGTAAGGAAATACAAATTGTCTTTATGGCCAAGTTTGTACTCTGGGCATTTGTAAGCCGATTTCGAGAACCTAATGGCTTATCGACTTTCCACATAAGAAATAGACTAAATAATAGTATCTGCAAAGATTAAAATAATAATTTACCCAAATGGGCACATGGAATATTGGATCGAAGTAGTGAATAGATTTAAAAAAGGGCAGAGACAAGTCCATATTAAAATCAGTGAAAACGAAAAAATTTCCCACTACTTCAGGATCATCATCTCCTTATTTTATTAACAATTAAATGCATAATGTTTAGTTGCTTTCAAGTTCGCTATTTTTCATTCCTTATAAGAACAAAAACCACGGCACTCGATGTAGATTGAAAATTTCATTTCAATACTGTTGGGAAATGAGTGAATATTCTTTACACGCGTCATTACTACAAATATCTGTTGACTTGGCCATAATCTTGCTAAAAATATAAACTATTTAACCAAAGTTCAAATGAAATTAAATGAAAATATTTTTTTTTTCAAATAAAAAAAGTGTAATTTGGCTTATAAAATACGATTGAACTAAGTAGCCTATTTAAATTTAAATAAAAAAATCACAAACAGAAAGGAAAAATGTTCATAAATAAGGAGAAATAAAACAAGTTTGTCATAAGTTAAAAACAAAATAAACAAATTTAAAAAAACATGTGTATAGTTGGTAAAGAATAAATAACAATGGCAACACTGTTGTAAGTTAGTGAGGTGTAATTTGGGCTTTCCATTACAAAAAAAGTTTTCACAAATTGTAATACGAATGAATCAAAAAAATTCACGTATTCTATTTATAGTGAAAAAGTTTGTATAAATAGCTGAAATATACATCATTTGACACCACAGAAGTGGACCAAACGCTGATGATGAAAGTGTAGCGGCTTTCGAAAACAGCATGTTGTTCCGTTCTGCTAGTGTTTGTCAAAATGATTTACACATGTGTCTTTGGTGTAATTTGTTCTTTGATAACTATCACATGTAATTTGGCTTATAAAATACGATTGAACTAAGTAGCCTATTTAAATTTAAATAAAAAAATCACAAAAAAAGTGCACGATTTTTTTTGCCCTTTCAAAAAGAAAACGGGAATTAATTGTTCATCATTTCTGTAAAGGACTAAATTTGTTTTTTTTTATTACAACGATAAACCGTCTTTTTTATAAACTCATCAAAAAAATTTTACACTTTTTTCAACTAATTTTTACATAATCAAAAATAGATATTTTTTTTTTAACTAGATATTGGTTAGTATCAAGATTATTGAATTATTTTTGCAATCTGCTGAGGAACATTTTGCTGGTGCTATAAAAAATTCTATGTCAAGTTCTTAAAGTGGCTCAAAAAAGTTGAATTTTGTATTTTTTTTTTAAGTATTTCTTCGCATCAGGAATATTGCTCATCCTCAGGACTAAGTCGTAAGTAACACTTTGTTAAGCTCCTAATAATCATAAATATTTAAGCGGGAATAATAATAATAACAACAACGTTCCACAGCAAATTGCAATGTGCTTAAATATCAGCCGTAAATTTTTGGCTTAAATTAGTGTTGAAATAGTTGGAGGTGGTTGTTTTTCTTTGTCCTTTTTTATTTGTTTTGCTTCAGGCACAACAATTTACCATAAAAGCCACCTTCTGTTTTCTAACAAAAATGTTAAAAAGAAACGCATATCAACCCCTGAAGCTCTGAGAAAAAGTGAACTTGATTTTATCAGAACGCCAAGGGGCTGGTAGCGATAAAATTAAGTGGAAAAATGATTTTTCCTACTTTTACTTTAATATTGCTTGTATGTATTACAAATTTATACGCAATATACTTTATTCCATTGTATTTTGTATATGGCGTATCAGTTTCTGAATATGACTTCATCATCAGCGCAATAGGCCGCAGGCAGCTCCTTACTCTTAACTTTTGATTGCAAATATCATTTGCTGTTGTTCTTCTCTCTGTGTTATTTCAACAATGCAATTTCCTTTAACGTATTCACTGCTGGAGATGAAGGTGAAAACTATTTATGTTGAAAATATGCAGCACACGAATATTACGTTCTAAAGGTACGAGTATAAGGGAGACTAAATTTTGTTATAAACACAGTGGAGTGGAGTGCTTTCTGTTTCCAAACATCGATAGAATAATCATAGAGAAGCCTGCGGCTGATAACAAACTAAATTGGGAGCACATACATCCGAGTACACATCCGAGTACAAGAATTTGCAGGTGGCTCAAGAATCAAATGGAATTAATGAAGCCATAAATTTTTCTTAATTGTTGGCATTTGATCTGATGCGTTTTCATGTTCATTTGCATACATAATTTTATTTTAAAGAATGTTTAGATTTTATGATAAAAAATATGTAGCAAGTTTATTAAATCTATTTATGCTTTGCATTTAATTAAATTAAAAGAATTTTTACATACAAAATTACAGTGCAAGTAGAGGTTTTCATTTCAAAATACAGACAAACTTCTTTGCAAAGCTGGGGAAGGAGAAAATCCACGTAAATATTTGTTTTTATTTCAAACGAGGGTTGCTTACATGCAAGACAATGGCATGAATACATACAATTGTTTGAAACCTTTAATTGAATTGCTTAGTGACAAAACTTGCTCTTTAGATAAAGTGAAATATTCATCTTTGATGTACACCTTTCCGTGCCATGATCAATATTAATATGAACATACAAGGAGATAGTTTTAAAAATATCTGGCCAATGGAACACAGTCTATATATTTATTGTCATAAACTGTCAGAATTAATTGTCATCTTGATGTTATTGACTTTTATAACGAGAGAGGTTTGCATGTCATAAAATCAATTGTATGCCTTAAGTAATCGTTATAGTTTTTTTAAATTGTATTCTTATATTTAGTATATAAAAAACTATATTTTATAGTTCTAAATAGACTTAAGCTATTTTAATAGCTAATGAACTTCTAAGTGTTTTCCTCAAGCATAATTTCATTGGAGCAATAAATGTTGCATGGAACAATGTACGTGTGTAATTATACATATAACTGAAATAGAAACTAATTTTCGAATATATTTAACATATTTTCGCATTTTCTAATTTATTTTTTAATATATTTTTACTGACCTTCGTAGACTAGTAGGTAGTGTACTAGACTCATAATGCGAAGGTCCCAGGTTTGAATCCCGCCGCAGAACTCTGGCAGTTTGAAAGGGAGCGCACAACAAGCCTTCAGTGGCTTAAGTGTATGTCGTATGACATGGGCTATCACACCCCTCCAATCAACCTAACCTAACCTAATTTATTTTGGTATTTGCTGGCGTTTATAAAATAGTCAGATTGCCCACATTTTAAAGCGTTTTAAATTTTTTAACTCCTTCTCAAAAGATTACATATTAACATTTTCTTTATTCCTTCTTTCAAGAGACTTAAAATTAATACGGTTGTGCTTTCCTTTCTATTCTAGATCTATAAATAAAAGCAGTCCACTAAAAAGAAAGCTTTGTTAACTAACGAATTCTTGCTTTGTCATCAACAAAATGTTAAAAAATAATTCAATATACAATTTACGCCCTTAATGTAAATAAGCGCCTTACCTTGCAAGGATCTGTCACAGCTGCCATAAAATTTTGTTGTATGAACTTGCTATTTGATTAAATGAAACAAACGCCCACCAAAGAACGCATGGCAAACCATGAAAATGATTCCTTTGGAAAGGAAAGTAAGGCAATCACTGTCAAATTCAGGTAAAAAGAACAAAATAAAATGATTGATCGCTGTGTGAAATTAATAATATTTATAATGATTTGCTTTAGAAACAGATTAAGCAAATATCGGGAAGAAAATAGAAAATTTCAATTTCTTGTTTATATTTATTTAATCAAAATGGTTTATAAGGGATTTTCTTAAGGAAAAGACTATTTTTTAAATATTACAGACAGAAACTTGCCAACTCGTAATATACAATTTCATTTTACTAAACGCGTCATCAAATTAAACTACAAACACAAAACAAAATTAAGTCTTCTGTACTTAAATCAAGTCAAATCGGTTTCAAAGGTACCATGAGTATAGAAAGTTTGACTAAAGAACGGATTGGGGATTAATTTAGGCAAAAACAAAAGTCTATGTTGAAGAAAAATATATTTGATTTAAGACAGAGATTAATTTTGAATGGATTTTTGGTTTATAACCTAAGCAATGCTACACGGAATGTGATTTCCTGATTCAATCCTAAAGGAGATTTGATGTACCCAATTCTAATGCACAAACTTTTATAACCTTACTTTCGTGTGTCAATACTTTCAAAATTAGTTTTTTATTTCTATTTATTTTATTTTATTTTACTATTATTATTATTATGTTTTTTTTTTGTTTTTGTTTTGTGTGAGTCTTGAACAGGTCCTCCCCATTTGTCGCAGCCACAAGAACATTTTATATATCGACATCACAACTTTCGTACCTGACTTAAGAATACCGGACTAGATTTAAAGTTATTCGTGCTTTAATTTTGACACACTTGACCTAAATGGAATATTAAATCTCAAACAAAAATATTTTTGACATCACCATCAATACAATGTTTGACAAGAATAAAATCAAATATTTAAATTAGAAATAGACACAATAATTGCATGCAATATTGGTCATTAATAATGATTAGTGCTTGATTATAAATCGAAATAATATATTTTATTCTCCCTTTCACTAATCTCAAAATCGACAAGTATGATTTCTTATTTTTAGTTTTAATTTAGTTTTAATTGAACAATTTATGCCACGCTTAACTTGCTTATGCTTGACGTTTCCTTGATTATATTAATACATGTAATTGCTGGCAATAAAAAGGCACTTTTTCGTTATTTTTATTTGGTGGTAATACAACTGTGTCAACTGTGTTTAAAATATAAAATAAAATTATTTCCTATTAACAAATTTGGAAATATTGCAAAGTTGATACTTAAATTATATTAAAAGGTACTGATAACCGAACGAGAGAAAAATATGAGTATAAACTGATCAAACAGGGATATGAAACAGAGAAAATTTAATATTCTATAATCAATCGAAATTTCAATTGAAATTTCACTGAAACGTATTGAAATTTCGGGCCTCGCCGGAAACAAAAATTTCGTAGACTTTATTTACAATCATTAATATAATAAATTTAAAAAAATTCATTAGAGTGTGCACTTTACTTATATATCGCCTGATCATTTTTCTCCTCTTTGTTTTTTAAGTGTAAATATTTGCAGTGTAAAAAAGAGCTTCATGAAATATAACCAATGCCAAGAATGCTCATTAAGGTGTGCAGCTTCACCATGAATAGGCTAAGATACCGTCCGAAATGCTAGTAAGGGTATGCCAAAATTGGAGATCATGAATAGACCACTTACAGCGTAGCCGCGGGCAGCATTTATATTTTTAAAAAGTAACTGGCAGGTATTCATTTATCGCCCAAATACAGATTTCATTCACGTTTTTAAATTTTCTGTTTTTTTTTTAATTTTCAAAAACCAAACGGTTAAAAAGTCACCCTGTATAAAGTTAAAATTTTAGGAAAGTAAACCTAACTTTTCAATATATTTTTTTTTGGTTTTTACCTTTGATTTTTAATATTATTTGTTTTTTTTTCTTTTTGTCAAAAGGCAAATTTTTATTAGAAAATTTTACTTAAAAATGCATGTGGTTACTAAAGGCGAGAACCCAAAAAGGACATAATACAAGCAAGGATTTATGAGAAGTGAGTGCATGGATTTGTTGATGTCCTTATCAGTATCAGCTGAACCATATTTTATTATAGCAGTATCAATCAAGATTTACAATAAAATACTTCGAATAAAATAGTGTATGCTCACGTCCATTAATATTATAGAAAAAAATCAGTTGGCAGCCTTTAAACTTCAAATGTAGCAAACACTTCCCTTCTATTTTATCTGAAGCTTAAAACTGACACACACTCGTACAGATTAATAAAATAATATATTTTCACTAAATATACATATATTTTGAGTTAAGCGAAATGACATGTACTCGTATTATGAAGTGCCTCAAATGGTAAAAGTTGATGCATTTTTATTTTACTCATGAATAATATGAAATATTTATGATGGTAATTAATTTGTAGTTCATATCAAAACGTATAAATATATTCATACCAATATTTAGATAAAAAAAAATATGAAAATGAATATCCTCACAAATAAAATGACACAATGAAATATTGAGTGAACGAGTGAGTGAGTGTTGAAATTTTTATAATTCTTATATTTGTAGTTATTTTGGTCTAAATATCCAAAACTGATTGATATTAAAGAAAAAATTCATTGAAAATCTGAGCTCTTCAATTTGCAAAAAGTGTAATTTAAATAACCAACATCAATACTGCCGCAACATCTTTAAGTCGTAAAGTCACAGCGAACAAATCGAAGTCATTTTTATGGAACAATTTTCATATTTCTATGAAGAGCCATACACACACGTTTGTACATTTTAAAAAGTAAAGGAAAGCACACCTAAATTAAAATTATTAATTTTGGAAACTTTTGCAATTCTCTTCTTGGGTTTTGTAAATACAGACGCTCCACGGTCTAGCACGATCCCCTTTGTATGCCACATTCATGCTTAACATGGAAAAAATCGGTGTTTCGTGGTTCCCGAATCAGCTTTTCAGTTTCTTTTTTCCCACCATTGTATTTCAAACCCAGTGATCATGTCTAGAAAGCAGTTCAAAATGAAGTTTTTGACAAAAGAAATTTTTCGGCATATGGATATAAAAAATAAAGTCTAGCATTAAAAGGCAAGAAGTTAGAGTTTGTGTTCGGATATTGTTGTTTGTAAAAAAGCCTAAAAAATCAATGAAAAAAAAATCCAGCATCCAGCAAAAAAATCATCATCAGCATCTTCCTCAACATGTAGCAGAAGAAGGATAGAAATAAAATGTGTAAATTTTTTGTGGTTTATTTTTAAGTCTCTAAATAAAATTGTATCCTTTCAGTTCACTTCACAGGCATACAAACAAATATATGCCTTTATGCAGGAGTGTACATGCAACGTAACAAATTTGCTCTTTATAATATTTTCCAAACACACATGTATACAGTTTGACTTTGGAGATGGGTAGTGGTCTCTGGCACATTATTCGTATTGGTATTTAGCAAAAAAAATAATTTCAGCATTGCAAACGAATGAAATTGTGAATTAAAAATGCCCACTCAGAAGTAGAAGAAAATTAAGGAAAAATAAAAGACAAAGGCTTCAACGAAGTGTGAACATGCTTTTGTCCTCTACTTATTGAATACCGATAAAACAGAATCCGAATCACAGGATCATTGGTAAATCTCAATCGGTACTTATATCTCTGTTTGGCATTAGGGAAACGAATAATACACACCGTCCACATGGTGTCCCGCACATTCAAATCTGAATAGTCACGCTCATAACTCATATATGAACTTTTTTGAATGATATTGACACAAGTGGTTCATAAAACTCATCAAATTTTTATGAGGATCCTGCAAACTTTTGCCAGCAATTAAATAAAACTTAATTATTAAATACATTCTTAACATGGAGGAGTGACTGGAAAATAAGTATTTAAAAATTTTTAAAACATATTACTTGAGCTAAGAAAAAAGGAAATATTTTCATAATCAAATATTTTGTAAGTAATAGCAAGTTTCGAATCTTAGTATGAAGTTAAATTATTTTACAATCCGTTTTACAATACATTATTTATTGAAAGGATAAAAGGATAAAACTGCAAAAATATATATGATTAATAATAAATAATTAATATTGTAGCAGCTTAAACGTTCTTGTACGTTTTTATTCGTTCCTGCAGGACGATTCGACCAGACATTGTAAGAACTCCTGCAAACTCTATGATAAGAGTAACTAGAAAAGATGAGGACTTGCAATAAAAATCATGAATGTGGCGATAAGCTTAAAATAAACGTTGCTCTTCATCTCTTTTACTAAATTTTTGGTATAGGAAAATATAGTGACATTATTATCAATTTTTGTTCTTACAATAAATCGTTAAGAGGCAAGTTTAATTAGAAATCCTTGTGTTTGTTTATCAGTCCATTCCATTTTCAATTTTTCTACTAAATGTCTTTGATTTGAGATTATGCTTCTTCATAGATTTTTTTCTTATTCTCTTGTGATTAAAGAAAATCGATTTACACTTTTTCTAGTTTCTATGCCTTTTATTAGCCCGAAAGCGCTCGTTGAAACAAGAACTTCTTTTTGAATGAAATTGAGGAAAAAAATAGTAATTAAAAAAGAAACTAGGAAAACAATGAAAATGCGTCCTTTTCTAATTTAGTGGGAATCAAATAAAAACTAAACAATTTATAATCAATAAAAAATAAGAACAAACTTCAGTAAATGCTCATGTAAACTTTTTATATTTAAGGAGAACTTGGATTTCTGTAGATTTTTTAATGGAATCTACAACATTTCATTCTGACTACAAATGCATTTTAGGCAATTTAAAAACTTACCTCCAAGGTGGTCAATTTAGAGGCATGGAACGCATGGCTGCCACAATTTGTAGAAAATACTATCATAAACGGAAATTTAAATAGAACGATGGCGAGAGTATTAACTAAACTGATACCTTTAATTTATAAAGAAAATTTTTAATTCTTTTTAGTTTAAAAACTAAAAATGCATGATCACGTCACTTGCCGCTTGTTTATTTTACGGATTATTTATGTGACAGTCCGGTTTATCTCTTTTAAAAGTAGTCACGTGTGTATAAAATATTTGATAAAAATAGCGACATAGTGGAAGCGCATTTAAAAATTAGTGTTGAGTGCAGCTTAAACCATCTAATTCTCTAATAAAAATTTGAATAAAAAATAAAAAATATCTCAAACTACCAAAAGATTGTAACTTGTTCAATTAAAAACTGATTTAAGTTGTTTTAAAAAATCACATGACAATGTGCTGAGTTCCAAAGTGTACAGTGACATCAAAAAGTGGTAGTGGCGCCACAAAAAATTTATATAAAAACGTAAAATTTTACAGAACATAAAAGATTATGTTCTGCATTTATGTCCTACAACAAATAGTAGACCCATTAGATAAACATTAGAAGTTCACTTTACTGCTTTAGAAATAAGAATCGATTTTATTTAGAGACGTGTGCTTAATGAATTATCCTCCACTTACGGCTGTTTTTAACAAATTCAATAAAAGCAATAAAATTTTATAATCCTTTAAAATTTAAAATACAATTTCACTAAAGTTAACTCACTGATGTAACACGGACACATACATACATGGAATTATTTTTTCCTTAACCATTTGTAATGGCTGATCATTATATTTGTTGTTAAGGGACTTATGAAATATAAATGTGCAACTACAGAGAAGAGACTTGTTGTTTAAAATTTTGTAGAAATCAAAAAACTTTTCTTTCCTTTTTCCCTTTTTTTGTTGCAAACTTCTTTCAACAGTGCTCCAAGGAAGTCAAACGTTTTTTGCTTTATAACTTCGATTGCATTAATAATGAGGTTTATATTTTTCGTCTTTGCATTTTTAGAAGCATTGCGTTCTCCCGTGAACAATGTTTTTATAATGGATATTGGGAGAAAAGATAAAGTTTAAAAGAAAAAAAAACGGAGATTTTTTTAGAAATAAAGAAAAAAACATTTATTTTATACTTCATTTTCTTTACAAAAAAAGTATTCAAAGATTATTGATGCTCTTGTTGACTTCCTCTGGAGTTTGAGTGTGAGCCAGAATCAGTAATAAGGAAAGGTCATATATCTCCACCCACTATTACAATACATTTTTTGTTATGGACTTGTTAAATAAAATTGCAAATCTTTTAAGTTTTCAAGATTAAACTTATAGCTGGTTCGTTGAACTTATTTCTAATCATGAAACAAGTATAAACCATATTTCGCACCAAATACGTACTATTTTTTATTTTAAAATTACATGTGGATGACACTGCGTCGAATTGCATGGGTGTTTCTTCTACAGCTACTATGCAACCTACACCACGATAGTAAGTCGAAGAAACAACGCGAGTTGTTCTAAGGCCTACAGGTGCCTTAAGACTAGACTAGAACTTAACTAAATAAGTTCAAGGAGTAACTTGATTACTTTTTGTTTAATTATTTACAAGTACAACCTTCTTCTTTGAAACAATGCAATTGAAAGCCAATATGCTCCAACTGAACCCATTTTGGTACAATTAACTTAAAAATGGTAAAATTTTACGAAACTTTTCTAGTCCTGCTTGCAACACACAGCATAAAACTGTAAGAACTAATACAAAAATATTGTCTGATTCTGTTAATGTAAGATTTTATTTAGTTTCAAGATTAAGTTTGATACAAAAGCTGTTCATAATTTATGGGAAAGAAAATTCAAAAAATATATGTAATTCTTTGAAAAAATATATATAATTCTTTGAATTTTCTTTCCCATAAATTATGAACAGCTTTTGTATCAAACCTTATGTATCTGCTAAGATCTTCGGTCACTGACATTAGAGAAACAATTCACTTTTGGCGGCTTATAATTTACATTCACAAATATTTTGTCAAATATTTTAGTATCTCAAAACAATTTTTTTATATATTTTTTTTAATTATTACAGGTTTATTTTGAATATCTTTAAAAAGTTGTGCAACATTTGCATTGATGTCCTCGAAAAATTTCAAAACTATTTGATATATATATTTGTTATTTGCCCCAACATTAATATTTACTTATGGACATTGCAATCGTTCAAATATTAAAATCATTGAAAATTATGTTAAGTTTTGGCTTCCATGACAAATTATTAAATTTTCCCGATTAAGCCGATATGGTCTTATCTTGCATAATTATAACTACATTCGTGGTGTCTATCACAAACTATACACATTATACTTAACAATTCAACAGGCAACCGAATAAAAAATATTGATAAACTCGTATATATTTCACATTATCAAAAAACCCTCCCTGATTTATTTAAATAATTTACATTACCAGCTTAAATAATTGTGACGCTCGCCCATAAAAATAAAACAACAAGCCCAAAAAATTAACAATAAAAATAGTTTAATCGTTATTTAGTAACCATTAGTAACGCTTAAATAATTGTTATTAACGCGATGAAGTTACAAGCGAAAATGATAAATAGAAGAAAATAAATCAAGGGCGAAGGCTCATCTACAGCAACCTTCCACCGCACTTAACAATAATACAACAATAACAGATGCCATATGTAAAATAAATAAGAAGCAAAAAAGGTGTGTCAACGAAAACGGACAGTGACAGCGAGCCACCTACATTGTTTGAATATCATTCATACGTGCAACAAGCTGAACATCATTCGATATAATGAACAAACCACAAGCCCGAGATTTAGACAAACACTTGCCTCAAAACACTACTAATGAAGCGTTAATAAGACAAACCCAACAGTTTGAAATCAAAAGTTTTACCACTTTGCTACGCCTACTGAAATTAGTTAATTTTTATTCGTATTGCCATTTGGTAATTTTTAAAATCAACAAAGAATCAATTGTCTAGATCTAATTTAACAATTTATAAGTCGATCAATTGGTTGCTTTTGGCGTTCAAATTAATACAAGAGGCAACAGCCAGTCTCAGTGATTAAAACAAGCAATAGTTCTTATGCATTCAAATTTTATGTGGAAAGAAAGTATTGTTTTAAATTCCTGTATGGACCTGTAATTAATTTTGAGAAAATATTATTTAAAATATTCGATTAGGATGTATAAATAATTTATTTGTTTGATGGACTATACGAAATCTTTTCAACAATTAGTCTAGATATCAAAATTAAGTCATTTACAATGTGATTGCACATTACATATTTTTTTTACCTAAAAAAATAAGTGTGAATTTAAGAATTAAATTTTTATACTTCTTTACTAATATATATGTGTGTATGTGTTAAGATTCTAATATTTTCAGAAGGATATTCTATTGAAAAAATAAAAAGACTTTTTTAGTAGTACAGAACTTAAACAGAAGTTGTGTTTTGTCTTTCGCGTGTAAAACTCCAGGTTGTGTATCCAAACACTTGAAATTGTGGGGTGGAAGCAACTGGCAACAAACAGTATGATGGTGTGACACTGTTGCACACAACAAATAGTTTACATTGATATGAATGTGTTTATTTTATTCTTTAAAATAAAATATTATTGTATGGATTTTCTAGTCGTTTTTTCCCCTTAACAAAAGGAATTTATTTATTAAAGAATATACATACATATGTATTTAAAGCTTTTCTATTTAATAAAAATTTGTAGTTTAACAAAATTACATTAAAATCCCCAAAAGCCTGGTTTTGAGATAGGAACATTTTCGTTGAAACAGAAAATTTTATTCTAAAGACTATTTTTTTATTACGTTATGATTGCTTTATGCAATTATAAAAAATGTGTTTGACAGTAAAGTTGAAAAAAAATGTTTTTTAAACAATAATTTCAGTAAAATGCATTATAAGGAGTACAATGCTAAGAAACTTCATGCATACATATGTATATACTTCTCATTATGGCCAAGTTCACTTATCCTGCATAAACTTTTCTTTTTGAGCTTTTTATTAACCATCTATAAGATCTGAATCCTTTAATTCCACAAGATAGGGAACCCACACCGGAAACTTTTTTGTTGTTGGTGTTTAACTTCTTTAGTATGTCCATTATTACCTGTATAAGTTCCATCTACCATTAGCGATATTTAGCCTTATTTCGCTCAAATAACGCAACTTTTTCAATAAAGTCAAACCCTGTATAACTTTATTTCAGTTACGAACTCAAAATATTTTTGATGAACGTGCAACAAAAGTCAGAAGAGTTATATGTTGTCAAAAAATTACATATTAGTGATATTCATCTTTAAGCAATATTACGAGAGTGTAAAAAATCTCTTTCCTTAGCCATTTTAGCCTCTGTAAAAATATTTTTTCTAAATTTTTTAGTTTAACAAAAAGTGAAACGATTGCAAAAGACTCTTAACTTGTAATACTATTGATAATATGTAGTTTTTATTGCATTTGTATGTACGTATATAAATAGAATTAGCAATGGCGTCAAACAGGAAACAAAAACGTGAATAAAAAACTGCAAAGACATACTTGGAAAACTTCCTGCTGACTGCGGATTATTTATTGCATTAGCTCACATTAAATCATGTACACAACTTCAAACATTTATTCATTATAACATTGTGCTCTTTACCTTCGGCTATAATTGATGAATTGTACTCTGACATGATTTAGATAGAACACAATAAAAAGGGAATTCAGGTACACAAAGTAGGGCAAACAAAATGAATATATTATACCCAAGTATGGAAAGTTAAAATCTGTTGACATTTAAAGTGAAAAAAACATTCAGAATGTAAAATTTTTTCGTATTATCTTAAATATTGTTGTTGAAATGAAAGTTTTAAGAAAATCTATTTGTATGTTAATAGAACACAGACACAGAAGGACGCAATTCATTGAAATTATTTAAAAAAAATATATGACTGCAATTAAAGTGATTAATAAAATAACAAAAATCAAACTAAATCAATTTAGTTCTTTACATATACATATACATATATATATATAGTATGTATGTACATTTAAAAGTATTTCTCGTATGTTCTTGCTACACATGTGCATATATTAATAAAGGAGTCTTTGGGAGCTATATACATACTTACATACATATACATATATTTTAAATTATATATGCATAAGTAAACCAATTGCTTACAGACCTAGAGGCATGAAAAAATCAAATATACAAATTCTCATGTGAGTTCCTATATGTATATGTACGTCCAAAATGAATGTATGTACATATGTACACACATACATACATAAAAAACAAAGGCCGATTATTAAAAAAGTTGTGCGTGCGATAAGCACATGAAATAAATAAACGTTTAATAAAATAAATTAAATTAATTTTGTATATACTAGTATACTTTATACTTTTCTTTATATACAGTCTATATAAATGTGCATCTCTTGACGCGGGGTTCCGATTTTATAATGTTTCCGTTGTTAATACTCAATCTCTAGTGTATATACCAAATTTCGGCCCTTTTAAGGAATCAGGAACCATCCTAGAATTTCGACTATATTCTTAATTTTTGAAGTCGTGGTTTTACTCCCAATGTTATATCGATTCTTAAGGGGTAAACTTTATTAACTTCCAATAATTAATTATATTATTAATTGATTTCCACATAAAAAAAGCATTAATCCCCTGCATGTGTATCTTCATACGCACATACACATTTAAAAATATCTGCTCATCGTTCATTTGGACAACGATGTCATAACTCAAAAAGTAAAAATTTTTATATAAGAGCGCGGGATAAATTCTCATATTCTCATATCCAGTACAAAAGTCTTATGTAAATGTTTTATCGACTCACCTCCTTACACAAGGTTATTATTTTATTTTTCTATTTGAGTTGTGTATAAAAAAATACTCTAAAATTAGTTTTCTTGATTTATGATCAAATGAGCGATATGCTTACAGTGCACTCAATTGATAAAATACGATTAGTTCATTGGAAACGAAAAACTCAGTTCTCACTGAGTGAGAGAGTAAGATTCTGTATTAAAAAAAATATCCATTTGTGTGGCCACTGCATATGTACATAAGTATGTACGCTACAGAATGCAATAACAAATCTCCAAAACAACACAAATCAATCACAGTAGTTATCCACTTACATACATGGAGCATTGCAAAAGAACAAAGAAAAATATTGAAAAAACCACAACAACACCATCAACATAGCAGAATTTGCATATCAAAAATAAAAATCAAAATGACACCCTGTGGCAAAATTTTCGGCAACTTATTGATTTTAATCCAACTGTTTTACTTAAATTTCAGTGAGAGAAGTGAGAACATACTATTGATGCGAAGTATAAAAACAATACGCCACTAGGCGGCAGCACCAACAACAACATATTAAGATGTAGGAATTATGCGACCGAACCGAATTTTCCACTGATAAAATAATTAAATTTCACTTATTACCACTTTTTATATAAAAACTAATAATAAACTTTACTTATACATATATAAACATACATTTTTATTTATGTACATACTTACTTATATACATACTTATGTACATATATGTACATATTAATAAAGAAGACAATCTTTTTATTGCAAATGCACATAATAACAAGAGCAGCACAAGGCTCTGTCTCTCTCTATGTGAAATAAATTAATTGATGGAACATCTTAAAGCATTCTTTTTGTAATAAAACAATTAGATATCATTTTTATCACCATTAATATATTTATATACATACATATGTATGTGTGTATGTATAATATCACATTTTTATAGAAATAAAAGAAAATTTTTTACTAAAATCACACTTTTTGCGAAACTACGAAGCGAACCCGGCGAGAACTTCGAATGAACTAAATTATAACATTCTTCTTCTTGTCATCTTCCTCTTTACTATTTCTCTTTCCCATTATTATTTACATAAATCCCTTAAAATAGTCATAATCTTATCTAAATTTAATAGGATTTTGTTAGAAAGCCAGATCTGGCATTTTCAGTTACACTTGTTGCAAATAAGGCGAGATTATGTGTCAAAGCCACAGTGCTATGTCAACAGCAATAATAAGTTTTTTGCACTTTTTACGCACTCGAAATTCAAGCAAAGTGTACAAATGTGATTTGTGTATTATTTTTTTCCACTCGTGGATAATGGGGCTTCAGCCGCCCAGATAGAATTTATTTTCCTGTCATATGTATGTATGCATATACATAGATACATATATGTATGCATGTGTTTCAAAGCTTCTTTATTGATGAACATAGGTATGTGTGACCTTATATAAATACATATGTATATGTACATATATGTATACATATGTATATGTATACAAGAATGTGTTCCAATCAGATTGGGTCACAATCCGAAAGAAATACCAGATGTGTTTGCCAATTAAAATTATTTTAAAAGAAGATATTTCGATGCATACCTTAAGGCCTTTCGCTGACAATTCCTGGAAGCACGTGCAAAAGCAAAAGAGAGAATATGTTCAGAGTGAAAATAACAAGAAGAAGAATATTATTATTTAGTTTATAAAAAATTCTGGTCGGGTTCGCTTCGCAGTTTTACAAAAAGTGTGATTTTAATTAAAATTATTGTGTTAAAAAATAAAAAAGTGAAATAATATGTCTATTAGCTTTCGTAAAAGTGAAATTTAATTGTCTTATTAGAAAGTAATGGTTTCTGTTGTTCTATCAAATAAATTATTTCATTTAGAATGCATTGTGTCGTTCTTGTAATTATGGTCCCTCTTTGGTGTTTAAAAAATTAGTTTTCTTATTCAATATAAGTACATAAGTATGTATGTACATATGTACGTACTTATGTATGTACATACTTATGTAGATACGTACATACATATGTACAGACATACACATAAATATATGTTTGTATATCATTAGTTTTTATATTAAAAAAGTATAAAGTTTATAAGTATCTACATACTTACATATACTTATTTCATCAATAAAAAAAATCGGTTCGGCCGCTTAATTCCTAAATCTCCTTGTGTGGTTGTTGCTGGCGTGTGTTCTTACTTCTCTAATTCACAGTAAGTAAAACAGTCGATTTAATATGAGTAAGTGGCCGACGGGTATTATTTTGATTTACTTTTGTATGCAAATTCTGCTACGATGGTGGTGTTGTTGTGCTTTTCCGTTATTTTGTTTTCTTATGCAAAGTTTTATGTCTAGCTTTTGTTTTTGGCGATTTCTTTTTGTTGTATTATGTTGTTTTGATGATTGGGTTGTATAAACATGCATACGTATGTGCACCCACATATACATTGTCTGGAAATAATTTTTAGTTATTCTGCTATATACATACATACATACATATAAGTATGTAAGCAAGAGTGTATGTAAAGTTCTTACTGAGTGAGTACTGAGTGAAATGAGAGGTTGATTTTAGTTCTAACAATTGAGTGATTGAGAGATTCATGGAATGGAGTCTTTATTTGTTTATATGAAATATTTTTTTGTTAGATTACAAGTACCTACTATGAGCAGGAATTTTTACATACATACATACATACATACGTATGTACATACTTACATGAACATGAACAAGCATGTTTATAATGTTTCTTGTGTGGTTTCGATTTTCAAAATTTAGTTTTATGGAGAAGATGGAAATTTCTAAATAATACGTACATATATTCGGAAAATCTCAAACAAAGTTTCTTTATGTACAGATATAGAGAGAAATAATTGATTTAATAACATTTATTTAAAACTACTTTTTTTTAGTAAAAGTTTGTAAATAAAATAAGTATGTATGTATGTATGTACATATCTATTGTTCAAGTTTCCATAATATTACCTCTTCTTATTTTTAAAAACTTAGAACATCCGAGTATTATCAGCAGGGATCAATACATATTGTTGCATTGTTAGGAGTAATGATATTTACCGCCCTAATATGTAAGTACATATACATACATACATACTTATATTCCAATCAATAATTTAAAGCAAAGGAATACAATTTAGTACTTCTCTCCCAATAGAATGCATTGGAGTCTTAACTATCATTTGAGATCCCTAAACAGTTGTTAAAAAAATGCGTACATATGTACATAAGTATGTAAGTAAGTATATGGATCATCGCATATAGTCCAAAACCATTTATGTCTCAAATCACTTCCACATTTCTTGAAACTATTTATTGTTTTTTACTTAAGACCAAACCCAAATACGTACTTACTTACATACATACGGAATTGAGTAAAGCGTTTCGTTGTAGAAAATATGTATAAAGCTTTGGTTTGATGCAAATACTTATGTACTTATGTAAGTACGTATAAAATGATTTTTCTTTTGAGTGTGTAAAAACTCTGTTATTTTTTTGAGTTCAATTTTAAGCATTTCGTAAAATTGTTAGAGGCTGCAGCAGTAACAAAGTGCAGGTGTATAGACCAAATTCATAACTCACGCCAACTAATGAACAATTTCCTTTCATTTTTCTTCTTTTGCTCACTTACACAACACGTACATATGTACATATGCACAGAGTTGAATCAGAGTCCTTTGAAAAAAAGCAACCTTTGAAATTTAAAGGAGAGAATTAAAGAGAAGGGCCACTTTTTATTTTAAAATACTGTATCCTTAGTAATTTTGATCATATTTTAGCCATTAATTTTGACACGATTATAATGATGTAATGATTTAATAATGATTTTTTTATTGATTAACACGCAGATCTTTAATAACGTATTATTATTACATCGTTGCTATTGAATGTTTGCGTAAAAATTTTATATTTTGTTTCGGCCTGCGCGCTACCGATTTTCCTTAATAATAAAAAAGTAACGTAATACGAGTAATACAAACATAAAGTCAGTGAAGCTTATTAAATTACGATAATGCCTCAATGATAACTGGAAATAATTTTTAAATTAAAATCGTGCATTCAAGTTCAACAAACAAACACTGCCGGCCATTTCAATAAGGGCAATACGTTCAATTTCATAAGTATGAAATAATGTTTCTATCATTTCGTTCAGTGATGTAGTTATTTTAATGCATATGCATATAAATTTATTTTGTTGTTATGGAAGTCCATTATTTCGGTATCGATTTGAGTTTCGGAGAACTTTGCTGTTTATTTTTTATTTCGCTGGTAGTTTGCACAACTGGTCGGAAGCAAATAAAGTATGTGAAGCTGTGAAATCTATGTATGTATATGAAAATAACTGCAAAAATAATAAAACCACATACACACACATATTTTTTTACTACAATAAATACATGATGGTCTTTTATGCCTGCATCATGATACTGCAATTTGAATGCTAAAATCATGTACAAATAATATTTAAGTTTAATATTCAAATATTTTTTTTTTTTTTTCATTTTTAATTGGGAAGTCAATTTTATTCGTAATATTTTTAACAGGCAACAAAAAAGGTAATTCTTGCAACAATTATTTGTAGATATTTATATTGAAAATATCTATGTCTAGCAAACTCAGCTTCCAAGGAAATTAAGTGAAGAGACTATGGTAAGAGTTCTGACTCATAATAGACTTCACGCCAGTGGCAGTTGAGCGAAAATGAACAAATGAAAGACCAGAGTAGGAGGACATACGAGTAATTACAATTTTATGTATGTATATATTCTTTTTTAAATATCCGGCATTTCAATGGGGGCGACCTTACCAGTGATAATTAGGTCGGCGACGATTCCACGCGAATTGGATATATGACTCTGAACTTTTCTTTGGGCGTTATTTCATGCAACCATAAGCTGATTTCAGTAAGAATTATTCTTTTTTTTGGAATTTTATTATTATTATTATTATTTCATTTGACCTGTGTCATAGTTTTATATGAAGCAATTTTATTTGCGGGCGTAACAAGAAAATTTTAATTTGAATCCTTAAAACTGCACATACACTTAAACATTTATCTTTTATACAAATTTTATGTAATTTGCTGGAATAACAAATCGACATAAGAGGATTAGTAAACATATACATGTACACATACGAATGCCAAACGTGCAGCGCTTACTGATGGAAACAAAAAGAGAGAGAAAATGGCAAAAAAAATAAAAAGTACTGAGATATACATAGATATATTATTGTCTATGTACATGTACATATGTATATGTTAACCACCAATAAAATTGTATGGCTTTTTGGTTACCACTGATTTTTATTTTTGTCCTGTATCCTGATTATTGTGGCGCTTTTTGGCTGGTTATACAATTCATGGTCATTTCTGATGTCACCTTCAAGAGATAAACAACAAAAGCCAGAAAAAAGTTGAAAATTTGCCATTTACGTCGAAAAAAAATTAAATTAAAGGCAGTTGCTTACTTGTTCATGAATACTGAATCAAGATATAAGAATTGCACAGTGGAACATGTGCTCTAATTACTGGGTTTTATTTAACAATGTTTTAAAGACGAGTTTACGTCTTCAAGCTAAGTTTCTCCAACTCTAAACTCAGTTTCTAAGAAAAAAAAAATTACAGGCTTTTATTTAGTCAGAAATTGAACTGAACTTCTGAAACTAGAACAAAGAGTAGATTTTTTAAGATAATCAATAAATCTTCATACTTTTTTCTGAAATAAAAATTACATAAATCGTGATATTGTGTTGTGCACTTTAGAAACCATCAAATCTCCTTTAAACAAAGTGAAGATCAAAATTAGAGCTTTTGCTTATCAATGGAAGCTGTAGATAATGTGAGGAAGTTTTAGTTATTTGTTTATTGATTATTTATTTGTTCAAGTCAAGTTCGATTATTTTCTTTTTCTTTTGCTAATAAAGCTAATAAATTTCGGCGGATTTCAGACAAATCTCGATAAAATTTTCATACTGTATATAAATGTATTTTTGTGCATTTATAAATTTGACCATTTCTTTAATTTTATTTTGCAAATGGCTTCATTGTGCATTGCGTATAGAAGACACAGAAAATTTTATGGAAAAAAATACACAAACCTTTGCAAAAAAGATTAATAAAAATATTTATATATATCAACTGAAATATCTGTAAACATAAATGTCATAAAAAAATATTATAATTTCATGAAGGAAAAATACATACATAAATATTTATTTTGAAATAAATTGAACAAAATGTGGGGAATACGCATATTATTTTTTTACTTCTTCTATTGTTTTGAGTATTTTTTAGAAAACATTTCATTTGGAAATAAGTGTCAACATTTTTATTGCCTCCAGAGTATCAGTTAGTGTATTTTCCAAACTTTTCCCAAAGTAAACTCTCACAAACTTATTTAGAATTTTAAAAAACTTCTACTAATTTTCTAGAGTTCCCTTCATGGTTTTGGATATATTCTTTTAAAATTTACATAAATATATGTTTTTATTAACAACGACAGAAGTCCTAAATAGAGTATCAAGTGCCTTGAAAAATTCAATTTTCTGATCATATTTATAGATGGTTCCCAACAGAGACCGGCAAAAATCACGTTTTTTATGCCTTCACTCATGCATAACTTTTTTGTGTCCAATTATTCACAAACACATAAGCAAGCATGCGCGTCCGCTCATAATCTTTATTTGTGTTAATCATTAGGAAGGCAAATACAAAAATGCCTATATAAATTTTTCAAGCAAGATTTTAACACAGAAGCTATTTTGAGCGTTTGCATTGATTAAACACAAAAACGAATGGCATTTATTCAACATGCCTTTTCTTTGCAAAGAATATTAAGAAAAATCATGCAATGATATATGCTGGCACATAATCTTGAGTGTGTAGGTATGTATGTTGTTAAACATTGTGGTTGAGAAATAAGGATGCCATACGAAGTTACCAAAAACCGTCGGTTTTACAATAAACTTTAAAAATCGCAATTTTCGGTTTAAAATCGTTTAAAGATCGGATTATTTTTTACTCATTCAAAAAAACTTGTTATTTTTATAAGAAATACTTCAACCTTGCCAAATTTGTTTGTTTTATTGAATTTTACTGAAATTAAAGTCGTTTTTAACTCCCAAGAATAATACCGCTTTATTGGTTTGGTACATAGATTACTTAAAAAGAAGGGTCTTTAAGTGTATTTTTCTGAGCGCGGTGCGCTTTTTTTTAAATTTCGGTGCTTTTTTTAATTTTTGGCGGCACCGAAGCAAATTCCACAAATCTATTTGTTTCAGTGTGAGAAAAAAATCTTTGTACAATAAAATACACCCGTTTCAACATTATTTTATTCAACAGCGCAAAATTTTTACACGTTTATATGAAAATGATTATTTTCACGACAACACGGCTACATGGCTACACGACCACTGTTGTAGCTGTGGTAGATTTAGGCTAATTTATATTTTTGTGAGCGACAGTGAGAGTGTTTAATATATGTGCTTAAAATACTTTACTGTATTTAACAAAAAATAAGAATACAAAACGCATTGCTTATAATATAACCTCCTTCATGTATACACATATACACACATGTCTATATAATTACAAAATGATAATTGTAAAAATCGGGATAATTTTAAAAATATATTTCTTGATTAATTATCTGTTTCAGCGTATCGTCGTAAAAATGCTATTAAACTGTTAAGTCCGGCAACCGTGTTGCCTAACCATTCTATAAACACACAGCACCTTGTGCATAAATGTACAATTGTTGATTTTTTGCCTTTTTCACATTAATGCTTTTTGCATTAATGCCTCTAAGTTTTTGATTTCGATCATGAATGTGATTAAATAAAAATGTGTGCTTTGAAGAGTTGTCCAAAAATTCATGCACACACAGTTTTTAAACACTCAAACTGAATAGCTGGCATGCGGCAACAGATTAAATTTACATGTTCGCAAACAACCCTTATTTTGCTTAGCATAAAATAGAATAGACACAATGTTGATAAAGGCATATTTGAACGTTTGAGCGAAAATGACATGTTTTTCGAGTGTTTGATTAATCTGATTTTTTTTTAATCACCGGTTGCAGGTCTCTGGTTCCCAATGAAGTAAAAAAGCAACCAAAAAATTACTTCTTGCAATGACAAGTTTATAATAAAACCATTTAGCAACAAATTAAATATATTTTTGCATGGTTATATGGTCATTTTCATTGCTCATATGGAAACTGTTTTTCTATACGGATGTACATGTATATGAATGTGTGTATGTGTTTCAAAAACACTATATTACTGGAGTAATCTAAAAATCAAATTATGACAGTCTCACTATTGTAGTCCTGCAAATATACGATAATTAATGCTTTGTATGTCTTCCTCTCCTTTACTGGCAGACCCTTGTTTGAATACGCATTTTTTCTTACAGTAACGTTTATGAAATTTAGAAATTCTCACAACTCCCTACTATACATCCAGCTTTTGTTCGAAAACGCACTTTATAATTGTAGTAACCTACATCAAACTGACCTTCGTAGACTAGTAGGTAGTGTACTAGACTCGTAGTGCGAAGGTCCCAGGTTCGAAACCTGCCGCAGAACTCTGGCAGTTTGTGTCTGATAATTAAAAGGAGCGCACAACAAGCCTTCACTGGCTTAAGTGTATGTCGTATGACATGGGCTATCACACCCCTCCAATCAACCTAACCTAACCTAACCTACATCAGAGTAGGAGAGCTCCACTGTTGTAATTATGCATTACTTTGTAAGACGTCTTCCCCTACTTACAGCTTCCGGCTTTTGCTCACAGACTTACTTTATTATCATAGTAACCTTTATAAAATTCCATCTCCCCTTCCAAAACTTTATACTTTTGTCCGAGTATACCCTTTATTCCCGTAGGAATGCTCGTTTAAATTTAGGACCCACAAAATTATAATTCTTCAGACATAGAATAATTAATAAATACTTTGTATGGGGTATACCAAACAAAAAAATAACAGAATTTTATAACAAAAATATATTGATACTAAACAAAAACAAAACGAAAAATTATATAGTCTCGCTTAATGTCCTTGCCTATATCAGGACACAATAAAAATCCATTTTAACGATTATATCCCTATTGAACATTTATCTTTTCATCGTTTTATTTCATTGTTATTGCATTTCGTGTTCAATAAATATTAGTGGCATTATATATTGGGTTAACCGTAATTGGTTTAAAATTGAAAAAAGTCGTGCGTGACTTTCTTTCAAAAATCAAGTCAACTGAATCACCACGGAAAACAATCTGCCACACACCAATACACAGGCATTCCCTACTAGAGCACACATATCAAATCATGTGCTAAAGTCCTATCACAAAAAATGTTGACGGACTACGTATGTATGTATATGTGTGAAATTATGTGAAAGGGTGTGAAAGAGTGTTTGGGTTAGTGTCTGGTTTAATAAACGTATTTCTTTTAATAAACTCAACATGTGAGTGTGAAAATAGATGTTCGTGACTGTGTATCTACGGATGTGTGTATGAAGGCACCAGCTTTAAGCCAAATAAGTGAATATAAGCACAAACCCTTCACACAAGCATGTGTTACTTATTCCCAACCACTTTGGAGCACCTGTATCTATCTTATAGACGAGGGCATTGAGAATTTATGACGGAACATAAAAATGGATAAGCCAACAGCAAACAGGTGTCAAAAGAAAAAACACGGAGAAGGACCTGAAAATATGTTTAAAGTGATATTATGAGTCAAACACGAAAATAATAATTTCAAATACTGTGTTTAAAGAACAATTACGTTTATATCGGACCCCGGTCGAAGGGCGAAAGTTTACAGGAGAGCAAAACAGAACAAAGAAATGTTTTCCATACATTACAAATTGATAAATTGATGCCAGGATTGTGGCACAAAACTCCTTCTCTTTCTCATTATCTCTTATAATCGGCAGGATTTTCAAAACAGTCACTAATTAGTATTTTGGTTGAGTGGGTTTTCAAGAATCAACATCTTTAATGCAAAATGGAGCAATCTGCCTTCGTTATAGTTTAAATTTTCGAATTTTCTAAAAACTTCCATTATAGTAGAGAATTTTGTGCCTTGTTACTATATATCATAACAATGTTATGGTAGAGTATTTGATTTACTTATACAAAACCCTTTATTATTTAAGTAATTATTTTGGGTTGATTATCGATCACTTTTATCTGAAATAGTTCGTTTACATAATTATTATTTTCCGTTTATCGTACCCCTCCTAAATGACCTGTAATCAAATTAATGTGAGAAGCACCATAGATAATTCTTAAATCTGTCTTAAACTAAAAAACAAAAATTAAAATTAAGAAGTTCATTGCAAATTGACCCTCAAACGAAATTATTCTTTAACTTCCTCTTGAACTCTTTTCAATTCAGTAGAAAATACAAACTCCTACCAAACGTCACAAAGTCTTCCTACAACGATCTCACATACATACACACACACAAACATATTTTGCCCTCTGAATTTTTAGCCTTGATTTATATTAGGGATTTGAGCTTGTTTCCATATTATTTTTTATTTGCTTACACATTATCATTCGTTAATTGTTTGAGGCGTTTTCGAGTCTCCTTTAATTAGACAGTCAAGGCAATGAAAACAAAACAAAAGCGGGCGTTTTGCCTTGTTAAGCTTGTATTTATGTGGTTTCTGTTGTTGCTGATGTCGTGATTGCTTTTTGCAGCCTTGTTTCTTTCCAAGAGGGCGTTAATGAATGCATCAGTGGATCAGACAAATTATATG